>JAYEVG010000067.1:0-309418 GCA_036346395.1 Hsuehochloa calcarea | reverse complement strand
TAGGATTTCATCATCCGAGAACACATTTAAATAATGTTCAACCCTGTCATTCCAACTCTAGTGGCGTGACAAGGCGGGCTTGTCACGCCATGGGTGCGGTGTGAATACTACCACGCTAGCCCTCCACTGCTGATGCAGGCGTGCCTGAAGGATTGCATGTCGGGTTGGGCCACGCCGAGATTTGTGATGTGATAGAACGGTTTGGTCACACCACGAGTAATGGCGTGACCTAAGGAGTCAGAATTAAAAATATAGTTAAGTATGGGTTAAGTTTAAAATAATATTTAAAAATATTAAATAAAAAATCGCTAGCATTCTTTGCCCGCCATCGATGACCAAGCCACCAAATGTTAGCTATAATCTTGATTTAATTGAGTTTTGCATGTAGAATTAGTGTTTATTTCTTTGTAACAACATCATTAGTGGCTAGAAACATTTGCATGTGGTTAGAAACTGCAAGTACACGCTGAGCTATTAGTGGGTCTAATTGCATGTAACATGTGTGTATTAACTCATGTAACGTGTGCTCAATTAGTAGCGCACCATTGCGTGTAATAGTAGGTCTCTTGATCAGAATAAAAGGAGAAGAAAACCAAGAAAAGCTGCAGGTTGTGTGCGGCACAAATCTCTGTATCTAGCGTTTTCTAATCTCATTTTTGCGTGTGTGCCAGAGAATACCAAGTGTATGAGTTCTCTCCGGGAGCTGAGCCAACAATTGGTATCAGAACGATGTAAGGAAGCTGTAGGCGACGGTGTGACTGGTGTACAACGTGGAGCATGCGGCTCCACGGTGAAGAGATCCGGAGCATTTGGGCGAAGGTGCATAGGTGTCGGCGATGAGCCGGTTGCAGCACCATGGGCTCAAGAGCACGATGACGAAGGTTCACGCGGCTAAAGCGAGGCCAGCGCGGTGTGCTGGAATCACATGTGACGTGCACACTGGCGGCAGCGACATAATTGCCACGAAGTAGGCTGTCGACAGCATTGTCCACGGGAGGTGGAGGCTGGCGGCGGCAAGGTGAGGCAAAGCCGCTGGGAAATGAGTCGATATGAGGCCGACAAAAGGCGATGGCATGGAGGCTGTTGTCGCAAGAAGGATAAGGCCTTTTCCGTTGCGGCGAACGTGGATGGCGAACCGGCGATACTTTGAAGCCCAATTGAAAATAATCTTGTTGTCTATATGTTCATCATGTTTATTTACATTGTATGGTTTTGTTGCCGTATAGAGTCATAGTAGTGAGATAAGTCCAAGAGAGTTGCATGTGTGGCATCATGGCGTAGTGGATGGAGCACAATGAAGTGGCGGATCGGCAGTCAAGTGAAGTCAGCAGTTGTGTGCACATGCATGTGTTATTGGATCAGTCATGTGTTAGTAGTTAGTGCTTGTAGCTAAGAGGGCGTGGGCATGTACACGTTGCCGAACGTGAGACTAGCTCTAGATGTGTTCTAGTTAGTTGAGAAGGTATGTACATGAGATGAGTTGGTTCTCCTTCAAAGTAGCTGTATGCATCTATCTAGTGAAGATAATGTATGACGTGAATTAGTCTTCTGCGCGTGATAAGAAGTTGCGGGCCATCCGCAACGGTGAGTCAGCATGTCAAAATTAGGAGGGAAATTGTTAGTTATAATCTTGACTTAATTGAGTTTTGCATGTAACATATTAGTGTTTATTTATTTGTAACAGTGTCATTAGTGGCTAGAAATATTTGCATGTGGTTAGAAATTGCAAGTACACGTTGAGGTGCTATTAGTGGGTCTTATTACATGTAACGTGTGTGTATTAACTCATGTAACATGTGCTCAATTAGTAGCACACCATTGCGTGTAACAATACGTCTATTGATCAGAATAAAAGGTGAAAAAAAAACTAAGAAAAGTTACAAGTTGTGTGTGGTATAAATCTCCATCTCTTAACTTTTTTTTAATCTTATTTTTATGTGTGTTCATAGACACCCGATGTGTGGATTCTCCGGTAGCTGGGCTAACACCAAAATCGTCGATCACCTCCTCTGGAAGTTGAGCACCTTGATGGAGAGTCCGAAAGCGAAGGCGAACAGCGCGGCGAACCCGGCGACGGCGACGGCGACAATGCCCAAGAAGTCGTGCCGGAAGCCGAAGTACCCCCTGAGGAAGGCGTCGACAGGCACGCCGGTGTCCTGGAGCTGCTCCGTCAGGTCGCCGAACTGCGAGGCTACCAGCCCGTATAGCGTCCACGACACCGGGCACGCCCACGAGTACCACCTCCACCACACCGCCATCCTCTATTCAAACATCCATTGTTCAGTTCAGATTTCACACATGTGAAGAGTGTCGTTGAGTTTGATGCAGTTCGCTCAAAAGCGAAAAGGTGAAAAAGCTTACCGGGCGGGGGATGACGAAGCCAGAGAAGAGGTTCCAGATGCCGTAGAAGAAAGAGGAGACAATAGAGGCGATGTCGTAGCTGGGAGTCAGGCCGACGGTGAGCATGCCGTAGAAGGTGAAGTAGAGCAGCGTGAAGTACATGAAGTAGAGGTACCAGAAGAACTTCTTGGCATCCCACTGGAAGTCGATCATGGCATACACGATCAGCCCGTACGCCACCGACTGCACCAGCACGTACGGCAGCTCCACCACCACCTTGAAATCGATCGATCAAAAGACCACTTCAGATTCCGACTTCAGAATGGCAACGACACAATCCATTGGTTTTACCTGTCCGAACGCGTACGGAAATGCTGAGTACATCCCGGCCGCTCTCTCCCGATAGAACACCGTCCGCTCGACGGCGACGACGGGCTGCACCGACGACGAGTAGGAGATCCCCATGAAAAGCACCGCCGCGTACATCGACCCCATCGCGTTGAACAGGTCCTGCTGCTTCGATCTGCGTCAATTCACCAATTTGCATGCATGTCAACTCAGCACAAGAAAATGTGAAACTCTTCAGATTTATGTCGTCCTTCAGTAGTTCAGAGTTTCGTTGTGCACCTTTTGCTCCCGAGGCGCCAGAAAATGGTGCCGAACATCAGGGCGATGACGAGGGAGAAGAAGAAGCGGACGACGGTGTAGGGAGGGTTCCTCCAGTAGGAGAGGTGCTGCTTCCACAGGCAGGCCATGCATTGGGTGAAGAAGTTTTGCGAATACTGAGTCGGAAAGTAGAGGTCTTTGGAGTCATGAAGGGGCCTGCTTATGTCCCTGATCAAGCTTTGGCTTCTCCTGAAATGTCGAATCGAATTGTCAGATCATTTTCCTTCATGGCATGAAGAAAAATGCGTGGGTAGATTATTGATAACTTACTGATAGAGATCTGAGTTCCTGTGGACTTCTGCGAAACTGACACCCAGTACATCTTCTTGTGCCAACGTGGTCACTTCTAGCATCCAAGTTGCCGGATTGTACCCCGGTCTGATCTTGCTGACCCCTTCGATTCCCTGATAAATACCAGCAAATGTTCATCAAGCACAGTCCTACAAGATCAGTATCTCAAAAATAAAAAGTGGGTGTGCGTTGGTGCACCTCTTTAAGAAAAATTTGCGAAACTTAAAGTAAATTAGTTAATATTAGATGAGGACAAATCAACTTTAGCCTAAAAAAGATTTTTTAAAAAAGATTTACCCCTACTTAATATTCAAATCTATATCTATATCTAATCTTCAATTTGTTTTTTTGCGACGATATAGATTTACCCCTACCTAATATTAATCATTTTTCTTAAGATTCATAAACTTTTCGAAAAGAGGTGTACTGAATCAAGACCTGTAAAAAGTAAGAAGATCAGGATCAGGTTGCATTTCACTTCTGAATCAGACATTTAGGTGTCTGCCCAAAAGCCAGAATAAACTTCAGAGAAGGTCAAGTTACCTCAAAGTATTCAATGAGATCGCAAGAATGGTGCCCTAGAGGACCCACGTATATCTCCTCTCCGCCTCTTTTCATCAGGAACAGCTGCATCAAATCAAGATTACAAGAGAAAATTTTACGATACTTCTAGAGACATGAAAAAACTTGATATGACATGTTGAACAATCTGTTAGAGATAACAACTCTTTTGTATTTCCTTATATATCTTTTGTATTGTCTTATCTGTATATAGCCATAAACCTCTTGTACACCCTATATATATTGCCAATTGGGCCTCTGAATACACACACAATATATATAACATGGTATCAGAGCAAAAGTTAGGGTTATGGTTTACTGTAACTGCCGCCACCTGCTCCTAGCCTCCGCTAGTCTTCCACTGCCTGCTGCCCCCAGGAGGAGCTATCTTCGCTCCCAAGGGCGGCCAGACTTGGATCCATCCGGTGCACCGTCTCTACCTGATGTTGCCTAGTGCTCGACCTCGCTGTCTCTGCCCGACCTCACACGGCGCTCGACCTCCTGCCGCTTGTCCCGAGTTTCTGCCGCTGGACACCCATGGGTTCGTCTCCTGCTTTGGGCTTGCCTCTGCCTCGAGCTCCCGCCGCCAGTTTCCCATGGGTTCGCCTTACTTTGGGCACGCCTCGGCCCCGAGCTCCTCTGCTCGCACCGCCCGAGGCGCGCGTCTCAGGTCTGCTTCATACGCCGCCCTCGCGTGGTCGCCGTGCCGCTACTTCGAGTCGCCCCTGGTCCGAGTCCCCTCCGTCTCAAGTTGCGCCAGCCCCGGATCGGGTCGCGCCGTCCCCGTTGGGTCTCCCGAGCTGCCGCCGCTTCGGATCCGGGCATATCGTCTTCTTGTGCCACCGCCGCCATCTAGATCCTCCGTGGATCGAGCCGTCGTTGCTTCGCTTCGACTCTTGGGAGGAAGACGAAGGGAAGAAGTTGTCTTGGTTTTGGGAAATTTGGTGGAGAGGGAGGTTAGAAGGAGAAAACAGAGAAGAGTCATCTGGATAGAGGCATGAAGCTACTCCGGCTTCACTGACTGGCTCTGGATTATCTACTAGCTCCAACTTCGGTTTCTACTTTGGCTTCTATAGCTTCGGCTTCTCCCAGCTTCTTCCGCTGTTAAAGCTTGCTGCTGCTAGTTATCCTTGTGTTTTTCATTCTTTGTGTCGTTTCTTCCGTTGCGTCCATCCAAGTCCGTAACTCTACATTTTTGAGTTCGTCTAAGCCATGCGAGCCTATAAATTTATTGTCAGTCATAGAAACATATGAATTTCTTTTTGCATGGCTGTCGCCGCTCTTTTCTCCAAGCCGCCGCAGATCGTAGAAGTCGTTATGATGCCGCCACTTCTCTCTTAGCCGCCGCCCTGTGCTTCTAAGGCTGCTTATCTCTACTTTCTCAGCCCCTGCACTTCTTGTGTTTTATGGGCTGACACACGACTCCTGATGGGAGGGGATCTTTTATCAATATATTTTTCAAGAACTGCATGCTACGATGACATTATTAAGACTCGGACTTTGGGTTTTCTCTAGTTCAGTGTCAACCTTTTCCAAATGCAATGTGCATACGTGTTGCATTTGAGGGGGGTGTTAGAGATATAAACTGTTTTGTATTTCTTTATCTATCTTTTGTATTGTCGTATATGTATATGACATACACCTCTTGTACACCCTATATATATTATTCATTGAGTCTCTGAATACACACACAATATTCATAGCACAATCTACTGCAATTACCTCATCAAAGGCTTCAAAAATGTCAATGCTAGGCTGGTGGATGGTGCAAACAATGATCTGCCGTGTTGATTGTGTTCCTCATCATCCTCATGACAATCGCAATGCTCTTGCGTCGAGGCGAAGTAGGCTCATCCATGAATATTATCGAAGGATTAGCAACGAGCTCGGCAATGATCGTCAACCTCTTCCTTTGCTCGATTGATGTGCCATTTACTCGAGCGATCCAACAAGTGCATTCCTCAGTGGATTCAGTTCTACCAACTCCATGACTTCCTCTATAAACATCTTTTCAAAACGAATATCATTATTAAGTAAAGTACATCCTATGCCTAGTCCAGTAATTTGTACAGTATTTGATACCTTTCTTGTTCCTGAATCAACATCAGAGGGCAGCCGGAGCCATGCTGAGTACGCCAGCGACTCATACACGGTCACATTTGGTGAGTGGATGTCATTCTGCTCACAGTAACCGGACACGCGAGCGAAGGTCTCCTGCTTCTTCGGGTAGCCGGAGATTGATATGTCACCTTCGATGTAGCCACCGGTCTTCCTGCCAGCCAACACATCCATCAGTGTGGTCTTGCCGCCATCGACTCCCATCGGTCTTTGTGAGAACTCTGATGCAAGTCGCCATGACTCCCTTTAGTAGAAGCAACCTATCTTGATCCACACCTTGTGCTTTCATTTCCTGCAATGCAACACATTTTTGTCAGAAACTTAATCATCAGTTCACATAATCTTAGTATTTCCATGTGTTTCACACTTTGACCAAATGTGATAAGCTATTGTGTTATCACTATAAAATTCTTGATGTGCTTGTGCACTCTGAAAGGTGAAAGCAACCAAAATTGATTATGTCACACCATCTTCTGGTGCACAACATTTTATCAGAAACCAAAATTTACAAATAAACTAAAACTAGAATGCAAGTAATATTCTGTTATAGTTTTCTAACTGAAACTTCTTGTTGTTGAGAATTTCATAGTTCTGAATTTTTTATTAGGTTCTAATGCTGGAGGAAGTAGTAGAGGGACATTACTGCAGGCATGTCAACAGAGTATCTGATGTTGTTGAAGGCAACAGCAAGCGGCACGAAAGGGAGGACCATGCCTCTCCTACTCTCGCTTGCCTCGCCTAGGGTAGCCCCTGATGCACCATTTCTCCTTGAGTTGTCGGTGTATCCTACACATTTGGGCCCTTTAGATGGCATTCACGAAGTGACATGAATGCTACTGCAAGTAACCTTACCTACAGATGTAGAGCTTCTTGACTCAAACATTTCTCCAGTGATATTAGCGTGCTTTTCCTTCAGTGCTTCTTTTGAAAGAATTTGTTGAGCTTTCCCTAACGCTGCATGGATTGGAAAATGGTTCAGAACCAAGTGTTTGAATAAATTCTTTGCTTCAATTTCATTCTAGAATTTTGGAATCACGTTTAAGGTAGCTTAGAGCGATGGTGAAGAGGATGTTGAACACGATGACGTATCCGAAGAGTGCACCAACGCCAATCCAGTACCATTTTGCCTCAGTGAACAACCCCCTGGACTTGAGCACTTCTATTCCTAAAATTCTGTTGGACTTGGACCCTTGGACAAACTGCAAAATGGCTTTGACAATCAGAATATCGCGAGCTCTGACAATGAACAATATTGTTGTGACAATAGAAAGAAATTACATACATGGTTCCAATTGTGTCCAAGGAACTCGTTCACAGCAATGGCGTTCATTGCGTATTGGAGAGGTGATATCCAGTAACCCCATATCCACCATTTCTTCACATCATCTGCCACGAACAAAACAACATCAGTTTTACTAATCTTATACCAGAAATCTGCATTTGAGCTTAATGAGTAATTTGTTCAAGGAGCATTACGATGCGACAGGATGAATCCACTGAGCACGAGGAGCACTAGCAGTGCAAAGGATGCCAGTGTATTTGCAACAACCATGGTCCTACCCAATGCTGCGATGAACCTGAACAACGCTGCAGCCATTTGGTTCACCAACAACAATAGCAAGTACTGCTTGAACAGCCTACAAGCAAAGCAAGAAAACAACAATATTAGTATTTTAGTGTAACCTATTTGTACTAGTACTGGCAGGATCATAAGTTGCGATGTTCTTCCAGAATTGCAACAGTAACATGTGGTTTTATAGTTAATATGATATAGCAAGATGATCTTTGATGCATACCTTCCAATATTCGGATCGAACCCAATGACATAGTAACTCAAGAATACTGTGATGGCAACCTCAATGCAAGATATCGGTATCTTCAGAATCCAGGTTGGTAATGTGTAAGCCCATGCAGGGAAGAATAGGTAGTCTCTTTGCTTGAAGAATACAGGCAATTTGATGGTGGCCATAGCAAGCTCAGAGAAACCGTTGAACATGTGTGCGACCATAGCGAAGAACAATGCACCTAGGTAAACAATGCCATCATTCATTGATCCATGGTGCATGTTTGTGCGCAGGAACAGTGTCATCACAATCATTGTGATTATCAGAAGCTGCAGATGGAGATTAAACAACGCCATTAGTTTTTTGGATGTATGAAATTGGAATATGTACTTTGACTCCTCTCTGTCTTCCCCAGAACACAACCCTCTGATTTAACACTTAGTGAAAGCCACATTAGCACAGAAGAGAGAGGACTAATCAGATTACCATGCATTATATGACATGTCAACACATCTTAAACTCTGAATAAATGCCTGCATTAGTTTACAAAGTTACATTATGTTTACCTGAAAAGCTCGAAAGCGGTAGACAAATATATTCCGTTTCATGAGCAACAATTCCCTTGCGACGCATGCACGGAGCAGCTCTAGCTTGCTGGCACCGTATGTTGAGGTGGTCAGTGATGCAGGGTGGCACCTGCTCCTGTCATAAGGGTGAGAGAGCATGGCTGATAGACTTTCGCCTACATGAAATGACTGGAATGCATGAGCAAACTCCTGGACTGGGATGTAGCGGTAACACTGGTGACTCCCTACCCAGTATTGTTGCTGATCTTTTCTTGATGTCACCTAAATGTTTTGAAAAATGGAGATTGCAATAAGGGTCGAGGATAATTTATTAATTCAAGGCATATATCTTCACTAGCTAAATGAGAAGAACCAAATATTTATGCAAGAACTGAAATGAACAATAAATAAAGAAATAAGCATTCAAGGACAGAAATATGCAGAAAATGAAACTCTGGGACAACTGAAATGTGTAGACATACATAGTAATACAAGAAATGAAATTTGGAAATTAATACTTATGCAAGAACCAAGATGAGTATAAGTAATTGTGCAAATAGCTAAATGAGCACAACAATATACAACACAAATATCCTGAAATTAGTAACTTTGCAAGAGACTGATAGTGAAATCAGCAAGAAAAAATGTCGCTCCAAAATGAGTAAAATTTAACATAGCTTTCAGCTGAATTACTTCTTGCAAAAAGTCAGCAATGCCTTTTCGATCAGGACATTTGAAGCCCATGGACTCAAAGAATTCAAGCACATGTTCACGTGGCCCTTGATACACAATGTGCCCATCTGACAAGAGGATTATGTCATCAAACAAATTATATGTTTCTGGTGCAGGTTGCAACAAGGAGATGACAGTTGTTCCACCAAGGATATTGGTGATTTGTCCAAGTGATTTCACTATCTGGTATGTGGTAGAGCTGTCCAGGCCAGTGGATATTTCATCCATGAACAGTGCTCTTGCGGGTCCAACCAACATCTCACCTTCAGGGGGAAAAACAAAAAAACAAGAATCAGAAAAAGTTCAAATATCATATTCTGACGCTATAACTAGATGACATGTTACAAGAAAATTTAAAAAATTAGATGAGATGAATCATGAGAATTAGATGTTCAACAAGATTTTTTCAGGCTTTTTACTCGAGATGTTCGAGAGAAAAAAATTATGGTTTCACATTTTGTCATGGCAATGAGATGTTCAAGAAATTTGCAAGAGATTCATATTTTGTCAGGACAACTGAACACAAAAAAACTCTGGAACTATCCCGTAATGATCTTTTCTGATGCTCGACAAAATTCACAATACCAGTTGTGACACGTTTGCGTTGCCCCCCTGAGATTCCCCTCAGCATTTCATTTCCGACGATGGTGTCAGCGCAAATGTCAAGTCCTAATATCTGCAGGATTCAATAGAACAGTCAGTCCTTAGTACATCGAAGAAAAAGTGAGTGTTGTTGGATGCAGTACCTTGAGGACGTGTCGGTGATAATATTTGTTTCGACCACCCATTGATATTGCTGCAGATTAAATGCAAGGTGAGCACAAATATTTACAAAAGAAATGTTTGCTTTCATGAAATGGAAAGTTTCACCATATTTATATCCATGTATCATTAGTCCAAAAGAGTAAAAGAAATTTGTAACATTGCCAGTTGTAAGAATGCTAGTTATGAGAATACACAAAGCTATCTACTATTCTGCAAATACACTCTTTGTGTTATATCTGAATATTCCTAGTGACAAAAAAAATATAGAAACATCATGAAGCGTTCACATAAATCTCTAAACTAACCTTCATGTAGACATCAAGATCTTGGTCTGGTTTGATATTTGCAGCCTTCTCCCTTCTAGATAGCTCCGTCAGCATGTCTAGGACAAATTCATCAAGACAATTAGAAGACTTGTACCATCATAGAAGTAAATCATCTCCCACGATGTGAAATTTGAATCTCACCATATCTAGTTCCAACTCCTTGGCATCTAGCAGAGAAGGCTAGGGTTTCCCGTACCGTCATCTCAGGGATGTGAAGATCATGTTGGGAAATGTAAGCAGCTGATCTTTGAGCCACAAACTCATCCATTTTGTGTCCGTTGTATGTCACTCTTCCTGAAACCTGGCTGGTTCATATCACACCAAGATTAAGTTTCCTGAAATGTTGATTACAATATTACTAGAATTGGTTATGTTGCTTTAAAAATTACAATGGTTAACCTTTAGATCAGATCCTAGTTTCCCTGCCAAGGCAAGAAGCAGTGTAGTCTTCCCTGATCCTGGTGGCCCTAAGAGTAATGTCATCCTGAAATTTGCATGAACATCAATACATCATACACATCAAGTGCAATGGTACGTTATTAAAGAAAATGAAAAATGCATTAAATCGATAAGTGATGTAACGATAGCACATCATGTTTTACGTCAATGAAAACTCTACAACATCATTTTTGCTTAGAAGGCGCGATTATGTACTATCCTAACATATAGTTCTACATGAGTAATAGTCTTATCGCCCAATTTGGCAATAGGTTTTCACCTCCTTGGCTTGATGACTCCATGGACATTATGGAGGATGTTCAATGGCCTCTTCTTGTTTGGAACTATGTGAAGAAAATTGGCCAATGACTGCACATCAAGGGGGGAAAGGAGTCAGATTCGAAGAACATCGCCTAGAAAAGTTTCGGCACCAAAGGGCCAGATTCGAAAAATATCACCCCGGAAAAGTTTTGGTGCCGTAGTTAGTACAAGGGAAAACATTATCGGTAAGAAAATTTTATCGGATGGTAGCGATAACACCGATTTTCGTCGGTTACTAGAAATTTTGGTGAAATTTTGGACAGAAATTTTTAATTGAAATTTGAATTTTCAGATGTAAAGATGAAATTTATCTAATTTTTGAATTTAAATTTGAATTTGGATAAAACTTAAATAAATCCAAATTTTTTGCCCAGCATAAAAATTTATCGGACCCCACTGATAACACCGGTAACCGACGGTTACCGGTGAAATTTCGGCGATAGAATTTTCACTTAGTACCTCTAGAGAATTCAGAGTCGTGTTGAGGAATGTAGGCAGGCCTCTGTTGCCGACATATGCTAGTGCCTCGATGTTGAGGTGCTCGTACCGCACTTCGATTGCCGGGAAGTCAAGCCCAACCCTGAAACAAATCGATGAGGAAAAGCTCACACACATTCTTCTTGAAATTCTTATGCTTAATAATTTCCAAAAAGAACTGAAACTTCTCTCGACAAAAAAGATAAAAATATATCTATAAATCATGCAATATGGGTGCAAGAATAGTGAAAATATATGTAAAATTGAACTCAATGTCCTCCCGAAATGACAATTTTTTAACATGGTTGCACTTTCAACATGGCAAACTCACAAGAACTAAGAGAACAAGTAAATATATAAATATAATAAAAGCAAAGCAAATGATTTAGTCACCTTTGGATCCTCTGCCTGAGCTTGAGCAAGAATCGCTCGTGGTCCTCCTCCGCGACGCGCACAAGGCGCTCGAGCAGGCGCTTCCTCTCCTGGAACCCGAGGCCAGCGACGTCGACGACCTCGCCGCCGCCCGCGTCCCCCGCGACAACGATACCCTTGCGGACGCGGCTGTTCGTGGGCAGCTTCTCTAGCGCCGCCCACTTGAGCGCCTCTTCGTCGTCCTCCGACTCGGCCCGCCGCGACGACGACGCCAGCGAGAAGGCGTCGACGTCCCGGTACGTCGCGGACGAGCCGACCAGCCGCAGGCTCGCCACCCCGAACGCCGCCTCCCCCGTGTTCATGGCCGATCAGAGGTCACACTCGATCAAGAACGCTGCCTTCTTGGACGTCGCGGCGGCGGGTACGTTCTTGGCCAAGAAACGGGGCGGCGCCGCGACGGTGGGGTTTCAAGGGGCATTATTGGCCTGGGTGCCGGGGTGCACTCGTATATGTAGCGGCGCGGAGGCGGACATGCCTGGGTGGAGTGAGAGACCTTGACGTTTCAACGGTGTCGGGTCAAGGAGGGAGTGGAGCGGGGTGGAGAAGAAAGGTGGTGCCCGACTGTTTTACGTTAGTGCGCGCCGAGGAAGGAAGAAAGGAGGGAAGCTTCTAATAAGGACGAAACGAAAAATATACTCTACTTCAGTCCACAAGAGAAAACCCGTAAAGCCACTCGTGTAACTCTACGCATCTAAACTTGTTTTGCTGTAAGGTCTTATTTGGAAGGATCATTCTACCGTTGGGCTCGGCTAGACCTGAAAAGCTCAGTCTCAAATGGGTAAATCTGGGTTCGAGCCCGGCTTTACCCAAAAAACTATATTTTTCATTTAAAACTAGTATTTTAATTCTTTTATAATCAAAAATAATATTTAATTTATTTTGAGAATAACAAATAGTTTTTTTATCATTTTAATTGTATTTTGCCGGGCTTTCTGGTCGGAATGCAAGCTGCCCGGGAACCGGTCTAAGTAAGGATATATGTGGATGGTAGGGCTGATGGCCTCGAGCCAAGTTAGCCCAATATTACAGCTTGGCGAGCTAGAAACCTAGCTCGGCTCGGCTCGGCTGGAGCCTGCTCGTGCCGAGTAATTAAGCAAATCAAGTATAAGGGAAAATATTTCAAGCCAAATGCAGGTAATTAACTCAATGCATGTAAAGTCATGACCACTATTATACACCAGTGTTATCTACCAACAATTAAGATGAAAGGAAGAATGATTATGCCTTGGTCTTGCATCTTGATTTGCAAAGTCAAGTCATCACCACTGGTGTATACCAGACTGATTTGCTTTCCATTGTAAACATAAAGTCCTTGCATCTTGTGAGTTTCCAGGACACCCTTGTCACGAGGAAACATTGGTATTAAAGACAAAGCAAGATCCATCGATCCAAAATAACGGCCCAAAGTCCAAACCACATGTAATATTCTAAATATTTAAAGAATAAATATTTTATGGATGAGAATTATTTAGAGAGTGACTTTAACCAATTATTCAGGGCTTTTTCGCAGTTTTCAGGCCACATCACCTTGGCCCATGTGAGCATCAAACCCTAACACTACTACACAAAACCTCATCACAGACGGTTCTCAATCGTCATTACAGACAGTTTTTTGAACCGTCTGGATTTATGTGTATGTGATAACAGACTGTTATCACAGACAGTTTTCAAACCGTCTGTAAAAAAAGGTATCACGAACAGTTCTTATTCAGAACCGTCTGTGATAGTTACTATCACAGACGGTTTTTGTTTAGAACTGTCTGTGATAGTCTATTTTCATAGATGGTTCTGAACAAGAACATATGTGACAGTAATTATCACAGACGGTTCTTGTTCAAAACAGTCCGTGATAGTTTTTTCTATTGCAAAAAAAATTAGATTTTGAATGTTTCATAGTTGGTACCATCACAGTTTATGTGAACTTTTCATCTTCAGAAACTCTTGAAAATACATGAAAAAATGCACCTCTCCCATACAAAAACCTTCCTGACCTCCCCCTTGCGGCATGTGAGTACTCCAATGCTGCCCATCTTGACCATGGCATCGGCGAAGAGGGTGCTGAGGAGGTCCGAGTAGGAGTCAACGACGTCGACGGTGGAGGTGTCATTGTAGATCACGGCGTCTGAGGCGATGACGGCGAATCCATTGCGGATGTGAGCCGCTGCACCCATTTACCATTTACGTACGTGCACTGTGAGGACTCCGGTTTATTAAGCTTGTAATTCTTAGTCACCAATTGACCCTAGCATCACAAACAAAATAACATGTGTCTTCGAGATATGTATACTTCCCAGAAATGCAGTATACACACCCCTTTACAAAATTCATGCATCAATTCCATTCAAGACATAGAACCAAAGCAACACTTACAATTCAAAAGACATACATAGTAGAGTTATTACAAAAGGGAGGCCGACCGGCCAAAAGTCATACAATTAAATAATTAGACAGCGGAAGTGAAATGCCATAAGATGACGATAAACAAAAGAGCCAATCAGTGTGCCTTTACCCACAAGACAACCAACCGGACCGCCAAGCTAGTCGTCAAACCAGTAGCACATCTCACAAAAGTGAGGCCCTTGGGGCTCACCTTCCTCCTCTGCAACAAATAGTTAAGCAAAGCAAATGAGTACAAAAATTGTACTCCGCAAGACTTACGTGTAGAGTAACAGACCTATACATAGCTACATGCAAGCTTATTTAAGTGGAGACTGTATGTTTCATTCTCAGCACAAAGTAATCTTTATTTGCAATAATGTAGTACATTTAAAAGCAAGTTTACAATCTGTTTTTATTGTTCAAATAACAGTAAATAACAACAATAAATAGATGACAACAACATCCTGGAAGTGACTAACCCAATAGTCACCACAACAATAGCATGAATTACCCATTCATACCACCCATGTCAAGTTTTAATTAAAAGTTGTAGTCTAATTCTTGCACGACCTTACCAAGCATGTCCATAACCTAGGACTAGGCTATTCGAATAGTTTGAACCCAGCAGGGGTGTACCAATGTACCCACACGCCAGACCGCATTTTTGCCAAGCTATGAAGCACACTTCCTTAGGTATGATGGCACGGCTAAGTCCTACGAGACATTTCCAATATTATGTATTAACTACGAGTCGCCCGTATGGATAGAAACCCATACATTGTGTCAGAGTCATCGTAAAGCCTTGGTCAACTACCCCTCACGGGTAAAGCCTTGGACAACTACGATACCCCTCGAGGTGAAGAACCTACCCAGAACTCCACCACCGCACACCCAACAACAAAACCCAATTTTTTTTTCACACAACCCACCTACTGCGACTCGGAGCTAACACATGCCAAAGTATTAAGTCAAGAGAGGTCCCATATCCCTCTCGTGTGGTTAGCACGCAAAAGCGATTGGCTTAGTGACACAAGTAACTTGGTCCTTGGAGGACTTATGCACCATTCCATTCATACCCAACAGATCACACCAACATCCATTGTGCCCAAGTCGAAACAGTTTTATTTTCAGTTTTTGACTTTACAAAATTAACAAAGCACAAAGTGCTGGACATAATGGAGTAATAATAAAATTGGTGTGATCAAGATCATCGACTAAGTCGATGATCGCCCAAAACTACCGATAGCTAAGCATGTCTAAGCATGGTAACTCGCAATCTACTAAGTGACAAGAGCCCATCCAACGAACTATAATCACAGCAAATAACCTAAGCTCAGGTAGTAGAGAGTAATCATTTACCTACGGGGTATGCAACTATAGGATCAACTAATCAAACCATAATTTAACAACAAAATAGCAATGCATACATACAAGTTGAAATCAATATATTAGACTTGAAAATACTGGGATTAACATGATCAAACTACTTGCCTTGCTGAAGTTGCTGAGGATCACTCTCGTTAGCAATGTGCGCGGCGGAACCTAACGAAAGAAGTCGAAAGTACAATAAGAACGAATAATACCGAAAAGACCCAAAAATTCAAATTCATCCAAAAAAATCATGAACAATTCACAGAAGGTAGAGCATGATTTTAGGTGAATTTAGCAACAAGAATCAATTGATTTGGATGCTCTATGCACAAGTTATGACAGTTTGAACGTCAGTTTTTCAGAAAATCTAGATAAAATATAATCTGTCACTGTTCACCTCATCTAAAAATTTTCACAAAATTTTCTGGAGTAGTGGAGGACAGGAGGATTACAAAAATGGATAGAGAACATTATTATATGACCAGAATAATTTGGTTCACCTTATTTGGAATTTTTATGAATAAGTTATGAATTTTCAAAGTTATTAGCAATTTATAATGTATTTATAATTCAATTTTAGAGCACACTCCACAAAATATGTTTTCTGCGATAGTGACAAGGTTAAAACTTATTTTTATAATAAAGCTAATTAAAAAAAATACCAAAAGTGGTTTCACTATTTTTGGGGTTAAAATGAATTAGTTATGCATTTTTGAAGTTAATAGTATTTTTCAGTTAACAAATAAATCCTTTCGGGATTAAAATGATGCTTAATACTTTTTGCACAGAGACCCAAGCTAGCCACGGTGACTGACGGTGGGGTCCAAGGATAGTGTGTTTTCGAATTTTGATTTTCGGATTTACTGCGCTGACAGGTAGACCCCACTTGCCATAGGGATGGCTCATGGAAACAGTGCATGAACCGATGCCCGTGCACTGGGTTCATCGGTCCACGACCAATGGACAATCCCACTTAAAGTCTGGCCCCACATGTCATAGATATCAAACCAATAGGGTTACTATTCGTCGGGCCCACATGTCATAGACCAACTCAAAGCCTTTAATGCGCTAACCCCAGGATCTCCGACAGTGATCTCGCCATTAATTTCTAATCAGTGAATTAGTCTTAATGACTGGCTGTAGTAGCTTTCGGTTCTCTGACAAAACGCCGCGACTCATTTCGCTTTGCCGCGCTCTCGCAACCGTGTAGTCCAAGGCGCGATTCGAGAGCACGCACAGGTGCGCAATAGTATTGCACACCCGATGAGAGCACTCACGGCACCTAAGCCGGCCCAGAACGGCGGCTAGTCGATGTTGAGCGGCGGCGGTCAAAACGGCAACCGAGCAAACATTGCAAAAGCTCCGCAGCGGTTCTGGTAAGCGGGTGCCAAGGTCCTAGGGGCTATTAGGACGTTACCTAAGTGGAGAAGGGTGCTCGGGAAGCTTGGGCGTTGCTGGAGCTCCATCGGTGTTGAAGAAGACGATGGCGGCGGTAGTGCAGCTACGACGGGGGGTCACCCTGGGCAACACAACTGGAAACTGGCGAGAGAGAGAGCTTCAGGAGGTGGTGTAGACAGTGTAAACCAAGGGCATTGACAATGGACTCACCCGATTGACAATTGGACTGGGAACAGCGTTGTCGGCCGAGAATTGGGGAAACTCCAAATTCGTATGTCCCTGTGATGCATCGACCAAATTGGTCGAGGGTATATCATGAGAATACTCAAGGGCACGGGATGACGCAATTAACCGAGAGAAAATTCTCATCGGATTTGACGATGGCCTAAGGGCGTAGCTCTGGGCGCGCTCTAGACATAGCGGGAGCACGAGATTGCCTTAGATCCTACAAGCACTGACAACAGCTCCGCTGAGCGAAAATGGGGAGGCCATGGAAAATAAGAGCCGAGGGTGTGACACCCTGGCTATTCGGAAGCCAAAATGTTACCTAAAGAATCTACATACAACCACAATGCGGAAGAATTTAATCTAAACTTCTATAATCAATCGAAGAGTTCAATGGTAATACTAGCATAACAGGAATAAAGAACGAATCCATCAGCATATAAACAGTGAGAACTTCAGAGAAACCACTAACAGCAATTAGCAGAACTAAATAACAGGTAGTCTTAACCTTATTTATTACAGTTCCTTATTTGACAACTGAAAGACATAATCGAACTTAACAAGGAATATGAATAATGGTGAACTGAGTGAAATGTGCTTGACTAATCCCTTCCCACAAGGCCATCATCAACGTTCACCTAAATGAATACAGAAAGAAAGAATGAGTCGAAACTCAGCAAGTACCATACAAGATAAATCAAGCATAGAGTAGACAAGCCAACTCAATTGAAGTATGAACAATTCTTGGAATACATACATAAATGAATGGAATGAATACATGAATGAATGGAATGAAAGGATGCATTGAAGGAATGGACTGCTCAACAGTTTATACCGGTATAGCGAGTGACACACCCGTCGGTGCTCACTTAAGCCCGTACTTAACAAATTTGGGGATCCAATCACCGTATGAAGAACGTTTCATACGGGTGTCCGAAATTGCCCACATTGGAGTGGTGGCCAACATTGCCCACATTGGAGTGGTGGGTATTACGTGCCCATACTGGAATTGATGGGACTTACAATTTTCCACTTCCGTGGTCAACATGAAACAAATACGTGAACGGAATGAACTTCATGCAATGAACTCTTATCACATCATAATGAAGAAATATACATGGCATACGAACATGAATAGCAAGACTAACAATTTATCCACACACAATCATCACCATTCATTATGATAAGACAATGTACTTGCCTTCCGCGCTGTGACGTGTTAGGAGGCAACGAAGGTGCCCCTCTACTCACCGCTTCACCGCCTACATAAATATTTATTCAAAATAAGGATAAAAAGGTAAGACAAACTAAAAGTGGCATACCATAACCCTCGAACTATCCAACACAATAAACGGGTTCAAACTGACAATCTAACTAATCAGCCAGATTACAGCCCTACTGGGCAGCGGTACAATAAAAATTATAATTAAATATCTGTAACTCGGAATAACTTGAAACCAGTGCTCAATGAATCATAACGAACCAGACTAAGAAACTCTAGATGACGGGGTTCTCTGATTCGGCCAAAACAGTTGGCTAAACAGTCGTTGAAAATAACTGACAGACATCTATCCAGATTACAGAACAGCAATAGATAAAATAGCATAACTTTCATTCTACTGATCTAATGGAGGTGATCTTTATCAACCTGCAATCATGGTGAAATTATATTCAAAAACCGTTTGGGGTGGCCGTCCTGAATCTGACTCTAACTAGATCAAAACCGAGAAACAAACCGACAGTCCCCAATTCTCAAACAGACAGAACAGCGCGCGGTTAAAATTTCATAACTTTTGATTTGAAACTCTTAAAATTGTTTTATTTATCAACTTAGAAATCTTACTGAATTATCTACAATATTTATTTTGGGTAGACTTTCTGATTTGACCTCTAAATAATTCATAATGGCCAGACAAGCAAACTGCCAAATCCCGTTAGCTCTCTTGAACAGTCGCACAAAAATGGCCATATCTCCTAAATTGTAACTCCAAATCAGATGATCTCGGTGCCTAAAAAAACCTAATACCAAGGGCTACAACTTTCTAAGAGGTGGACAGATCATAAAACTTACAGAACTTACCCAAAACTGATGAACAAATCTGGCGCATGGGGAAGGAGAAAGTGGCGCACGGCAGGGAGGAGGGTGACGGCTCCAAGTGGGGGAAAGGGGAAAGGGGTTTAGGCTTTTTGGGGGAAGGTCATCCCCCCTTTGGCCAGCCCCCTCTTGGGCCACATGGTCCGTCGCCCAATGCCCAGGTTGTCGGGAATTCGCGGAAACCCTCTTGAGATCACTGAAAATTGTAATCCATGTTTAACTCTTTCTCCCGAATACTCTCCTATTCGCCTGAATAAATTTTGGGGTATTACCGAGGGACACCATGGGTGGAAACTTACCCGAGAGAAATGCTCATGCGAGCTTCCCTCTCCTCGGCCACCAAGAGGAGAAGTGAGTTGAGAGCAGGGCATAGAGTCGGTTTTGAGCAGGAGCGAGGACGGAGGAATAGGCTGCGTCAAGAGACGATGCTCAGGGGTTGGTCGCGGAGGGCGGTGGGGTAACGACGTTGCCGGACGTTCGCAGCATGCAGCGGGAACGTGGTGCATTGAGCCTGAGCGCGCTGACGCGAGGAAGAAGAAGACCCTGGCGACGTGGGCCTAGCTTGTCGGTGACTTGGCGAAACGGTAAGTTGGCAGATGATCAAGAGCGTTAGATCGGGATCGGACGGCTCAAGAGAATGGGGCGATCGGCCGGTCCGATCGGCCACTCAATCCAGACCGTTGATCTCCAAATCGGACGGTTCAAGTGAATGGGGCGATCGGCCGGTCCGATTGGCCACTCAATCCAGGCCGTTGAGCTCCAAATCGGACGGATCCAGGTGAAGGGATAAGGTGCGGTGCGGCTGAGCTGGTTGGGTTCGGCCGAGTCAAATTGGCTCATTCCCAACAAAGAAAAGGTGATTTTTGGAAAAGTGAGACTGATATGATTAGAGATTTTTCTGACCTAGAAGATTAGCTCTAAAAAGTCCCAAATTTTTATGGAAGCTTCCTGACTCTCTCATTACCCTTGTGAAATATTTCCAGAGTTTTTCAAGTAGTAAATTTTTCTACAAAAATGTTCTAGGTTCAACCCTAGGGTTTGACCAAAGATTTAACTAGTTTGACTTGCCCTTTTAAAATAGCAACTAAAATCTAAAAATTATAAAAATTTTCAGATGAGTTATACAGATGTTCTATAACCTAGGAAAAATAATTCCAGAGGATGGTCATAGAATTTTATTAGAAAGTTTCAAAGGGTTTTACTTCTTACCAAATAAAGCAATAAGTTTTTGAAATCACAATTCCTATTGAAAGAATTTTCAGAAAATTTAACAATATGATGCAACAAAAGTTTTAATTTCTCCTCATTTTTTATACATTTGAAACACAAACCATGTTTTGGGATGTTACATGCACCCATAGGTTAGCTACCATGATCTTTATAGATTCCTTCCGCCTTTTTACCCTCCCCTTTGTTCTTCCTTGAGACTTCCGCCTTTTGCCCTCCTCTTTGTTCTTCCTTGAGACACAGTACCCTCATCTGCCACTATCACAGTTGCTACTTCATCATCATTTGAACTTGAAGAAACCACCGAAACATATCCTTGTTCCCCCTCCTCTTCAGATGATACACTATCACAATCATCATCAGCCATATCCTCCCAATACCCATCCTCGCTCGGCGACTGTGAACCAAAATTGGAGATAATTAGACCAACAGACCAATCAATGAAAGAGAGCACAACAATCAGAATTAACCATACCATCTACCAAATATTACTTTCTTTTAGGTTGGTTCTGACCTTACACCGTATCTCTTAAACCACTTTTAGACTCACTTACCTGAACCACATATACAAGCTTGAGCACACATAATGCTATAATTAATGTCTTTCATGACACTGACACTACATACATAATTCTATATTGTCTTTCATGACACTGATGCAACTGCCTTTAGTTTTGTCCATACTTTTAGTCATCTTCATCATGCACTGAGCTAATCATATTAAGGGGAATTTAGTTATGGTAAGTTAAAACATATAGTGTCCAACTTGTCCTTGTCGATCTCAAGCAAATCAATTTGGATGATAAATCCAAAAATACAAGCAGGTTTACAAATTTACCAAGATGAAATTGGACTTCAATTCATGCCTACTGGCTGCTGCCCTACTCACCAAGGTTGTTAGGGTAGTCGCCGGTTTGGCAAGGTCAAGAGGCGGCTGGGAGCTGAGGAGGCATCGACCGGTTGCACGGTCGCTCACTACCGCTACTGCCGAGGTGGAGGCCCAGACGTCGGCAGACTTCTTCCCTCGCGCATGAGACTCCCTACTTCATTGGCAATCCATACGTGGAGGAGGGCATGTCGGTTGGAGGACAACACGACAGATGGAGGAGGGGCTACTGGGGGGGACGGGGCGGTGACGCAGAGTATGAGGGGACAGGGTGAGAGATGGGAGTGGTGGATCTAGAATGAGATGAGTGCTCTCTAGGGTTAACTCCCCGCTTCTTGGGTCCCTCAATGCCATGGGGCTTTGTGGGCCAACAGCAACCAGCCTACGAACCAAATGAGCCGATGAGCACCTCGAGCTCGGCTCGAAAATTTTGTGAGCTGGGCAAGAGGCTTGGTTCGGCTTGAAAACGTCACAAGCTCGAGCCAAGCCAGCTCAAGCTTGTTCCAAGTCGAGCTGGCTCGCGAACTTCAAGCTATTTTTCTAGCCCTAGTGGATGGGCCAGGAATTTGAACTAACATCATGACTTATCTACGTGGATGGGTTAGTTTTTTTCTTTTCTTTCAAGAACATGCAAAAGAATTGTGCGTCGTTGCATAAAAGAAGAAGAGAAAATATCACGGTTCTACTACAATACAAGGAGAGCACTTGGATTCTGCCCATCTACATGGATGGATCGAAATTGTGGCCCAATCAAGCAAGACCTAAAACTTATAAACAGTGTAACTCTTTCACTGTACATCTATATTTTGTATTATGTTTGAAAGACAAGGAGCTTAATAATACAGTTTATATGGATCATGTTTCGTTGAGCTCGTGCCGGCCATATATATATATATATATATATATATATATATATATATATATATATATATATATATATAATTTCACTTAGAATCTCACTTTAAATACATAACTATATAATAAAAATGACATATAGTTCAATAACTTTCTAAATATAAATGCCGTACGTAGTTAAATAATACATCATGAGTTCATAACTTCATAAATTTTATTATAATCTAACATACTAGTCTACTATAATTCCACTTACCGATGAAGTAGTATTGGGTTGGGCTTTTCAAGATGATTTAAATGAGTTATCACATCAATTATGCCCGGAATGACTAAAATAGACCGGAATGACCGGTATTGAGGGGTACAGGATTGATGTTACTATGTGCCGCTTTGAATGCCAATATAGCATATTTCGGTTATTCCCGTCGGTACCGAAATGGAATTGATAAGTTTGGATGTGAGACCAAATAAGGAAGGAGTTTGATAAGTTTGGATGTGAGACCAAATAAGGAAAGGAAGGAGGTAGCACTCGAGGACTAGTTCAAAAGGTTTTACTCAAGCGCAAGGAGCGTAATGCAAGCTGATACGAACAAGTTTGTTCTGGAAGAATTCGGATCTCATCAAAGATGGGGTTTGCGCTATTGAGTATACTTGCATGACTAGTTAGATTAACCAAGGCTGCGGAGAAGTGCAATTCTTCCGTTTAGGCAAAAATTGCTCCACGTGGCAAATTTTCTTAGTACGAGAAATTACGCAAGACCCCGTAAGTAAGTGGCTTCTTAAGAATCTCACTTGGCCTTAATTATCAGATTTGTCTACGTAGAATTCGACCGTTTTCTCTATAAAAAAAATTATTACATTACGAACGTTCATTTACAACCCCATTATACATAAATTATAATAAATTATTTATATAACTTTGGTTATTGATTACTGTAATTATTCGTGAAAGTCTTAATAACTCATATTTCCATCACATAATCCAAAATCTCACATGTACTTTGAGAGGTTGTGCAAAAATAAAGATAATAAATGAAATTATATACCAACAAAATACAACAATATGGTAAAATCGTTATATTCTTCACATGAACTTTGAGAGATTGAGCAAAAATAAAGATAAAAAATAAAATTATATACCAATAAAATACGATAATGCGGTGAACCCGTAATGTTTCGAAGAAAAAATTATAATAAATTCGGACCCAATTCACCAGATGAAAAAAAGTACAAATCTCAAAACATATCAGACGAATGAAAATTCGACTATTATATTTTTTTTTTCTTATAGCATATCAATAACATGAATCTTAGAGCACATTTAACGAACAGAAAAGTGACAATTTTGACTAAAAAAACTGTCAAAAGTTATATAGTAATTCTCTTAATTTTCAGTATTGTTTTCACTGCAAGTTTGGTAAATCAAAAGGTATTGTGTTTTAGAATACGTAGTCATGTCATCTATGCATACCTTCTAAAAATATATAGAATACCCAGGCTTCCCGAGTGATGTAGGACTGGCGTTGAATTCATCACCCTTCCGGTTTTTTATATTTTATTTGATCAAATATGATATTTATTGGCTCGTCGTTAGATTTACCTCGTGACGTAACAAAAAGACCAAATTTGTAAATAAGTTAGATGAGTGGTTATTCATAAAAATAATTTAAAAAGATTACAGAATAAAAAAAATGCTACCCCTTCCCAAGTCCATCCGTTATGACCAACAGCGTCCTCGAATTCCCACATGCTTGTTCTTAATTAAAAAGGGGGAAATGACTGAGAATCATGTACGTGCACGTTCTGTGAACCTTTCCAAAATTTTCTCATTAAGCATACGTATGGCTAACAAGCGAAAATTAAGGGCCTAGTGTTACACTTTTCTATGACAGGTCTTGTCATGGCAATCATTTATACTCCCGCTGCTCAGAAAAGAAGGTTTTTTTTTAATATAACATCTTTGACGTGCGAGTTAACAATTCTAACTCTTTATCTATGTTAAATACAAAAATAGTGTTGAGTTCGTGCACCAAAGGACCAGAATCACCGTTGCAGACGACGCGTCATTGAGAGCAGAACCAGAATATAAACAGTGATTCAGAGAGAAAACTAGAATTGCGAATTAGCACGGCAATAGTGCTATATTAGCCCAAAAACTAAAAAAAAAAGGTTGTTATGAGATATGTACGGTTAAACTTGTAAAACTTTACCGATGAATATCTCTTTTAACTATTCTGATTGGTTACACAAAAATCATGTGTAGAATATTTATCTCTCAGAAAGTACTTTCATGATATATTAATTTTATTAGATATTATAAATATGTTATGATATAAATTAATAGCCAAAGTTGCGCTCTGGAGCCGTATAGATGTCCAGGAGAACTAGCTAGTTCATACAGTGACCCAAATTTTTGCATGCGATCATCTGCAACAATTTACTTTTAGTTAGATGTACGTACGAGATGTGAGCTCGATCGGAAAGGTTTGCACACGTCATCACGCACAACGAGATCTATACTCCGATTTTTTTAAAGGAAAAACGTTGCAAGTAAGGCTAAAAATGGAAGCCATCGATCCACGTGAAGTAAGGCTAAAGATAGCCTTTTTCTTCTAGAATGGAGACAAACGAAACGACGGAGAAGTCAACAACCACCAACCAAAAGAAAGAATAAAGAAAGAAGAGGCAATACGGCATGCAGGCAGTCAAATTAGGTTGCTGCTCGGCGTTCCTCTGCTTCGACGCCAAATTCCTCCTCTCCGATCCGATATCCACTACTGCTTCCTGGCAGCTGTTCATTGGAGAATTTGCGAGGAAAAACGAGTTAAAGGTGTCACATTGAGCTCCAGATTGCTGTTTCTTGTGGGCATCTGCTGACTACTAGCAAGCGCTGATGTTCACTTTGCCATCTTCTCCGGAGCTTTCCGGAAAAGAAAAAAAAACTTGAACTCCTGTTATATAGTTAAACAGCTTTACCATATGATAAGCATTCAATAATCAATTGAATTCCTATTATATAGTTAAATAGTTTTATCATATATCTTACTGAGTACGTTGTGTACTCAATCTTATTTAGTTTTCATTGTAAAGTGTATAGCTAAACGTGTGACTCCATGCCAGAGCCCCTAAAACTGGGGCTAGAAGTCGACCAATGTAGGTGATGCATACGCCAAAACTATTATTCAGCCCAAAGTCAAGGTTAAGAAATATGATAAAATACATATGTGGACTTCCTTCGCCAGAGAAGCCAGATCCTGAAACCGCATCATGATTTGCGGGCGAAGTTGTCGTCGTTTCGATAAAATCCATCGTAGGTAAAGAAATCAGGCGAAGAACTTGGTACTTTCCCCCTTTGATTTGTGCGCTCATTTTGTAGCTTGGCTGATTCAACCGAATCGATCGAGCACCACAAAAATCGAATGACCATCCACGAACGGGAATGGATGCGGACTTTTTGTCTAACTGAACTCCATGCGAACGCCAAAGGAACCTAACTGACAGCCGGGGTCCACGCCCACCCACAGAATCGTAGGTTCATGGTGGCATGCGTTGCGTGTGCTAGTGAAGTTCCGCGGCAGTCTCTCCTGTCGTTGGTTGGATGTGATCTCCATTTCCACGTTCCATGTTTGGGGCTGAAAGCGATCACCACATGCAGCCACGTCACCCGGTAAGCGCATACTTCAGCCAGATGGCAGCGACAAGTAGATTTGTCGATGATTTAACATGGATGTGTATGTTTTACGCCTGAGCTGTTCGCAGAAAATAAAATAATAAAAAAAAACTAGAAAGCTATTATTTGCAATGATTAAAATAGTGGGCTAATAGCGCTGCTATAGCTTTTTCGGGCACGGGAAGAACGCTAACACAGCTATGACCGCTATAGTGGATTTAGTGGACTGTAGCGGCAATAGCAGCTCAAAACCGTTGATTTACACATATATGACTAGGTTTTGTTGGTCATACACCACGTGCCGGCCGAGCCTCTCTTATGAAGCGTCTAATAGGTCATTTTAACCCACGATCCCGCGCGGAGGTAGACGTGGTTGAAACTAAGTGTGATAACAATTTTACCATCGCATATATCGCCGTGTTTATATTTTTTTTACGATTATTTCATATGCGCATGGCTGGATGTAACAGTAAACTACAAGTGGAGTCCAGTACTTTTTTTTTTTGCGACGGAGCAGTAAATTTATGTGGAGGTTGTAGTAACTCTCTTTTAATTATGGAGTAATTTTTTTAGTAAATGTGCATAGATGTTTTTATTTGCGACTTATATTATTTTGTTACCATCGTCGTCACCAAACTACCAGTGAAAACCGTTCGTAAATCATAGTTTCCAATCAAAAGTTATTATCAAAACAATAAAGAAACATTCGTGTACAAAACAAACTACCGATTGTTTGCTAGTTAGTTGCCTCCTTATTTGTACTAGTTGGTTAAGATGGCAATAAAGTCATGTGGAGTTACAGAAAATCTTTTTGTAACAGTGCAGTAAAGTCATGTAGATATTGTAGTAAATATTTTTTTTGTAACAGAGCAGTAAATTCATATGGAGGTTACAGTAAATCTTTCTGTAACAGAGCAGTAAAGCCATATAGAGGTTGTAGTAAATCTCTTTAAGAGGTGCAGTAAATATTTTTTTAGCAAACGCACAGAGGTTTTTATTTGCAAAACTTATATCGTTCTGTTACCCTCGTCTTCACTAAACTACCGGTGAAAACCGTTTGTGAATCGGAGCTTCCAATCAAAAGTTATTGTGAAAACAAGAAAATAAACATTCATGTATAAAACAAGAAACTGATGTTTGCTAGTTAGTTGTGTACTTATCTGTACTAGTTGGCTAAGATGGCAGTAAAGTCCGGTAGAGGTTGTAGTAACTATCTTTTAGCGACGTAGTAAATATTTTTTTAGTAAATGCACAGTGAGATTTTTATTTGCGAGACTTATATCATTCTGTTACCCTCGTCATCACCAATCTACCCGTGAAAATCGTTCGTGGATCGAAGCTTCAAATCAAAAGTTATTGCGAAAACAAGAAAAGAAACATTCACAGAGAAAACAAGGAACCAATTATTTGCTAGTTGGTTGTCTACTTATTTGTACTAGCTGGCTAAGATGACAATAAAGTCATGTAGAGGTTGCAGTAAATCTTTTTGTAACAGAGCAGTAAAGTCATGTGAAGGCTATAGTAAATCTCTTTTAGTGATGCAGTAAATCTTTTTAGTAAAAGCACAAATATATTTTTATTTACGAGACTTATTTCATTCTGTTACCCTTGTCGTAACCAAGCTACCAGTGAAAAATGTTCGTGAATCGGAGCTTGCAATGAAAAGTTATTACGAAAGCAGGAAAATAAATATTATTATACAAAACAAGGAACTAATTGTTTGCTAGTTAGTTATCTATTTGTCTGTACTAGATGGCTAAGATGGCAGTAAAGTCATGTGGAGGTTGTAGTAACTGTCTTTTCGCGATGCAGTAGATCTTTTTAAGTAAATGCATAGAGAGATTTTTATTTGAGAGATTCATATCATTATGTTACCCTCGTTATCACCAAGCTACCGGTTTAAACTGTTTGTGAATCGGAGCTTTCAATCAATTTTTTTTTGCTAAAACAAGAGAAACACATTCAAGTACAAAAACAATGGAACGTGTGGGTTCTATTATCATATTGGACGATACCGAAACTTTACCGCCAATCGCAACACGCTCACATGTGTTTTACCACCGATCCTACATAGGAAACATGCGAGCTGGCGTGCCTCGCGTAGCGAGGGGGAGCATGGGTCACACACCACGGCAACAGAACCTGTGCAACGCACCCACGCGCAGAATAGTTATTCAGTGCTATTCTGCATATGGGTCATTGCCTTGGTTGCGCTGCGCGTAGCCTTGCAGCCCACGCTTCCCCCGCGCTACGCGCAATTAGCCAACACCCCACGCCCAGCTCGAGATCGACAGTAAAAACCTAACGCGCCTGTCCAAAGCGGCAGTAAACCCTCACGCGCGTGTCAAAACGACAGTAAAAACCTCACGCATGCCAGCGCCCACCACTCGCTAGAGATCGGCATTAAAACCCGCGCGCGCATGTGAAGATTGACGGTGAAAGTCTCAGTGTCGCCCAATATGACAATAAAACCAATCTCAAAGCAAATATCGGTAAATCGACAGTATAACAAAGATCGCACGTCACCTAAATCGGCAGTAAAAGGACTGTTACTACCAGAATTGACGGTAAAAATCAAAGAATCACTGGTACCCTGTGGGTCAGACTGTAGTTGATGGTAAAGCTACTCCCGGGAGCACTGGAGCGGTTGTAACAAAACTACCAGTAGACTCACATGTACCCATCTAATTTTATTGCTGACTCACTTATTGTTTGTTGTCCTCTCGCGACGTTTACTGTGTTTAACGAGGTTTACTGTTTTCCCCCCACTGAATTACTGTAAGTGCGTGAATTTTTATTGTCTTGGATGTGTATCTAATTACTGAACCTATTGACTAGTTTTACTTCACACCAAAATGAGGCTAATTTTACTACATTATGGCCTTACATTTTACTGTACTACCTTCGCACTCTGTTTTGTATGTTCGCGTGTGTATAGTTGAAAACATAGTATCAAATCAGACCAAACCCTCGTTTTTCCCAAAAACAAATCGTACAATGCCGCTCGGGCTACCCGATGCGTCTCTTCATCTTCCCCACTACGACTTATAAGGATGTTCTTGGCAGTAAAATATATTATAACTTTATTATTTTACCATTGTGTTTTACTATCAAATACACACGTGCTCGAATAAAAATTGCACGCTGCACGAAAAGCACTAAAAACATATAACAACTGTATCGTCTCATCTGTTATGTTTTACTATCAAACAAACAAGCTCGAAAAAATTGCATGCCGCGAAAAGGTAGTAAATTGATCCACAAATTACTTTCACGTCTCGTGTTATTTACCGTCAAAATCAGATCCCGCGGGTGGTGCGGGCGTTTCTGGACTGCAGACTGTAGTTGGTGGGCCGTCGTATGCTGGTTGCGCGCCTACGCGTCGCGCGTGGTGGACTGCCTAGGCATAAAATAACTATTCTACGCTCGGCTACAGACTACCGAATAGTATATCTATATACTACACACACACATATATACACATAGATACATACATGCAGGAAAATGATATGGTACTCCTAGGAGTACGTACTCCCACTTCGCATATACTACTTAAATCATATAATGATATCTCTTTATGTATTTGAGCATACTCTAAAAATGATTATAAGATACTCCAAAGTGAGTTCTAAAAAAAAATCATTATATATATACACACACAGTCCTACCCCGTGCAGCCACCACTAATCCAAGCTCATCTCCACACAAGGTCTCGAGCTGAGCCACTCCTCTCGACAGGGATTCTCGTTACCCCCGCCGCCACATCATGAGTTATCAAATATAATTTTGAATTGATACTATTGAAATGTCACAAACATGTTTGTAACAACTATTAATTGGACTATTGTGTTATGTAACTTAGTGTCGTATGAACTAGTTTGTCATGGTTGCATGCATACATATATACATACATACGTACATACGTACATCGTACTCCAATAATGATTCTAAGATACTCCAAAGTGAATTCTACCCAAAATTTCATTTAAAGTTTACTTTTTATAGTAAAATTTGTGTGTGTGTGTATATATATATATATATATATATATATATATATATATATATATATATATATGAGGCTTGTTTCGTACTTCTGGAAATATGTGCTTCCACTTCTAATATGCCACTTAAACAAATATATTATACTTTTTTAACACTTTCAGTATACTTAAGTACCAATTATAAGATACTCCCATGTGACTTGATTGGAAAAAATATATCATTAAAGCCCTTTTTTTCTTCTATATACGCTTTTCATATATAAAAGAAGTATATACACAAATTTTACTATAAAAAGTAGATTTTGATTAAAAAAATTATGAAACTCACTTTAGGATATCTTATAATCATTATTAAAGTATACTCAAATTGATAAAAAAAAATATTTATACAGTTTAAGTGATATATGAAAAGTGAAAGTACGTACTCCTAAGAGTAATATATATATAGCCCTATCGCGTGCAGCCACCACTGATACAAGCTCATCTCCACACAAGCTCTCGAGCTGAGCCACTCCCCTCGGCAGGGATTCTCGTCAGCCGCCACTGCAGCTTCACGAGTTATCAGATATATTTTTGAATTGATACTATTGAAATGTCGCAAACTGGTTTATAACAACTATTAATTAGACTATTTTGTTATTTAACTTAGTGTCGTATGAACTAGTTTGTCAGGTTGCATACTTGCATGGATAGTGTGCTACTGTTTGTGCACATGGGGTCACTGTTAAATGATTTTTTTTTTTTTGCTTTTTCTGTGATATTTTACACAATATATAAAATTATAAAAACAACATTTTATATGCAACCGCGATGTAAAATGGCTTCTGCGATAACTTCCGCTATTTGTATTAACTCAGTCCGGTGCCCGACTTTCCTAGTGGCTGAGGTTCCGTGCCCAGCATCGTGTGTGCATGTGGCGCCAAGTGGGTTATGTTTGAGATGTTAGCGAGGGCTAATACAGAGTAGTACAGTAATATACATTAGATTCTTTTCTCAATCGTTCGGTTTAAACTTATTGGCTGAGGCCCCAAACTTGGAAAAATGTATCCTAGTCCGGCAAATGCTCAAATCTAGGCAAATATGCATATATTTTTTTTTCCTTATCTTGCAACAATGAATTTGCATCGACATTACGAGGCAGTCGTTTTATATTTCCTGCAAAATTCAAAATTGCTGTGTCATGGGCTCAGGGCCTGAAAAAGGTGGGCTCAATGTGCTCTGTTATGGGCCGGGAGCAGGCCCACATGCTGGTTGGGTCACATCACTAATAATTCTACTCGTCGAGGTGGTTCTCGGAAACTTATATGATATCTACCACTTTCTCGATTACCACCTCCAGGTCTGGTATTATAGCATTTGTTTCCGCGCTGCTCCCACGGAATCCTTGGAAACCCCCACGAGAGGCGAGGCGCAAAGCTCCCGAGAGAATCTATTAGGTTTCTTCCCTTCGCTGGTGATCCGTCGCTTCGTTTGTTGATTTCTTGCGGGTTTCTGATCCGGAATTCGGTTTCTCCTGGTGAGTCTTCCCTTTTGGTTCGGGTCTCGGCCTTCTCCCGAATTTATGGTGTTTTGGGATTTTGACTTCGGGTCTCGGGGGAATTTGCACAAACTTTGGTAGGATTTTTTGCGGTCGATTTGTGGGAAATTGTGTGGCTACGTTTAGCCTGTTTTTCTCCATTTTTTTTACAGCCTAGCATCCCGATATTTTATCTGTCCGTGGTTTCTTGGTTCCATCGGTAGACCTGGGAATCTTGATACTCTGTTCCCGTTTGGATTTTTGTGCAATTTGAGGCTACCTTTGAATTCTTCGCCTCCGTATGCAAATGTTTCACAGCTGTTGAAACTATAATTTGACTTCAGATTTTTGTTTCTTGATTAATTTGGCTGTATAATCTAGACCATAGAGCATCTGCCGCGGATGGAGAGGAGCGAGGAAGAGACGATCCCAAATGACTCAGACCCTCTCCTTGAGAGGAAGAATGAGGGCGCGGAGCCGTCGTCGCAGCTGTCGCCGCCGCAGCCAGCGACCGTGAGCGCGCTGGAGATTGAGGATGCGGAGACCGATGCCTCCTCTGCCGCGTGCTGCCGCATTTGCCTCGAGGCCGAATCTGAGATAGGTGATGATCCTATGTGTAGAGTGCAATTTTGTTGTGTCAATTGGATTGCGTTGTTTCAATTCTTTTGGGAATGCTTTTGTCTATGGCAGATTTGGTTCTCTGATTGCAGCAAGTAGGATTTTCTTTTTTGTTTTGATGTGTATTGTTGATTACTTGCTTAAAATGGTTAATCAACTTCATCTGGTAATCCAAAATCTCAGCGTGATGTATGTTCAAATTTGTTCTGTATCATAACCTAATAGGCAAGGATTAGGTCATTGGATGCATGCCAGGGAATAGGGTTAGCATTGAACCATACCACAAGCTTTAGCTGAAGGTCATTAGCTAGGACAACAAGGTAATGCACAGTTAGTCAGCTTACAGAAGGTCATCACTTTGTATATGTTCTTGTTATAGAAATTAAAATCTGGCTTTACACCCTCCTTCCATCAACATCTCAGCTGATTTAACTAATTTAACGACTGTCCTGGAATCTGGACAAGATCTGCAATAACATTATACCTGAAGCCTAAAGCCAACTCTAATACCTACTACTGCAAGTGTTAGCAGGAATAAGTGTCATTTTACTCATGATGAACATCAACCATTATGGAGTTCAACCTAATTGTGCTAAAAAAGAGAAATTAACTGCTCATACATCATGATGTACATTGGGTCAATATTGCTTTTTATAATTGAGCGTGTAGTAGTGATTTGGATAGCACATATTGGTTGCGTTCTTCAATTTTTCCTTTTCCTGTCCAACTAACTGGTGATCTAATTCGAAGCTTCTGTATTTATGTTGTTTCTTTTTTATGCAGGTGATGAGCTGATATCACCTTGCATGTGCAAGGGAACTCAGCAGTTTGTTCACCGTTCATGCCTAGACCACTGGAGGTCTGTTAAGGTACTGTGACTACTGTTTCATCCCATGTTACATTTTTCATTCCATTTTCTTAAGGAAATCTGATAGTTACAGGTCATGTAAATGTATATATGTGTAACTTACATTATTCACCGCAAGAAGCTTTTCTTAAGAAATCACATGATATGCGGTGTTGCTTTCCATTGCAAACACTATGCTGTATACCTTAGGTTTGTAACTACCACATTGAGATATCAGTGGGAGATGTAGGAAATATATCACCTTGAGAAAATGCAAAAATGCATAAGGCAGTGTCAGACTGGTTGAAATGTTATACGCAGAGTAATGCAATTATTATAAAGGTCTTGTGTACTGTACAAAGAACATAAAATAAAAATGCAGCCTAGTTTTTAGGACCTTGTTTCTCTGGTAATAGTAAATGGCAGATTGGCAGTGCTCCTCTATGCATTAGAACCTGGCCATTTGCTTCATTAACCATTGTTTTCGAATGGCAGATTCTGAAATTTCAAAGATGCACATCGCTACATCAGTGCCAGCTTTAGATACTGGCAGTGCACTATCCATTAGGGGTCGACTTCCATCTCTCCAAGCCATGATCTTTCAGCTTGATTTGGAGGGTACAGTGTAGAGTATTGGATGCAATTTGTGCCACTTAAAGGCTTTGGTCATCACTGGAAAGGATGCAACCTTCTATTAGAATCTAGGTTTAACCTGTGCTTTATTCCTGAACTTCAGTTATTCTCTTTTTTTTTTAAGATTTCCTAATTTGGTGCTATGTTGTAAATATGATTTTTCTTCACTGATATCTTCATTCTGAATGGGGAAAGAAGTACTACTTCTGATTTTTATGCTTATTTTGTAGGAAGGATTTGCATTTTCACACTGCACAACATGCAAAGCTCAATTCCATCTTCGAGTGGAAACATGGGAGGATAACTCATGGCGTAAAATGAAGTTCCGGATCTTTGTCGCAAGAGATGTTATCCTTGTGTTTCTTGCTGTTCAACTTGTAAGCTATAACATCTGAAAACACTTCTTTTCATATTTGCTTTCTTCAATAAAATGAAATCTGATATCTTTATTTCTAGAGATGTTCTCAGGATTCTTTCTATACAACTTATAAACTTCAACATTTGAAAGCAGTTCTGTATTATATATGTATATGCCTCCTGAGGCATCAAGAGTTACATTTTTCTACTTCAGTTAAATGATGAAAAAGCATTGCCTTAAGCTGGAACTTTTGTTGCATTATTCACAATTTTACATAGTAAAAGCTACAAATACAGAATACTTAGTTGAAAGAAAAGATTCATCTCAGTAGTGTTTCACCTTAACTTGTTGCACTACTAGGCCCCGTCTTTTTAAAATCTAAGTTCAAGAAAGTGAAATAATTATTTGCGTCGGTTTCACTGTTTGCAGACTATTGCTATGATTGGTGCGATTGCATACTTTCTAGACAGGGATGGAAGTTTTCGGAACAGTTTCAGTGATGGTTGGGATCGCATCTTGTCAAAGCATCCAATACCGTTCTATTACTGCATAGGTATTCAAATCACTTATGCATGATGCATGTGTATGGTTGATATTTTTGACCTGAATGTTTGGTGATTACAGAGGGATGCAATGCACATTTATCTCCTGATCGAATCATTCCCAAATGTTACATGTGACGGTGGTCCCTTTGTGTTCCAGGTGTTGTGGTTTTCTTTGTACTGCTTGGTTTTTTCGGTTTGATAGTACACTGCTCATCCTTCAACGACAACCAAGATCCATGTCTAGCTGGGTGCCGGAACTGCTGCTATGGTTGGGGCATCCTGGACTGCCTTCCTGCTTCGTTGGAGGCTTGCTTTGCCCTGGTGGTGGTTTTCATTGTCGTGTTTGCCATCCTGGGCATTGCATACGGTTTCCTCGCTGCAACTATGGCAGTCCAAAGGATCTGGCAGAGACATTATCACATTCTGACCAAAAGAGAACTCACAAAGGCAAGAACTCAAGTGTTTTGACATTTATAATTCCGAATATCATTCTGAGCATCTAAGCAAGAAAATTACACACATTCTGGTTAAAGGATAGCCGTTTGAATATCTCAAAACTTTTTAATCTTGATAAGCGTGTAGCTAGTTTGCAAGGGAGTAGCATTCAATCAGATTCTTAAATCTGCATTTTTTTTTATAAGCAGGAATACGTAGTGGAAGATCTTCACGGGAACTACGCTGTGCCGAAGCTTGACCCGGAGCACGAGGAGCGGCTGAAAATGCTAAAGCTCCTGTAGCCTTCATGGCAGCAACTACATGGCTCGTCCCCTCGTTCCATGCCAAGAATTGGGCATCCAGACCACTGTAAATCCTGCCTGTATGTAATCACCGTGTGCCGGAACAAATGTGTGTTTTTGGTCATCGGTTTTACCCGGTCGGTAATGCTCGTGAGTGAGTTCGTCGTCAACAAATGATACTCATGCTGGTACACTAAAACTCCTGTCTGAATTAACCCTGCAATGTCCTTGTTTTACCATCTGAATAAAATCTGCTGCACGCATCCGACAGTAGAAATGGTATGGTAACTGATGAGGTCTTATTCCATTACAGTCGTGCACTTCATGTGCTACAGACACGTACACAAACAAACTATTTAATTTAACGGTCAGCCTGCGCCGGTGCCGGTGACGCCGAGGTCGGGCTTGCCGTCCTCCCTGCCGGCGCCGAACACCGGGCCGCCCTTGCCGGCGGCATCCTGGACGCTGTCCTCGAGCTTCTTGACTGGTAGCCTGTGCTCGTCCTCTCCTGACCGGAGCTCCGTCCTTGGCGGCGGCTGACGGCTATCCTCACCGCCAGCGGTGGCCGCTCCCGACGTGTACGTGGTCGCCGTGAAAGCGCCCTTCGGCTGTGCACCTTGCGCGCCGGACATGGTGCTCGATCGGCTGTTCCTTTCTGCTCTGTGGATCCGATTATGCTGTTCGTCTTCGGGACCTCGCTTTAAGTAGGCGACATGTGGTTACGTGTCAGTGCCACCTGTATCGACCTGTGCCACGCGGAGCCTGATTACATTGCTCGCGTGCCTGATTACATTGCTCAAGAATATTATAAATGCATTTTTTTTAATTTATGAAGGAAAGAATAAACTAGTATGTTCATTCATCTTTTTTTATTTGACATTTTAGATCAAATTGCTTCACGGAAGAATATCGTTTTTGGGTACGCGCCAGCAAACTTTTAAAACTTTAGCTATTGATACCATTTGCAACATTTAAATTGAACACATTAAAATTTTTTCTACTCCCGGGAGTAGTTACTCCCTATCCCGTATCTCACAACGTAGGGAGTATTTTGCGCAACCGAGAGTATATATATGTAGTATACGAGTATATAAGACCACCTAGGTGGTATTCACACCTTTTCAGAGGTGGTATGTACAAGTTTTTAGATATACTTTTTTTCAGTGTGAATATGAATGTATTTACAAAATATGCTAAAAACTATGGACTCTCTTACAATTTTTTCATGTGGTTCACATTGAAGTATCTTATAATTAGTATATGAGTATACCCAAAGTGATAAAAGAGTATGTCAAGTTCTTTTAGGTGGTATATAAAATGTGAGAACTACACCTTGAGTAGAAAGTATATATATATATATATATATATATATATATATATATATATATATATATATATATATATATATATATATATATATATATATATATATATCTCGAAATATATTTCATAAAAATATAATTTTTATTAGGTTTTATAAATCTATTAAGATATAAACTAACGGTTAAAGTTGCTTTCATTGTTTGGTGACCCGAGCGATTATATGTTTAAAACTATTTAGATCGGCTACATGAAAGCTATATTTGTGTTCGTCAAAAATATTTTTTATAATTTTATTGGTATATATTCATATAAAATATATAAAAAGTAAAGATCAAACTAAATACAAAACGTTAAATTCAAAAAAGGACGAGAGTACTTATTTTAGCTACATACGGTCAGCTTTGGCCCATGTCATGAAAAAGGCCCAGACCCAAAATGGGCCGTTGTATGCATCATGCAGGCCGCTGGCTTCTCAAAACAGACAAAAAAAAAAAAGAGGGATAACCGAGGATACGCAAATCAATAGAATCACGTTCTACCCCTTGCCATCACGTAGAATACAATTCGCAATTTGCCATTATATACAACATCCAATTAATCTTTTGCCACTTTGAACATTTTACCCCTATCTTTTACAATTTTACCCCATCTTCTTCCTCCCCTCCTTCCTCTTGCGCGCTTCGTCCACCATAATGCAGTCGTTGATCCACATCCACCACGACGCAACCCCCGCTCTCCCGCACAGTCTCCGAGTGCTCCTCCTGTGTGCGCCACGTCCTCGAGCGCTCCCTCCACCTCCACTGCTTCTTCCCATCCCTCCCTCCACCCTTAACCTCACCGTCGTCCAGCCCTCCTCCGCCCCTGGCGACGATGACCCCTTCCTCCTTATCAGCGTCATCTCCACCTTCTCGGCCATCTATCTCAAGCGCCACCCCATCCTCGCCTGCTCCGCCTCCACTTTCTTTGGCCTCCTCGCCAAGCTCGGGCACGCGCTCGCCGTCGGCTCCGCCGCCTCCTCTGGAACCCATTGCTACAGGAACCCAACTTTGAAGACCATATAAACATGACTTCAAATCTATTGCAGTCTTCATACAAATTTCTTGCGGCCAACCAGTACTCACAACATGAGGTAATTTTACCAAAAAAAAAAAAATGTATGTTACATAAAAATTGTACACATACAAGTACGAATTTACACATGACATGATGAAAACTAGTAGAGAAAAACATGGTAAAAATTCATTTCCAATCCAAAAAAAAAACCTTTGCATCTTGTTCGCCATTTCAAAAAAATAAATGATAAAAGACATTGGCCAAAGTTACACATGATTGCAATTTGAAATCAAAACACTACTCAAAAAAATAAAAAAGATAAGATGTTGTTTCTAAGCTCTTAAGTTACACATCTTTTGCGCAAGTGATGAACAGAACATAGATGGGAAACAAAAAAAACTATTTTAACCTAGATAAAAACTAAATTAAACTTGCTGAATCCTTTAAAAAAAATTTCAAACCTAGACAAATAAAATCCTAAATTTAGTGAACCCCTTACAAAATACAGAGAAATAAGAGATAAACAAGATCTATACAAAATGATATGTTAACCTCTGGATAATTAAAAAGGCATGCAAGTTCATAGCCACCAAGTAGATTCATTTAGAAATTTCCTATGAAAGCGTATTGTTTGAAGAAATGGAAGTTGCACACCAAATGAACTAAAATTGTAACACATTAAACACTGAATTTTTAATAAATAATTTATGCAAGTTGTAACATGTTTGGTAATATCATAGAGAGTTTTCCACTTTTCCTTTTTAAAAAATTTAATTTGGTGGACTTTTAGCACAAATAAATGGCTTACAAGGCATAGAAATTGGTACTGCAAATTTAATCCAAATGGCATGCACAAAAATGAACAAATCAAAAGTTGTAATCAATTTGAACTGAAATTGCATTGAAACTGGTATTGCAAATTTATTTCAAATGGTATGAAGAAATATGAACACATCAAAAGTTGCACTCAGTTTGTACTGAAATTACATAGAAACTGGTACTAAAAATTAAATTCAAATGGTATGCAATTTCTAAGATGGTAATTATTATATCTAATCTAACTTTTTTTCCATGTTTAGGAATGTTTTTCGAACCTAGACAAAATTCTATCAAATTGAGTGACCCCCAACACAATTACTGTGCCTAAACTAGCTAGTAATCCAGGGGATAAGTAGATAACTGCAACTATTAGACTGAAACAAAAGATAGTAACAAAAAAAACTGGAATGTCATTTCAATCCAGTATAGTCATGTGTCTTGATAGAATAACATTATGATAACTACAATGGTAGCAAGTACTTTGGGGTGGGGGGGGGGGAGTTAACTCTTAGAGATAAGAGAATACGACAATACAGAGATAGAAAGACAGAATTCCATAGGCAAGCACTTACCAGTTTCTGCTGGATGAATGGTGCCACGTCATAGCACGTTAACAGTTTAAATTAATTCAAAGCCCTCTAGCTGCAGTACCCACATTTGGTATTGCAGTACTTTGAAATTTAACTAATAGACTCAACAACTTGGCAAGAAACCAAGCAAATCCGGCATATGTTTTCTGGAAACAACCAATGCAGGGTGTTGTAGATATACTTGTGTTTTTGGGAAAATGTTGCACAAGCAAAAGTTGAAGGGGAAACAATGAATGGTCAGAACAAGTTATTGCATTCTCTTATTCTCTAGAGCAGAGGATAAAAAACTTAAGTTCATAGCACAATTTCATATAAGAATCAACCCAATGTTCGTCAAACATATGGTTAGAACAAGTGGTAGCTCTAACCATTCAAATGATTAGGATCCTAATTCCTAGATCTGACCATACAACCAACCCATCACTTTAATTCATCAACAGAGCAAACATGCATAAACATAAATCCACCCATAACATTCAGAAAAATTACTATTTATTGACGTGAAGCAGTCAAAGATGTGAAGCAGTACATCAATGGAGAAAGATGTGAAGATGTTAAATATAAATCCACCCCTAACATTCAGAAACTATGACAAGGCAGTCAAAGATGTGAAGCAGTACATCAATGGAGAAAGGGCAGTGGCACCTTCCTCCCGAGTGATGGTGGCGGCGGTGCCAATCCGGCCATGGTACTTGGGAGCGATTGCGAAATAGCTAGATCACATACTAGCAAAACAAATCGGCTAAAAACTACATACACACGTAGATCCACCTAAAACTAACCTGAAATCCAAATCAGTCAACAATGGGACGTGAAGATAACGCCTCATGAAGTACAATTTCCCCAACCCTAGAACACATCAACTACAAATTGAATCACCCAAAAATAGAGTGCAATTTCACAGTTCAACTAGAGTTGGCGCTAGATTGAAGCAATCTCAAATAAATAGGACCAAAAAAGGCACACCAAAATTGAGCCCAAAAACCACACATCAAACCGCTAGAACTCCGTTGATGCGGCTGCTCACCTTCAATACAACCGATTGAACTGGCAAGAGCTCTCCCCGAACTCCTACGCTGGCCTTTGGGCTACTCATTGTCGCAAAGCACCGCCGCTTGTTGTGAATTGCCTAGTCGTCTCCTTGCTTTCTATCCCTCTTTGGTTTCTCAGCCTCACACACACACACACACACACACACACACACACACACACACACACACACACACACAGAGAGAGAGAAAGTGACACTACTCAAAAAAAAGTTAATACTGGATGTCTCATCACAGACGATTGATCAAAACCGTCTGTATTAAATACAATCACAGACGATTTTTGTTTAGCTACCGTCTGTATTACTAGCTACGCTAAAAAACTATTTATGAAGAGGTAATATCACATATGGTTCATGTTGAGAACCGTCTGTGATAATTGTAGACTTCACAGATGGTTTTTAATTATAACCGTCTGTGATAATCTCGCTTCAGCTCCTCGATGAGTTTCTTCGTCGCCGATGCGTCTCTTCGCTCGCATCAATGCCACTTCGGCTCCCCGATGCATCTCTTCGTCTCACGTGCCGAATTTATTCCTTGTTTTTATAAAAAAGATAATCCTCCATCGAATATGATCGTCCCGACATCACTCTACACGTACTCTAAAAGTAGAAATATCTCCCTCTTCTGTTTCCTTGTCGTCGGCCATACTGTATGAGCACCTTTCCAGCCGTACATTGGCAGATGCTGCGGAAGGACATTGTGTCAACAGTGTCCTCATTCCTCTGTCCGAGAATTTACCGGAGCACGTGACGGCCACCTTCGGCCATCTTGACATCCTCCTCCGCCGCGTCTTCCAGGTGATCTACTTTCGGCGAGTTAACATCGTCATCGACGTGGTCCTCCACAATGATGTTGCACGTGTCCAGGAGGCTTCCCGTCACTTGGACTGCTAAATCGAGGTGGCAGGCGACCGATTCGACCTTAACGAGACCCCTCAAGCAAGGGAAGAGGCTCATCGGCTCAATTCTTCTTGATTCAACAGTCGAAGGGTCTACAGGAGACACTCGAATGAGCGTGTCAGCGGGTGGATGCATTTCGGGTTTTGTTTGATGATCCCGAGCCACCCAATGCCGACGCCGACACCTACAAAGTTTTGAAGACAGAGATAGCGTGCTACCTCCACCACTAGAAAAACTTTGATTATTTAGGTTTCTACTTTTTAAATTTTTGTAAGAAGTGACTAGCCATATATAAATACAAAAATAGAAAAAAATCGGTTGACTTTGTATTTACTATCTTCTATATATATAAACTGTCTCGGTGTAATGATATGATGGCATTACTAACCGGTGGAAAACAAGTAATACATGTTTATGTGCTCTATGTTCTGAATTTGCATTTATGTATATGAGAATACGTCATATGTGTGAATTTGTATTTATGTATATGAGAATGTATATTATCACATATGGTTATTTATTGAAATAAATAACCGTCTGTGATGTATATTTATCACAGACAGTTCCTGTTTAAAATCATTTATGAAAAGGTAATATCACAGACAATTCTACTTTAGAATCATCTCTCTCTCTCTCTCACACACACACACACACACACACACACACACACACACATATATATATATATATATATATATATATATATATATATATATATATATATATATATATATTCGAACTCTAGGGTTTACCCTCGCCCCCAGGAGAAACCCCGAGCCTGTCGCTGCCGTCCTCGGCGCCACCTCTCATCTGCGCCTCCGGTCCTCCTGTGCGCGCAGCCTACTTGGCTTGCCTGTCAGCGCGCCTGTGGCTTCTGGTTTGCCCGCCTCCTGCGTGGTAGCCATTGTAGCCACGATGATTCCCTCTTACCCGTGCGGCCCCTGCGGCTCCCTAGCCTGGCTCGGCCCCATGGCGCCGTCGCTCTGGCTCGGTCCACTTCCCCCACTTCCCCCCCTTTCTTTTCTTTCTTTCTATTTTTCTTTCCCTACCGTGAGTTCGATTTTAAAGCTTAGCTTGATTTCTTCCTGATGTGTTGTTGGTTGATATGCATGCACATGTGATGATGCTGGGATGTGGGTTGATGCTTCCTATGTGGTTGCCTTGTTGCACTGGTATACTTCCCCTCTACTACTCCCTCCCTTTGCTCTATGATGCGATGGATGTTGGTGAAGGATAGGGAAGCTACTGCTAGTGTGTCAAGTGCTCTTGTGAAATGTGATGCTACCAGGGTGCTCTCTGTGCTTGATGTCACAAATACAATTGGATGTGATATTGCGTATAGATTGTGCCTTGAGTTGTTAGATTACCTATTGTAATATATTGTTTCGAGCATGTAATTTATACATTCTGAGATACTTGCTTTCCTACATCACAGTTGATAGTATCTTGATAGATTTTATTCCTGTGTACAACAAAGTTAATTTTGGATGATTTGCTTGAACTAGTCTGAATATATTACTAAGTTTTATTTTGAGCTCAAGGCCTAATCTATAAAGTGTACATTTGTGATTACATTTCGCATAAGTGCTGTGATGGCCAAGTTATAATCTTGTGCAACTAGCCTTCTAAGAGCAATAATCAATCTTTTTAATCTTAGCTTTGTTTGTGTAGTCAACTAGCCTCTTGCCATTCATTTCACCTTTGTCTATGTAACCGTGTTCATGTTGGTCAAGTTCTCCTCCCTTGTGTCTCAGGTACGTCCTACCATTCCATTCCTTATCTCTTATCTCTATAAAATCTCCAAGAAGTGGCTGCTTGTGCCTTTAAAAACTGGTTATTTATATACATCATACATACATACATACATACATATATATATATATATACATACATATATATACATACATATACGAACATATCTAGTGCTAATGAGTAATTCAGTGCTAAGGTGTTAATATCAATCTTGACCGTTGGAGGTGGGAGCATGCAAGTGTTTAATGAAGACGCATTAATGAAGGCGCATTGAAGGTCGAAGCATGCAAAGTGATTAAATGGTCTAGAGGTGGGAGTCCGCATTAATTTTGGTTGTTTAATTCAGATCCAACGGTCAAGATTGGTATTAGCACCTTAGCACTGAATTACCCATTAGCACTAGATACGTTCCCTATATATATATATATATATATATATATATATGTGTGTGTGTGTGTGTGTGTGTGTGTGTGTGTGTGTGTGTGTGGATATCATGGGGATATGTTCCAGATCTTAGGATGATGTGACAATTGGCAATGGTGTTTACGGTTTGTCGTTTCACGAGTTTTCGACAAAGCTTCAGGCATTCTGGACAGGGGCGGTCAGACCGGTCCTAGCACGACGGTCCGACCGGTCCCAAATCGGTCGGACCGGCCTTGTGCGGCGGTCGGACCGGTTGTGACCTAAAAGTGGTCAAAACGAGCTGGGCCAAAAATAAGTGTTGTAGGCAAGTGAGTGGATCCCAATGCACTTGGTCTCATGATTTTTGGAGTCTCCAGTAAGAAGTTCTATTCATTTTAAGTTTCCAGAAGGTTTCGGAATTTCAGGGCTTGAATTTTGGCTAAGTCCCTACGGGCGGTCTGACCGGCCTTGTGATGGCGGTCAGACCGTGAGGTTAAGCGATCGACCGCCGTACGGGGCGGCTCGACCGGTTTCGACTTTGCATCGGCCAACTTCGTGGCGATGTTGATTTGTTAGGTCAAAGTCTTTGGTTTCATGGCATATGATTTGCATGATGCATGTTTTGACTAACATGGGTCAAGTTGTGAAGAACTTGTTCCCGAATTCGTGTTTGCTTGTCTATGGTTGTGCAGGATGCTTGGTGGTCAACGACGGTCAACGGCGAGAAGGATCGGGACTAGACTTGGAGAGTTGAGGTCCAGAACGATCGACGATGCCGGGTGAGGTCAACGACTCAAGCGTGACACAAGATGGACAAGTGTGACCTATTGGCAAATCCATGACGCATGGTGAAGCGGTTTAGGTCAAAAGGTTAAAGACGGCGCTTTTCGAAGCGTGCGTGTGTGACCCGTTTGTTAGTGGGCCTTAACGGGAGCTCAATTGAGTCAAACCCTAAAGAGTTCTAGGCCTCCACTATAAATAGGAGGTGGGGGCTGCACCCTCTCTCTCGCTGTTTTTCACCTCTTTTGTTGTTTTCAAACCCTAATTGGCTTAGGGGGAGTTGAGGTGGAGGCTAGGGCTTTTCATGGTTTGAGGTGAATTTCGTGATCTTGGATTGACCACTGATCCATGATGGTGTGGGTGAATCCAAGGAACGATCACGTTCTTAATCTATGCAAGGTTTGCTTGAGATAAGTCTCTTTTCGTTCTTGCTTTCAATTTCGTGATTTTAGGGCTTTCTTTGATCCGCGAGTTTGTGATTGATTCTTTCACGTAAATTAGCTTGCTGTGATATGTGTGAATCTATCTAGAATCATCTTGATCATCAATCACTCACGAACAAGCATTAGGATCAAGTTTTCGTTCTTGCCCGATTTTAGACCCTCTGTTATTCAATTCGCAATTGTTCAGGATCTATCCAAGAATTATCATAATATTCGATTGGAATAGGTCCTCAATAACATAGAGAAGGTGTGTGCAAAGTTTCGTAAAGATTGGAGTTGAGAATCAAAAGTTTGACCTAATTGCAACTTCGTCACGGCCGATTTCTTCGCTTGGATCGGTTCGAGCTTGCGGGTCGATCGCCCGTCATCACCGGTCGATCGATTTTGAGCGGTCCGACCGCCAAGATAAACAATGATCGACCGCCGACAATCGGTCCAACCGGTTGGGTCCAGAGGTCAGACCGCCCGTGCTTTGAGATTCTGTAATCTTAGTTGATTTTGTTATTTTGCTTAGGGGATTTAATTGGATTCAATACTAGTCTTCCGCTGTACTGGTATATTGATCTTCATAGCTTCCTAATAGCTATTGGAGTGAAATTGTGTTGAATTCATTATTTGGGAAAAAGTGAGCGTGCTCCTATTCACCCCCCCTCTAGTCGCCTTTTTGGTCCAACAAGTGGTATCAGAGCCCGGTTAGTTCATTCTTGATCTTAACCGGTCACTGAACTTTAGGCGATGGAAAAGTTTTCTACTAAACCGCATATCTTAGATGGGCACGACTATGCCTATTGGAAGAATCGTATGCGAGTCTTTCTTGAGAGCGAGGGACAAGCTATTTGGGATGTTGTTAGAGCCCCGCTTGTTATTCCTGAAATTGCAACACCGGCTTCAGCAATTCTTGTGACAAACAACAACAAAGCCAAGAATCTTTTATATGGTGCGCTTGGTAGACAAGAATATGATCGCATTTGCAATCTTGCCACTGCACACGAAATTTGGAACACTCTCGAAACATACCATGAGGGTTCGTCCCAAATCAAAAAGGTGCGCCAAACAGTTTACAAGCTTGAATACAATAAATTCGAGATGCGTCCTGGAGAGAGCATCGATGACATTTTCAGTCGCTTTAATAAAGTAATTAATCAAATGAAAGCTGTTGATATTGAATATTCTCAATCTGAAAATACCACTCATCTCTTGGCTGCAATCAACACCAAGGAGTGGGAGATGAAGGCTACTGCTATAGAGGAGAATGTTGATCTTTCAAGTCTTACTTTAGAATTGCTTTATAGTAAACTCAAGACTCATGAAATTAAAAGAGTTGATCATCCTAAGAAAGAGAACATGGCATTGATAGGTGATCCTCTCAAAAGGTCTTCTGATGGTACTCTTGAATCATTTTCTGATTTTTCATTTACTTGCTTATCTGCGATTTCTGAGGAGGAGCTTGAAAGTATTCCTGAGACAGAGTTAGCTCTCAAAAATGTTTAGAATCTAGCAAATTGATTACTTCTGACGTGATTGATTCTAGCTCTTGCACTTCATGCTTAGAAAAAGAACGTGAAATCAAAGATATCTTAGAAGCTGCTAGAGTCAAATATGCTAAGCTTAAGGATAATATTGAAAATACTATTTGTGCTTCTTGTTCCGCTCTTAAGCTTGAAATTGCTTTATATAAGGAGAAATCTATGGATAAAATTTGTGATGCTTGTGTTAGTTTGAGAAAAGAAAATGCTTACCTTCATGATACATTAGAGAAATTTTCTAAAGGTAAGAAACAATTAAACATGATTCTTGACAAGTCTAAAACTCCTTATAAGAAGCAAGGTTTAGGATTCAATTCTTTTCAAGACAATTCAAAGCCACAAGTCATTCAAGTCTTGGAAAAAGGTTTAATTGAATTCAAAACCCAACCTGCAAAAACAACTTTTAAATCTGCAGGTTTTGCCCAACCTTGTATTAATTCAAATGGTGCCTCCTCTAGTGGTACCAAGTACCATTGCACTTATTGCAAGAAAAGTGGGCATTTGATTGACTTACATTGGCGTGGTTGAAAAATGATAGGAAAAATCTTGATAGAATTTCATTCAGGCAACCTAGAGCTTTTATGAGACATGATAACACTGAAAGGAATAAACCTGGATTAGGATTTTTCTCACATGCTAATCATTATGTTTCTACATATCCTAATTCTCATGTTCTTGATTCACCGGTCGACCATTGGTGGTCACCGGCCCGACCGATTTGTCACGGCCGGTCGATCGCGAACAACGCCGATCGGGCACCGAAAGGCTAATTCCATATAAATTTAAACATTGCTCATAACACAAGTTTAGATAAAATCAAGGATAGTACTTCTGGTTTGTATACTCCTTGCAGACGTGTGTCTCAGTACTGGATTCCTAAATCTTGTTTATCTAACCCCAGTATTGAGACACATCGTTCTTATGTTCCTTGATTTTCGTGATTACCGCGAAAGGGAAGAACACGTGGTTCGTCGACTCCGGGTGTTCACGCCACATGACCAGAAACTCAAGATGGTTCACCTCTTTCACGCGGGCAACAGGTGATGACTTCATCACCTTTGGAGATGACACACAAGGGCGAATTGAAGGAACAGGATCAATTAGGGTTAACAACAAATTCATTCTAAAGGATGTCGCTCTTGTGGACAAGCTTAGGTATAATCTCCTTTCTGTTTCACAGCTTCTTGATGATGGCTATAAGACTGTTTTTAAGAAAAATGCTTGTCGTGTGCTCGATTCTACTGGCGAGCTTGTGTTTGGAATATCTAGAGTTGGTAGAATTTTTAGAGCTGATTTTTCAGAAACTCTTGCTGGATCTCTTAAATGTTTGCTTACATCTTCTTCTGATTTCTGGCTTTGGCACCGAATGTTTGGGGCACATTGGTTTTGATCATCTGACACGAGTTAGCAACCTTGATCTCATGAGAGGTTTGCCCAAACTCAAAGCTGTCAAGGATGCTTTGTATGTGCGCCCTGTAGGCATGGCAAACAAGTTGCCGTCTCACACCCTTCTGTGACTGTGGTTATGACTGACGGACCAGAATAGTTGCTTCATATGGATAATGTTGGTCATGCTAGAGTCCGGTCAGTTGGGGGAAAATGGTATATTCTTATCATAGTCGATGATCTTTCAGGATATACTTGGCTGTTCTTTCTTGCTTCAAAAGATGAAGCTTTTGGTTATTTTCATGACCTTGTTCTTTGTTTGGCTTCAGAGCTTCCTGGTGCTTTGAGAGCGATTCGCAGTGATAATGGCACGGAGTTCAAAAATACTTCTTTTGCTTCTTTTTGTCTTTGGCGTGGTATTGAGCATCAGTTCTCCTCTCCACACGTCCCTCAACAAAATGGCGTGGTGGAAAGGAAGAATAGGACCTTGGTCGAAATGGCTAGGACGATACTAGATGAGTATAGCACACCGAGGAGATTTTGGGCCGAAGCTATTGCTACAGCTTGCCATATTGCAAATCGTGTCTTTTTGAGACCATCATTAGGCAAGACTCCTTATGAGCTTCGTTTTGGTAGAAAACCCTCTGTTTCGCATTTTCGAGTTTTTGATCAAAATGTTTTATTCTTAAGACAGGCAACTTAGATAAATTTGAATCAAGAACTTTTGATGGGTTATTTCTGGGTTATCCTGCTCATTCGAGGGGTTTTCGGATTTTTTAATACTGAGACTAACCTTATTCAGGAGACTTGTAATGTCAATTTTGATGAGACTAGCCCTGGAGCTAAATCAATTGTTACAGATGATTCACAGGTGACAGAGAGCATTTTTGTGGAGGAAGATGAGGACGAAGCTGATATCATTCCCTCATCTGCTGCTGCTGAGGCGCCCATATTGCTACAAGAACATGCTACGTCTACTTCACCTTCAGTTGAGACTCCTGCTGCATCATCATCATTAGCAGTACCTGCGGAGGTCGAAGAAACGATATCTCACCCGGGCGCTCCACTTCGCATTCAGAGACAGCATCCTCCGGATCAGATAATAGGTAATCTACATGAGCGAGTAACTCGCTCCAGGTATAATGATCCAAATCTCTACTCTCATTCGGCTTTTGTTGCTTCTTTTGAACCCCGCGATATATCACATGCTTTATCTGATTCTAGCTGGGTAAATACCATGCATGGGGAGTTAGAGAATTTTGAAAGAAACAAAGTTTGGAACCTAGTAGAACCTCCTAGTGGTCATAATGTTATAGGAACCCGTTGGATGTTCAAGAATAAACAAGGTGAGGATGGTTCTGTGGTTAGAAACAAGTCCAGATTGGTAGCTCAGGGTTTCAGCCAAGTTGAGGGGTTAGATTTTGATGAGACATTTGCTCCTGTTGCTAGACTAGAAGCCATTCGCATTTTGCTCGCATTTGCTGCATCAAAAGGTTTTAAATTATATCAGATGGATGTTAAAAGTGCTTTTTTAAATGGTTTCATAGAGGAGGAAGTATATGTTAAGCAACCCCCTGGTTTTGAGGATCCCAAGTATCCAAATCGTGTTTTCAAGCTATCTAAAGCATTGTATGGTCTTAAACAAGCCCCTAGAGCCTGGTGTGATAGACTTAAGACCTTCTTGCTTAAAAATAATTTTGAGATGGGTAAAGTGGATAAAACTCTATTTATTCTTAGGCGTGGAAATGACTTTTTGCTTGCTCAAATCTACGTAGATGATATTATTTTTAGTGGTTCTTCTAATGCTCTTGTTTCCAGTTTTTCTGAGACTATGTCCAGGGAATTTGAGATGAGTATGATGGGAGAGCTCAATTACTTTTTGGGACTTCAAATTAAACAATGCAAGGAAGGAACCTTTATCCATCAGACAAAGTACACTAAAGATCTACTCAAACGCTTTGACATGAGTGACTGCAAGCCAATCTCAACTCCCATGGCAACTTCAACTGTTTTGGATCCAGATGAGGAAGGAGAAGTCGTGGATCAACGCGAGTACCGCAAAGATGATCGGCTCTCTTCAGATGTCGACGGCCTCGAGACCGACATTCACTTCACGGTATGCCTTTGTGCAAGATTTCAGCGCCTCAGAGAACTTCCCATCGCCAAGCCGTTAAGCGCATATTCAGGTATTTACACTCTACCCTCTTATATGGCATTTGGTATTCATGTTCTTCAGCTTTGTCCATTAGAGATTTTTCGATTCGATTTTGCGGGTCATCTGGTTAGATAGGAAGAGTACCTCGTGCACTGTCACTTCCTAGGCACTTCTCTTGTATCTTGGTCTTCTAGGAAGCGGTCTTACATTGCACAATCCACTACCGGAGTATGTAGTCTGCTGCTGGTTCTTTGAGCTGATTTTGTGGATGACGTCCACTCAAAGATTATGGGTTAAATTTTGCTAGTGTTCCTCTTTTCGTGATAACACTTCGCTATTAATATTGCTAAAAACCCAGTGCAACATTCTAGGACTAAGCACATAGACATTCGCTTTCACTTCCTTAAAGATCATGTCGAAAAAGGGGATATTGTGATGCACTTCGTGGAGTCCGATGCTCAATTGGCGGATATTCTCACCAAGCCTTTAGATCAAACCAGGTTTGCCACCTTGAGAAGTGAGTTAGGGGTAATTTATCCCTATGGGTTGGTTTGAGGGGGAGTTTGATCTTTTCTGATCTTTCCTTGTTCTTTTGATCTTTTATTGTTCTTTTTCTGAACTTAGTGATCTTTTTGAAAAAATTTTTTTGGTTTTTAGGCTTCTTATTGCATCTCATTGTATCATATTGCATTCATATGAAAAATACAATAAGTGGTATGAAAAATCCAAAAAGATGCATTGTAATATAAGATTTTCTGCTTATCTTTTAAAAATTGATGAAACTTTGCCTATTACCCTTTGGAGCTTTAGTACTTCAATTCGTGCTCAATGTCATGTCCAGCTCTTTGACTTGCTAGAATTATCATACTTTTACATGTGTAGCTAAGTCTTTGCTATATGAGCTAGAACTTTAAAACAACTCGAACTAAGAAATTGCAATTTGTGGATGTTTTAGCGAGTTGCGCAATTAGTGCTCCTCTTGTGACATTGGCCCTGTCAGAATTGCTTTGTTAGCTCGTTGATCTAAAATTGACCATTACTTGAGCTTTTGTGTTCTTGAGATTCTAAAACTGCTTATGTGAAAAATGAAAATCAAGATTGTCTTATGCTTAAATTGTGCCAAACTATTCTTACGAGACTGCTTGTCAATGACATGAACTTGGAGATAGTTTGATGAGCCAGACGATCTCATGGGGACTGCTTGTCAGAAATGACATGAACCTCAAAATTTGTTGCCCTGGTAGAAGCTTAGAAAGAGTTTGTGGATGGCTCCTAGTCCAGGATCTTCTTTACTAAGATATACCTTTAATCAACTTCTGGTCGAAGCTTAGGATGAGTTTGTGGATGGCTCCTAGTCCAGGATCTTGTCACTAAGTTAGATCATTAGTCAACTTCAATATTCAATGCATATGAGAAAAATATTGACAAATGGGCTTTTACAAAATATTGAGTAAAATGATTCAATACAGGACCTGATTGACTCTTAATGTGGTCTTTGTTAGATTTTTGATCTCACTTTGACATTTTGACATGGCCAATCCCACTTTAGGATCCATGTTGATGAACTTGCTGAATTTGAAGCGTTGCTTAAATTGATCAAATCTACAGCTTTACTTTTGAGCCTTTGTGCTTAGCTTTGATATACATGTCTTACCATGATCTTGCTAGCGCTGTCAGGCTTGATATGCTGTTTGTGCAATATTAGAAATACTGGCTAGCTCTTTTGGGTAATCTCCAAAGCTTTTTGAAATCAAAAATTAAAAAATACAAAAATGAAGCCACTCCATTGCACTTCATGCATACTCCTCTTTATGTTTCTTTTGCTTCTGCTTCTTTCTTTATTCTAAATTTGTTATCTCTGGATGAGAGGAAGGCGTGATTCCTTGATGAATCCATTGTCAAAGGGGGAGAAGATGTGTTAATGAGAAGATATTTATTGTTGGGGGAGAAGATTATACAAAGGGGGAGAAACTGAAAATTTGAATTTTTTTGAAATTTGAGGATCATAGTGAGGGGGAGTTCTTGAGTTGCATTCTTATTGTCTTATTGAATATTCTGCATTCTTTTATACTCACAATGATCATAGGTCAATTGAACAATTGTTCTTTCATATGGACCTCATGTGAGAATTTTGACACTTTTCTGGAAATCAAAGCTTTTATGCTTTCTCTTGCCTTATCTCACATGTCTATACTATTCTGATGCCAGCTTGGTCATTTACATTGCTTTTTCTTGCTTATCGACTAAGTTGTGCCTTTGTGCTAAAACTGCGAGTAAATTCGTTTTCAAACCTCTTACTTACATTTTCTGGATAATTGCCAATGTGTTCATCAAGGGGGAGATTGTGGATATCATGGGGATATGTTCCAGATCTTAGGATGATATGACAATTGGCAATGGTGTTTACAGTTTGTCGTTTCACGAGTTTTCGACAAAGCTTGAGCATTACAGATAGGGCGGTCGACCGTCCTAGCATCGGCGGTCCGATCCGGTCCCAAATCGGTCGGACCGCCTTGTGCGCTGCGATCGGACCGGTTGTGACCTAAAAGTGGTCAAAACGAGCTGGGCCAAAAATAAGTGTTGTAGGCAAGTGAGTGGATCCCAATGCACTTGGTCTCATGATTTTGGAGTCTCGATGAAGTTCTATTCATTTTAAGTTTCGGAAGGTTTGAATTTGGGGCTTGAATTTTGGCTAAGTCCCTACGGTGGTCCGACTGCCTTGTGATGGCGGTCGACCCGTGAAGTAAGGCGATCGACCGCCCCGAGGGATCTGGCCGACTTCGACTTTGCATCGGCCAACTTCGTGGCGATGTTGATTTGTTAGGTCAAAGTCTTTGGTTTCATGGCATATGATTTGCATGATGCATGTTTTGACTAACATGGGTCAAGTTGTGAAGAACTTGTTCCCGAATTCGTGTTTGCTTGTCTATGGTTGTGCGGGATGCTTGGTGGTCAACGACGGTCAGCGGCGAAGGATCGGGACTAGACTTGGAGAGTTGAGGTCGAGCGATCGGCGATGCGGGTGAGTCAACGACTCAAGCGTGACACAAGATGGACAAGTGTGACCTATTGGCAAATCCATGACGCATGGTGAAGCGGTTTAGGTCAAAAGGTTAAAGACGGCGCTTTGCGAGCGTGCGTGTGTGACCCGCTTGTTAGTGGGCCTTAACGGAGCCCAATTGAGTCAAACCTAGAGAGTTCTAGGCCTCCACTATAAATAGGAGGAGGTGGGGCTGCACCTCTCTCTCATTGTTTTCACCTCTTTTGTTGTTTTCAAACCCTAATTGGCTTAGGGGGAGTTGAGGTGGAGGCTAGGGCTTTTCATGGTTTGAGGTGAATTTTGTGATCTTGGATTGACCACTGATCCATGATGGTGTGGGTGTAATCCAGCAACGATCACGTTCTTAATCTATGCAAGGTTTGCTTGAGATAAGTCTCTTTTCGTTCTTGCTTTCAATTTCGTGATTTTAGGGCTTTCTTTGATCCGCGAGTTTGTGATTGATTCTTTCACGTAAATTAGCTTGCTGTGATATGTGTGAATCTATCTAGAATCATCTTGATCATCAATCACTCACGAACAAGCATTAGGATCAAGTTTTCGTTCTTGCCCAGTTTTAGACCCTCTGTTATTCAATTCGCAATTGTTCAGGATCTATCCAAGAATTATCATAATATTCAATTGGAATAGGTCCTCAATAGCATAGAGAAGGTGTGTGCAAAGTTTCGTAAAGATTGGAGTTGAGAATCAAAAGTTTGACCTAATTGCAACTTCGTCACGGTGATTTTATGTTTGGATCGGTTCGAGCTTACCGGCCGGATCGGCATCATCACCGGTCGATCGATTTTGAGCGGTCCGACCGCCAGTACAACAGCGGTCAGACCGCCCGGCAATCGGTCCAACCGGTTGGGTCCAGAGGTCAGACCGCCCATGCTTTGAGATTCTGTAATCTTAGTTGATTTTGTTATTTTGCTTAGGGGATTTAATTGGATTCAATACTAGTCTTCCGCTGTACTGGTATATTGATCTTCATAGCTTCCTAATAGCTATTGGAGTGAAATTGTATTGAATTCATTATTTGGGAAAAAGTGAGCGTTCTCCTATTTACCCCCCCCCCCTCTAGTCGCCTTTTCGGTCCAACTATATATATATATATATATATATATATATATATATATATATATATATATATATATATATATATATATATGAGGCCCGAATTCAGCTAGCTAGTTCGCTCCTTAGGCGTTCATCCTAAACGTGCAAAAGAAACCATGGCCTATTTCATCGAACTTGACACACTGGAGTGTGTGATTTGCTTCACACCAATCCTCTAAGTGCATTGTAAAATCCTCCTACACCACAGCCTCAGAAGTAATAGCAGTAGAACTAAAGTTGAAGTTATTAATTACAAGCATGTAATTGTCTTTAAACCCAATAAGAACACCAATCAACTTGAGTTCTGGTTTATATGTAAGGATAGTCTCACCATAGAACTTGACATCAAGGAATGGTTGGTTGCTGATACATGATGCCACTTCCCAGTCAGAGTACCTGAGCGTCCAGGCCACTTTCTGAACATGGTGACGTCCAATTACCTATTGACGACATCTAGGTAATTGGACATTGCTATTTTCAGAAAGTGGCGTGGACGCACATGTACTCTGATTGGGAAGTGGCATCATATATCAACAACCAACCATTCGTTGATGTCAAGTTCTACGGTGATGCCATCCTTACATATAAACCAGAACTCAAATTGATTGGTGTTCTTGTTGGGTTTAAAGATAATTACATGCTTGTAATTAATAACATCAACTTCAGTTCTACTGCTATTACTTCTGAGACCGTGGTTTAGGAGGATTCTACAAGCACTTGGAGGATTGACATAAAGCAAATCACACTCCAGTGTGTCATGTTCGATGAAGTTGGCCGTGGTTCACCTACACGTTTAGGATATGAACGCCCAATGAGTGAGCTAGCTAGCTAAATCCAAGCCTCGAGTTAGCTAACAAGGGACTACGAACTATATATGTGTGTGTGTGTGTGTGTGTGTGTGTGTGTGTGTGAATCCGGTTTTAAAGGCACAAGCAGCCACTGCTTGGAGACTTTATAGAGAAATATCATCACAGGCGGTTTTATCTACAAACTGTTTGTGATGACCTCATATCATTACTAACCCATAAACTCAGACGGCTCACGAAACCGTTTGTGATGATGTTTTTGAACTGTCTATGAAAACCTTTTTTTGTAGTAGTGTGAGTTGTTAGATAGAAATAACGGATCAGGTTTGTGCAATACCAACCAACAACGCTCATGAGCCTGGTAAGTAGAAACGCATAAGCACAAATCTCAAAGAAAATAGGAAGTCTAAAAAGATTAGTGAAGCTTAAAGACTTTTCATGCGACTGCGCACAAGAAAAATTGTTTTTGTAACTAGGGTGGCTGGTCCGTGCAGAAATCGAGTTCGAGGCTGCTCCATAAAATTGGACTAAAGGTCACTTTGCGCCTCGGGAGATCTGAATCCGCATAAAACCTGGAGGTACCTAGGTGCGTTTTCCTTGGTTCCAATTGCTCTGGGCAAGAATTCCGGAGTTAGAGCCCTACCGAGCAGGCCCTAAAAATGCAACCCCTCCTCTCATCGTAACACTCTTCCCTTCCTTTTTTTAAGAAACTAGGCCCAGGCCAGGTAGGCCTGGCCCATGATGGGCTCATCATACTCCCAGTAGACAATATAAAGGGGGAACCCCAGCAATTGTACAACAGTTTCAAGAAGAGCAATAAAGAGAAGCCAGAAGTCCCCTCATATCTCTGTGTTTAATCTATTATTCTGCTCTTGTATTCTTGCATCGTTCTTATGATTCTAAGTTTGTCTACGAGGTAATCGCTCGGACTAAACTCGCCAGCGACGGTTCCTCAACACGTTATCAGCACGATCGACTCTCCTCGAATTAAAAGGTAACCGTCGTAGCACGACACTCGTAGATTGAATCATTTTCCAGATCGCTTTCAATTATGCAAATTTGGCTTTCTAGATTGGTTTTTTCTACAGTGCAAATCCGCTCTAATCTACCGCAAACCGACTTGAAGTCGCTGGCACAATGTCGATTGGTAGATTGCATGAAAGAGTAGATGATGATTGCACTGTAGATTGCAAATACGTTCTAATCTACCACGAGACGACTTGAAGTCGCCGGCTAAGCCGATCGGTAATTGCACGAACATAATTGCGTGAACAGTGCACACTCGGATGAACAGTGCGTACTCGTATGAACTGTAACAAATCGAAAAAAATCTCTGCTAACGGCCCCAGACGGCCTGGAACCGCCGCCGGCCTGGAGCCGCATCTCCACCGGTCATCGCCGCCGCCCTACGGGCTTCCCCCCGAACCACCGCCCGAAGTTGGCGCTGCCTCCGCATGGGCCATCCACCGCCTGGAGCCGCCAACGGCCATGGCACCGCCCGAAGCCAGCGCAACCTCGTCGTATGACCACAGCATCGGTCGTCGTAGTCGTGTACAACCACCGCGCTGGTCCCGTATGACCACAACCACGGTGGTCGTGGTCCTGTACGACCAGAGCATCGGTGGTCATGGTCACATACGACCACTGTGCCAGCCCCGCACGGCCACGGCGCCGCCTCCTAGCATCGAGTACACTGTTTGTGGTCCCGTACGACCACAACATCGATGGTCGTAGTCGTGTACGACCGCCGCGCTGGCCCCGCACAGCCACGGTGCCGCCTCCTCATGTCGAGTACGCGTGGTCGTAGTCGTATACGACCACCGCGTCGGCCCGCAAGGCCATGGCGCCGCCTCCTCGCGTCGAGTACACACGGTCGTCGTCGTGTACGACCATCGCGCCGGCCCAGCACACCCAAGCTCCGTCGCCCCAAAATTGGACCGCCGGCCTCCATAGCGCCGCCGGCCGGTGTCACTCGAATCCGGCCAGACGATCTGCCGACCATCCGCCCGCCGACAGCTCAAGCGCCACCGACGCTACTGCGCATCCGCCGCGCCGACTGCCGCGACCATTCGCCCCAAGCGGGTCTCGCGCAGGTTGGCCCCACACGCCCGCAGTGTCGCCTCCCTGCGGCATGGCGTCGCCGCCACTCAGGTGAATGGGGTAGGGAAACACTACCTCGAGTCGACGTTTTGTTCTGGCTGAAGTGGGCCAGGCGGAACGGCCCTGGAACTGGCTGTGGAATTCGGCCCGGGAGAAAATAAAAAAGGGAGAAAAACAAAAAATCCAATTTTTTGCAAAAAGTCCCTCGGAAATCTGAAAATCACGTAGAAATTTATCGCAGAACTGAAATATCATGTTTTAACCCCTGAAAATTGCAAAATTTACCAAAAAATCATTTTCCAGCAGAAAAGGGCCTCGGGAATTCAATTTTTGAATAATTTCTAACTCTTATAGCATGTTTAACTTTGTTATTATTATTTATATGCAATTTTTGTATTATATTTACTATTTTTATGATTTGTGATTGGTTATATTGCTTTTAATCACTAAAAATAGCAGTAAATCATGAAAAAATGTATAGAAAAAAATACAGGAACATAATGAGATTTTTTGCAACCATTTTTTGCAAATTAACAACAGTAATCTTGTGATCTTTTTGCATGAATATGCAGATGATTGGCATTACGAACTGGGAGTTCGAAGAGCTGACCCAACATGGCCACAATTACCTGACTTGGGCATCAGATATCAAAATCGTACTTGGAGCTAAGAAACTCTGTGCTACTATTGGACTTGGCACCTTGAAGGATGCCACTCCAACTGCTGAGGAGAATGATCAAACACTTCATTTTCTCAAACATCATCTCTGCCTAACACTCAAGAATGAGTATATGGCGGAAAAGAACGCACTAGCTTTATGGACCGCACTGAAGAAGAGGTTCGAGAAGCTGAAGTACACCATTCTTCCTCGAGCAGAGCAGGAATGGAACCGACTACGTTTTGATGACTACAAAACTGTGGGGGGTATAATTCTGCATTGCAAAGAATTTGTACAAGTCTTCAACTCTGTAGTAAGGTAACCACGGACGAGTAGATGATCAAGAAAACTCTCTCTACCTTTCATCCAAACGCGGTGCAATCCGCACGCAACTATCGTCAGGATGACTATAAGGAGTATGTCAAACTAATTGACATCATACAAGTTGCGGAAGCTCAAGATGACGTTCTCAGAAAGAACTACATCTCACAACCGTCTAGTAGTAAAGTTGGCCATGAAGTCAATGCAAGCTGCTACAAGGTGAGGAAGCCTCACTCAAAGGAAAGAGGCAAGAAGGGTAAGGTCATGAGTCGCAAAACAAAGCAGAATGCTCAAGCCAAGAAGGACGAACGAAAGAAGTGCGATGAGAAGCCCTATGGTCAGTAGGACCAAAATTGCTAGAAATGTGGCACTTGGGGACATTGGTCACATGTTTGCCGTGAGCCGCAGCACGTGATTAATGCTTTCAAGTCTAAGAAGAAGGGCAAAGGACAGCATGAGGTACACCTCGTCATTGCAGGCACAGAGGATCCACAGTCATGGGTTGCACCCATAGATGTGGACAGCCCAGCAGCAGCCCCCATCACATCTTCTTTAGACATCGCAGCGACATCAGCTGTAGTTGCCGAAGAAGAGAAGATGGACATGGAGCAGGTGTCTCTGGTGCAGGTACTGCTGGTTCCTCTGGCTCTGCTGCCTCTGCTGGCTCTTCTGGTCCAACCGGTTCATCAGCTTTTTCTGGGTCTTCTTCTTCAGTGTCTTCTTCGTGATAATGCTGTCTATAGAGGGTTTCTTCCAGCATGGCGATCCTCTCCTCGGCTCTCTGAAGGGTCTCGTAGGCACACTCCAGCTCTGTGGTGGCTAACTCCAATGATTCCTCTGAGCAGCGGCGAACTGGGCAAGATGCACAACGGTGGCGTTGCCTTCTCCCTCCGTAGACAGGTAGCGTGCAGTAAGATCCACGTCGGAAGAGCAGTGATGGTAACGGAAAATGGTGTCTCGAAGCTCTCGAGCGTAGATGTTGCAGATCCTTAGGATGGCAAGGCGCGAAGACTCCTGGATTGCTTTAATCCAAACACTCCTTCGAGCTGAGATGTTCAGGGGTTTGCTCGCCTTGGTGTTCTTCCTGGCGTAGACGGTCAAATGGCAAATCACTCCACGGTCCCAGTGTAAGATCGAGGTGGCCGACTAGAGGGGGGTGAATAGGCGGTTTTAAAAATCTATCGGGCTAAACCAATATATAAATGCGGAAGCTAATAGCGAATTGGTTTTGCACAATTAAAACCTAAATCAACTAGGCTCAACTAAGTGCACCGACAATACAAGAGAGCAATCATACAATGATATATAAGCAATTAAAGCAAGAATGTAAATTGCTCAAAGTAAAGCACAAGATAAAAACAAGATGGACACACTTATGTTTTACCGTGGTGTTCGGAAACTTGCCGGTCTCCCCTAATCCACGTTGAGGGAAGCCCAACCACGTTGGACCGGCTCCTCAAATGAGCACACACCTCCGAGGTAAGTCCAACACTTGGACCGGTTCCAAACCGAACCAACACCTCGCTCTACTATGGTTGCTCTTCCCTCCACTCCGGAGATGGCGAGCACCAAACCACTCACAACCGTTGGGCCTTCTCACAAGCTTCTTGAGAAGGTCACCGAGCACGACGCCTCCACGCCGTCTAGGTGTCGGCAAACACCAAGAGTAACAAATCCAAACTTTCACTTGAACTAATCAAGTGTCAACGCTCACGTGGATACACAATCCACTACCTAAGGCAACACATGCACTTAGGGTTTGCTCTCTAATCTCACCAAGTGCAACACATGCACAAAAGAGAATAGAGACTTGCTCTTAGCTCAAAGAATGAGTGTATCACTTAACAATAGCACCAGCAACCTCTCCCAACCGGCCAAGGTGGCTATATATAGCCCACACACAAAAACTAGCCGTTGGGGAGAAGATTCCATCAAAACGACCCAGGGCGGTCGGCCGCCAACCAATGGCGGTCGGACCGCCCATCGCCAACGGCTAGAAAAGTAGCCGTTGGGCCTTGGCGATCGACCGCCATGCATCGGCCGTCGGACCGCGATATCGGTCCGACCGCCCGTGCGGGCCGGTCCGACCGCCCGTCGCGAATTTGGCTAAGTCCCAAAAAGGGTGCTCTCTGGAAAACCGCTCGCTCGAACTCGGAACTTCCTCACGCGGAAGTTCCGATTTTACAATCGCGAACTTCCGCACAAAGAAATCGGATTAAGTCAAACCGGTCGATCACCGTAGCACACCGGTCAAGACCGATTTGCCACCGGTCCGACCGGTGACCACTTGCCGTCGACCCGTGATTCACAGAGCCAACTCCAATTGCTCTACTTCAAATGGCAAAACAAATTAGCTCATTTGAATGCAATTTTCGACAAGGTTTCAAAGATGATATTCTCAGTAGGTTACAAAACACATTTGCTAACCCTTAGAATACTCATCACAAGGAATAAGGTACATGGACTTACACCATTCGCAAAACGCATTTGCAAACTTAAGTCACATGATACAAGGGTTATGCATGAACCTCGATTATTTGCAAAACACATTCGCAAATAAATAGCATCATGCCTAGATGAGCTAGAGCAAATATAATTAGCTATCAACACATGACTAACTCAAATTACTAGTTAAGACCCCTCTTAATAGTACGGCAACCTATACTAGCAATCCAGTCTTTCAACCAAACACCAAGACCGGTAAAAGACTAGGAACACATCCTTAGCCCTAGCTAGTCATACCTTTGCCTGGCATCTTCTTGAAGCTTGATGACGCACATCAACACTTCAAGTCCGGGTCTTTAACTTTGACAATCATCAACACACGATGATTGGTCTTCCCTTGTCTTGATGATCAACTCATGATCATTTCTTCTTGATAAGCATCAACTCATGATGCATCATTTACACCAAGCTCTTGACTTGATGATCAACTCATGATCATCCCAAGTCTTCATCATCCTGGAACATAACCTATATATCCAACTCATGGAAAATGTTAGTTCCACAATGTGATCATCATTAATTACCACACCATACCATTAACTCATAATGGTGAGACAAGATACCTCAATCTTTCCCTCTTTGGTAATTGATGATAACCACTTAAATTCTCATAAATTTAATGAAGATAAATGAGAGAACAAATGAGTATATATATAAACTACACAAGTTATATATACTCTAACATGAGTATACAAGAACTACACAAGTTCTATATACTCATAACATGAGTATATACGAACTACACAAGTTTTGTATACTCAAAGGTTTTGTTTCAACGTAAAGATCCCAATAAATGTGGAGAATGGAATATGGATCAATACTAATGAAACCACAAAGTATAGGATAAAACTCCCCCTGAATGTGTGCATACACAAATGTGTAATACGATCATATGCACATATTCAAGTTTGACTTATGGTTGAGTTCAATCCTATATTTTGGATCCGAGAAATGCAACAATATATAAGATTGAGATGTCGATTGCATACCTCGTTGTGTTTCACCTTTATATCCAAATGAGACTACAAAAAGATAATACTTGATAAAAGAGTTAGTCTCATATTTGGATTTGTCATTAATCACCAAAACAATCCATTAACTCATAATGACGGGTCTAGATCTTTCAATCTCCCCCTTTTTGGTGATTGATGACAAATCCATTATCAATAACAACATTTGGATATTCATAGACATAAGATAAGAATTTAAACTAATGAACTATGTCTATGCATCATATGAGGTGAAACATAAAGCATTAAACAAAATGCATATGAAAACATTCTCCCCCTTACACAGCTAATGCATTCCTTTTCCCTCTTTTGGCACGTCTAAACAAATCAAACATCCAAATGAAGAATATTGATAAAAACATTCTCCCCCTTTTGGCATAAATCACCCAAAAACACAAGATAAAGCTTAGCCAAAAGGAGTATTTGCAAAACGATACCACTTGCAAAAAAAATGAGGTTGGTCACAAAAACTATGAATTGAACTTATATGACCAAGGTGGAATTTTGTTCTCAAGATATGAGAGGAGACACAAAGATAGGTCCCCAATGTAAATCAAAACATTGAGAACCACTTGAAATGATAGTTGAAACATATTCAACTAACCTCCCCATTTTTGAAAAGAAATATAGATAATCTCTCATTTTAACAATTTTCACAAACTATGTTGACAGAACATAAAGAACGATGCTTGAGAGAGATTTTTATAAAAAATTTGACAGAATTTCTCTTGTAAAGAGGGACATCCACGACAGGAGACAAGAAGATATAATCAACCACAAATATATTCATTCATAATCACATCTCATCCACATCTCATGCAACCATAAATCATGACATAACAAAAAAAACGTTCTCACACAGAGTAGCAAAAGATAGCGTAGCCAAAATGAGAGTCATACAACCAAGTAGTCATAAAAGATATTACAATTTTTGTGCATACAAGGTCTAATGACCTAAATAGAACAAATAGCTCTTGCTCGTGGAGGATCTGAGAGGATGAAGGTGGTCTCTCGCCAAAAGAAAGAGGAAGGTGAGGTCCACGTCCGGATCGTTGATAATAAAGAGGCGCTGCTTCTTCTGCTGGAAAGCGATGAAATCGCTCGCAGATCATCATCTGAGCGACAGTGCATCAAACTCGGATGTGGTAGCACCTCAAACTCATCCAATCGAGAAAATGCAGCTGCCTGAAAAACCTCCTGAGATGAGCGAATCTGATCCACACTCAGTTGAAGATTAAGCATCGCTGCTAGGACAGGGTCTTGAGCACAGGGATCCGAGAGGAGGAGCCTGCCCCGATCTTGAGGAGGTGGAGGAGGAGCCACTTTGGAGCGGAGGAGCGGGAGGAGCATTGGAGCAGGAGGAGGAGGAGCGTCCACAGGTCTCAGTATTCTTTATGCTCTATGTCACAGGAGCATTGAATTCAATTATGCTCTTGATAAGCCTCATTATGTAGGGAGCATAATAAATACTCTTAGTCTTGTCTCCCTTGGAGGTGTCAATCTCTCTGAAAATAAGATCCATGACATCAGGCGAGTGCCCTCCATTATGTACTGAATCGCATTCCATGCCCTCCCATGGATTTCATCATTGTTCCCACTCCTAGGGAAGAATGATGATCTCATGATCCTGTTAATAATACTAGGGAGGGGAAGGAGTCCTGTCACCTTACCGCAAGAATGAGGATTATTCGATCATAGAACTCATCTATTTGAGCAAGGTTTAGGGATTCTGCAAATGGATCCTTACACCCTTGACTCCTTCAAACCTAAGGCATCCATGAACCGCTTTCTTGTAGCCTTTAATTTTCTATGCCAATCATCCAAACTAGCTTGTCGTAATCAGAGAATCTGGCTGTTGCATAAAACTGTCTGATGACTTTTGAATGAAAGCTGCAGTTCAGAGAAACCAAGGTATCCAAACCTACATATTTGAAAAGTCTGTAAAGTCCATTGTAGGTTGGATTCTGTGCCAGGTAGTTCCATTTGACAAATCTATGATTAGCAAATTTTTTCTTCGCATAGATGAGCTTGAATACATCTTGCTGAAACTTGGTGTGGAACATACCCATTGTTGCATTCGGAACCGACATCTTGATCAACATGTTTCAATATTGTATATTCTTCACTTCTTAACCTTGAGACATCAAGACCAAAGAATTGAGACTCATCCGGAGCGTCCTCATTATCATCTTCATCCTCCTCAACATCATTTCCAGCGTTCTCATCAAAGTCATTGTCGCTGCCGTTGTTATCCGAACTTGATTCCTCCACTTCTTCCATAGAAGCGTCCTCAATGTCGTCCTCAACTGGAGCTTTCCCTCTGGATGAAGAAGGAGAAGGAGAAGGAGGGGGTCCACCCGAACGACTGGCCACGCGCTTGTTCGGCATAGCTCCTGGGAAGATAATCAAAGGATCAAACAAGGAATAATGGATAATAAACTTATGAATATACAATGGTGCCATCATGCTTTCTGGACACAGGCGGTCTGACTGCTGTCCACGGCCGGTCGGACTGCCATAGAGGCCGGTCCGACCGCCATTGTGGCGCCGGTCGGGCGCCATCGAGGCCGGTCCGATCGCCATGTGGCACCCGTCGGACCATTGGTTACAGAACAGATGAGATGAACTTTGTGATTTTCACAAGTTTTCATCATTCAAGCAATGGCATCAAGTGCATTCATTTGTCTATTCAAAAACTACTTGCAGGACAAAGCTTTGCCACAAAATCTAGTGAACAAGATAGGATTTTTGACAAACCCTAGAATTTGGGGCAAATCACAAAATGAGAGTAATGCAAGTAGATCGAGGATGCTTACTGGCTCTAATGAAGAGGAGTAACACAGGGGATGCCTCCTTGAAGAGAAGGAGAGCCAAAATCCGAAAGTTTGCAAGTTCTTCCTCACCTAGGGTTCCAAAATGTGGGAGAGATAGCCCATCAATCCACAAATTAATTGGAGGGAATGGAAGAGGAGATGAGGGAGAGCAAGTAGATACCTTGAATCCCCAAATGGACGGTCGGAGGAGGAGATCCGAAGGGGAGGAGTTGCTGTCGGCTTGAGAGAGGAGAGAAGAAGAAGAACTCGGTTTGGGGAGAAAGGTGGAGAGAGAGAGAGAAGCTCTCGGGTGAAGGGTTTTTATGCCCTTCACGCAAAACCGTCGACCGCCAAGACCAACGCCGGTCGGACGGTGGGATTTCGATCGGATCTGCCGAGAGGCCTGTCGGATCGGGGACACTGAACCGACACACGCTTTGGTGAGAGAGAGGAAAAGAGAGATTTGTTGTATTTTACTCCAAATCTTTGCACAATCAATCAAATAAACATCTTTGGAGTATTTCCAACTTAAATAGCCCATAATAATAAAATTTAAAATAGTTTTTATAAATTTAGCTTTTAGTTTTCGGAAATGAAACATATTTCCAAGAACTTTCAATCAAAACATGCAAAAAGAGCAAATGAAGAATTTTAAAGCATCCAATTGCATGTATGAGTCATAAATACCATTATGAACATATTCATATGAAGAATTTTGGTTCATATGGAAAAACTCACTTAAGTGCTAGAAAGTGACCACTTAGGTCATAGTAGTATTTTGGACGAGTTTGAAAATCAAATATCTTTTTCTAGGTTGGTCTTTTGAAAATCCTTTGAATACCAAAAATATTTAGAATAACCAACTCTAGGATTTTCCTTTTGGCAAGATTTTCAAATTCCTTTTAGAATAGATTTTACACAAAAATCTAGTTTATGTCAAAAACAAGATACTATAATGTAGGATTTTGGACATAAACTCATTTTCACTTAAAATAGGTTTTTCTAAAGCCAAAACCTTTGGTAAATCTTTGAAAAGCATTTGTATACCTTTTGCAACTAATTTTTCAAAGAATTACTAATAATCATGAAATTTTTGACTTTCGGCTAAAAGGCTCATTTTTGAAAAACAATACTAGCACTTAATTTATTTGGGCACATTTAGGGATGTGATATACATGGCTATGATTTAGTACTCCCCCTTAATGTGCCACTTCCATCTTGCTCAAGATATGTAACACCCTGACCCAAAATCGGCTCAATGCCCAGCCCACCGTGGGGCGGACCCGCCTACACATAGCACCTCACTTACACTTTCGTCCTCGCTTCGTGTAAAAGGGTTAACCCGGAGGTGCTACGTTTGGATCCAACAGGCATTATATACCACTACAACTCACTTGAGACAAGCAATATGGGACTAATCCCACCACATAACTCCTCATGGGCCACATGGGCCATACTATGAGCAGGCTGGGGTATTACACTCACCCCTCCTTAAGGGCTGACGCCCTCGGCAGCAAACCGCATACGCGGCAAATGCCTAGAACCACCCCTCGGTACGTCCCAGTGCGTCGGTCTTGCGGCACATATGCCATGCCATGTGTCCACTCCGGGCCCACATGTGCGATCGCCATATGCCCGCCCGCATCCCGCACGCCGTGCAACAAGGTTGATGCTCGATACCATCTGTAACACCGACCCAAAATCGGCTCAATGCCCACCAGCAGTGGGCGGACCGCCTACACATAGCACCTCACTTACACTTTCGTCCTCGCTTCGTGTAAAAGGGTTAACCCGGAGGTGCTACGTTTGGATCCAACAGGCATTATATACCACTACAACTCACTTGAGACAAGCAATATGGGACTAATCCCACCACATAACTCCTCATGGGCCACATGGGCCATACTATGAGCAGGCTGGGGTATTACACTCAATGTAATATTCTGAAAAATAAATGGTAATAATAAATAAATATTATTAACGTCTTAAGGGCTTGTGTGCAATTAAATAAAATAATACATATAAAAATAGAATTTTCGGAATTTTTAAGAGCTATATAAATAATTTGTGGGTTTTCTAGAAAACCCTAATAGCCATTTTTTCCCACCGCCGCCGCATCAATTTGCTGCTGTGCGCCGCCAGTTTTTTTTCCCAAGCCGTCTGCGCATGTGCTGCCCGGTTGCATGCGCGTGCTTCTTCCTGTCTTGTTGATCGCCATTGAATTGCTGCTGACTTTTTCCAGCGCCGAAGCCATCTGCTGCGCTGCTTCTTTCGCCCCTGCGCTTTGTCTTGCGCTTGCTTGCCGCCCACTGTGCGTGTCTTCTTCACCGACCGAAATCCGGTCTTCTTATTTGATCGCTGCGTGCCTTGTGTGCTTGAAGAACTCTTGCCGCGTGAAGCCGAAGTGATCCCTGTATTTCTTCTTTGCGGTTGCCTCTGCTTGTGCCGATCGCTTGTCTTTAGCGTGGCGGCTGGATCCTCTCTGCTTCTTTGCTTTTTTCTCTCTACTTTGAGCCGAGCCGTGAAGATCTGCTTGCATGTGTCGCGTGGAGAAGATTTTCTGCTCTTCTTAGAGTATTCTTCTGCGTGGTTTTTCTGCCAAACCAGGTGCATGTGAGTGTACTTAATTACGTAGCATTGATCTTGTTTGCATGCAGCAATTAGGGATTATAATTGAGATTAATTAGAGAGGTTTAATTTTTCTAATAGAGAGGTCGATTAATAGATCCGTTAGCCTGCTGTTCGGTTGTACGATTTATTCGGGTATCTTAATGGCAAATTTTGGAAATCTCATCTACTAGTTAATTGTAGATAATTTCGATATCTTTCTATAGCATATTTTATTATGTCAATCGGACAAGTAGATTTTGAGTTATGATTTTCGGAAGGCTGCTGTTTTTACGGTTGTCGTCTTCCGGCGCTGTTTTGGTAGACTGTAGATTAAAAATAGTAAATCCACTAATTAGAGTTTTTGATCTACATGAAAGTTGTAGATAATTGTCCAATGGTTCTGTAGAATCTGAGAACACGCATTTTGGTTGAGTAAAACAAAAGTTATGAATTTAGTAAGACTGCTGTTCCGAAGCGGACAGACCGACTTTCTGGGCTAAATACGGAGGGTTAGATGATTTAATTAGAAGTCTTCGTAATCTAAGAAAATGTGGATAATTTTATGAAGAATCCAGAATGGGGTGGTTTGTGGTGATCGGACTTTCGAGTCAAAAGTTACGTTCGTTTTAGTACTAGGTCAGCAAGGGGTAACTATTTGGTACCGGCGTAACGTGGTATATTTGGGGTCGGGTAGGAGCGAAGTATATTGATTGCTATTCTTGCTGCTATAGCTTGTATTGAAGTTGGTGTATTTAATGTAGGAGAGGCGTCGTACTTGTTGCCATCTGCTAGTCAAATTGTGCGTCGCAACTAGTAAAGGCAAGTGCATGGTAGACAGCGATCAATGATCGATCACTGTTTTCTTTATCTTCTATTACCATTATTGTTGTGCTTTTATTTGGTTTAATTGCAAGCAATGGAATGGTATGGATTTATATTGTTAATGGACATGATGAAAAGTTGGATATGATGTTTATGATGGAGTTTGCATGTTTGCATTCATAAGCATCTTTGCATAAGAGAAGGTGATCATTATTGATCACAACTCCACGGGAGTGGAGGAGGTCCCCGATCCTTTTGGAGGAACGGGCTTGAGAGTGAATGTTGTCGCGAGCATTCACTCACGCTATACCCGATATCTGTGAAAGAAGTGCATGTGGACATATAGATTAGAGTTGCATTGATATTTGAGATTAATGGTTGTGAATCAAAGAGAATATAACTGCATGAGAATATTAATAGAAGTACCTATGATGATAATGAAGTTATTGAATGCTGTTGATTTATTATTGTTCGTTGTTTATGGATGTGTTTGCTGAGTCGTGGACTCACCCTTGCTCTATTGTTGTCTTTAGGTGATCTTGAGGGCGCCAGAATGGCGAGAGCGAGTAGAGCACATGGACCACTTATGATTATTTACCTTCATAATCTTTTCATTCAGAATTGGATTACACTTGGACATGTTAGAGGTTGAATAAAGTTTAGGACATCATTTGGACTAGACTATTTTGCTTTCTTAATTTGGATTCATTGGTTGATGCTACTTTGGACTATTTACCTGGTTATAATTCCCATTGCTTATTTATTATCAATTGATCCATAATTATGCATTGCTCTTTTGTGATTCATGGATATGATTATCATTGTTTCTTGCTGTAATTTTTATAGTGTGTCGATAATTATTAGTTGGAAGTGTAGTGTGGTGGCATTCTGGGCTCAGTGTTGGGCTGGGGTGTTACAAGATATTAATAATGAACATTATGAACATAGAGCAAGAACACCCCTTTTAAAAGGATTTTCATGAAATGCAACCTACACAAGGCATAAGGGGCTAGATACTTCAATGTAAATACTTGTTACCGAGATGGCATTGGTTTTTGATGTGAAACGATTATCCTCAAACTTGGCTCCAATTTGATATATGAAGAAATCCATCTTTATATGAATAAGCCAAGCCTCCAATGCCTCTCCAAGTATCTATTAAGCATTTAAGCGCATTTTGGTACCCAAAACTAGGTTGGGTCCACGAATGTTAGTCACAATGGATTTGGGCACCCAAATGGCCTTAGCACTAGTTTTATGTGAACTAACTATTCTAGCAAACACATTGCCATTAATATCCTTCCTAAGCAAATAATGATCATTATAAATAATGGGCTTAGGAGTGATACCTTTGGGACAATCCTTACTCATATGTCCCTTTTCCCGGCAATTGTAGCAAGTTCGAAGTTTGTATTCATCTTTTATCTTCTTTACTTGCTCCTTGCCGGTTCGCCTCTTCTTTGATGACAATTTCTTGTCATTCACTTTGTTTGGGCACACGGAGGCGAAGTGACCCTTTCCTTTGCATCCATGGCACTTGATATTCTTCGTGTGCCTTGCGTTGTGCCTTGTCTTGCTTGTCTCCTTTTTCTTAGGAGTGAAGCCAATTCCACTCTTATCTTGCAAGCGTCTTTGCTTGCTCAATATATCGTCAAGAGTGGCCTTCCCTTTTAGTCCTCTTTCCAAGTCATTCTTCAATTTGTTGACTTGGGCCTTGAGCTCATTGTTTTCCTCTACAATGTTAGTATTGCAAGATATGGAGGAAATAGAAGCATCTATTTTGGAGCAACAAGGCATATCAATTAAATCCTCACAAGAGGTGGATACACTAACCTTAAATGAAATGCATGAGGTAGAAGCTATACATGGCAAATCATCTAATAAATTACATTCAATGCCTATATCCACCTTAGAGCTATTTAAATTATTTAGGAGGAGAGCTTCATGTTCATCTTTTAGAACATCATAATCATTTTGAAGAGAGACATGCTCTTTCTTCAAAACTATGAATTTTAATTTCTCCTTTCCTAAATATTCATTGAGCTCTTCTAGCATATCCATCAACTCATCATATGAAGGCTCATCGTTGTTATTTACCTCATTATTACCTTTAGCCATGAAGCATTGAGTTGATGTGGAGGGAGTTGAGAGTCCTCATTTTCGTTGTCGGAGCTTGAAGTTGAGCATTCTTCTTGACATCCATTCTTGTGTGCAATCATCACTAGTTGAAGTGGACAATTCATATTGATCTTGAATATATGTCCACATCTCATGAGCGTTCTTGAGATTGCATACCTTGTCAAATATATCTACGCTCAAAGCACTAAATAAGGCGTTAGTAGCTTGGCGTCGAGATGTAAGCATTTCTCTTCCTCAATGGTTGGAGCAAAATGATCTAATGGAGGAGAAAAGCCTACATCTACAATCCGCCATATTTTGGACTCATGGCCTAAAATAACAAGACATGCGGATTTTCCATTGAGCATAATTTGTGCCATCAAATAGAGGTGCTTCACCAGGTGCACTAAATCTCTAGTTGCCATCCTTTACTCTCTAGGCGGTTAAGTCTAATAAATGAGAGACCAAGCTCGATACCACTTGTAAGATCGAGGTGGCCGACTAGAGGGGGTGAATAGGCGGTTTAAAATCTATCGGGCTAAACCAATATATAAATCACGAAGCTAATAGCGAATTGGTTTTGCACAATTAAAACCTAAATCAACTAGGCTCAACTAAGTGCACCGACAATACAAGAGAGCAATCATACAATGATATATAAGCAATTAAAGCAAGAATGTAAATTGCTCAAAGTAAAGCACAAGATAAAAACAAGATGGACACACTTATGTTTTACCGTGGTGTTCGGAGACTTGCTTGTCTCCCTAATCCACGTTGAGGTAAGCCCAACCACGTTGGACCGGCTCCTCAAATGATCACACACCTCAGAGGTAAGTCCAACACTTGGACCGGTTCCAAACCGAACCAACACCTCGCTCTACTATGGTTGCTCTTCCTCCACTCCGGAGATGGCGAGCACCAAACCACTCACAACCGTCGGGCCTTCTCACAAGCTTCTTGAGAAGGTCACCGAGCACGACGCCTCCACGCCGTCTAGGTGTCGGCAAACACCAAGAGTAACAAATCCGAACTTTCACTTGAACTAATCAAGTGTCAGCGCTCACGTGGATACACAATCCACTACCTAAGGCAACACATGCACTTAGGGTTTGCTCTCTAATCTCACCAAGTGCAACACATGCACAAAGAGAATAGAGACTTGCTCTTAGCTCAAAGAACGAGTGTATCACTTAACAATAGCACCGACAACCTCTCCCAACGGCCAAGGTGGCTATATATAGCCCACACACAAAAACTAGCCGTTGGGAGAAGATTCCATCAAAACGACCCGGGGCGGTCGGCCGCCAACCAATGGCGGTCGGACCGCCCATGCATAACGGCTAGAAAAGTAGCCGTTGGGCCTTGGCCGATCGACCGCCATGCGCTTGGCGGTCGGACCGCCAGATATCGGTCCGACCGCCCGTCTTGGCGGTCCGACCGCCCGTCGCGAATTTGGCTAAGTCCCAAAAGGGTGCTCTCGGAAAAACCGTTCGCTCGAACTCGGAACTTCCTCACCATGAAGTTCGATTTTTACAATCGCGAACTTCCGCACAAAGAAATCGGATTAAGTCAAACCGGTCGGACCGCCAGTAGCACACGGTCCGACGATTTGCCACCGATCCGACCGGTGACCCTTGCCGGTCGACCCGCGATTCATGAAACCAACTCAATTGCTCTACTTCAAATGGCAAAACACATTAGCTCATTTGAATGCAATTTTTGACAAGGTTTCAAAGATGATATTCTCAGTAGGTTACAAAACACATTTGCTAACCCTTAGAATACTCATCACAAGGAATAAGGTACATGGACTTACACCATTCGCAAAACGCATTTGCAAACTTAAGTCACATGCTACAAGGGTTATGCATGAGCCTCGATTATTTGCAAAACACATTCGCAAATAAATAGCATCATGCCTAGATGAGCTAGAGCAAATATAATGAGCTATCAACACATGACTAACTCAAATTACTAGTTAAGACCCCTCTTAATAGTACGGCAACCTATACTAGCAATCCGGTCTTCCAACCAAACACCAAGACCGGTAAAAGACTAAGAACACATCCTTAGCCCTAGCTAGTCATACCTTTGCCTTGCATCTTCTTGAAGCTTGATGACGCACATCAACACTTCAAGTCCGGGTCTTTAACTTTGACAATCATCAACACACGATGATTGGTCTTCTCTTGTCTTGATGATCAACTCATGATCATTTCTTCTTGATAAGCATCAACTCATGATGCATCATTTACACCAAGCTCTTGACTTGATGATCAACTCATGATCATCCCAAGTCTTCATCATCCTGGAACATAACCTATATATCCAACTCATGGAAAATGTTAGTTCCACAATGTGATCATCATTAATTACCACACCATACCATTAACTCATAATGGTGAGACAAGATACCTCAATCTTTCCCTCTTTGGTAATTGATGATAACCACTTAAATTCTCATAAATTTAATGAAGATAAATGAGAGAACAAATGAGTATATATATAAACTACACAAGTTATATATACTCTAACATGAGTATACAAGAACTACACAAGTTCTATATACTCATAACATGAGTATATACGAACTACACAAGTTTTGTATACTCAAAGGTTTTGTTTCAACGTAAAGATCCCAATAAATGTGGAGAATGGAATATGGATCAATACTAATGAAACCACAAAGTATAGGATAAAACTCCCCCTGAATGTGTGCATACACAAATGTGTATCTGATCATATGCACATATTCAAGTTTGACTTATGGTTGAGTTCAATCCTATATTTTGGATCAGAAATGCAACAATATATAAGATTGAGATGTCGATTGCATACCTCGTTGTGTTTCACCTTTATATCCAAATGAGACTACAAAAAGATAATACTTGATAAAAGAGTTAGTCTCATATTTGGATTTGTCATTAATCACCAAAATAATCAATTAACTCATAATGGCGGGTCTAGATCTTTCACTCAGTCGTTCACGATCCAAGCACTGCCACGGTACATTGGACGGTCAAATCCTCCAAGTACTTGTAACAACTTCCAAAGTTCAGCGGCATGTCCTCCCTTGCGCTCTCCATAACTCTGAAGACGAGGCATCTGTCAAGATCAACAAGGAAATAAAAACAACTTTAAAACAGCGGGGAGAGAAAGAATTTCAGTAATAGTTGAGTCAAGAGAGACATGAGAAGAGTTAAGGAGTTCAATTAATCTTGCAAGTTAATATTTGCTCTAGAAAATAATTTTGGACATACTACGACGGCCGATCTAACTAAGGTCAAGACCTACAGTCAGTATGGCTCTGATACCACCTCTGTCGGGACCTAAATATGCAAATCTGGACCCTCTGTGTATTCTGCACTAGTCCAGGATCACGCTAGTGCACACAGTGTCAACATCGATGAAATATCACATCCATACAGCGAATATTAGAATAAACGAGTACTTTGAATAACAAATAACTGTTGGGACCTTACGGTCGAGTTTTATATTTATTAAGCCATGCAAGGCTGACAAAAAAGAAATAAACTGCAGCGGAAACGAAGTAAACTCCAGTGGGCTCCCATCAATTTACCACATGCAACTGACTGGGATTAAGACCCTAACGATCAACCTTCATAGAACTCTTCTTCAAAAGCAGGCGACGACTCCTTCATACATTGATTTGTTTAGCAAGAGTGAGTACACACCGTACTATAAGTCATACCACGAAATGCATTTATACATGATGGCTTATTCCAAAGAAATGACTTCTGTGGTTATTTTGCGAAAATACAACATTTGCAATTGAATACAAATAATAGATTGAAAACATAATTGAAAATAATTAAAGAATATTAATTTAACAATTGGATTCACAAAGGACACACAGTCTAAACAAGTTATTCACACAGCTGTACAAGTTATCTCACACAGCTGACCCTTCCCAAATGTTTCATGAAAATCTACCCCTCGTGTGAAATTCCCGAGCATGTCCATGACCGAGGACGCGGTTATTCGAATAGATTGGTTTAAACACTCTGCAGAGTTTGTACACTTTACCCACACGATGAAACCAACTGGATCAGAGTTGATCACAACAAAACCTTTCAGAAACTTCATCTCAAGCATTGACACTCCCGATATGCTTTCCTGCCGGCCAACCGATACACACAGCGTTTGGTTACGACACACATCGTTGGACGAGGATCGTGAACCGTCCCGCGATGTGACATATCACACCTCCAGCCCATCACACAGCTTAAAATACAACCTGAGTTGTCAAGGTCAAGACTCCATAACTTACTAAGTTAGGCCCAGCCCATACTAGGCATGTGGTCGTACAGTAAGGCTCAGTTCAAAGGCGCACAAAGTTAAGTCCTCAATTGACCAAGGCAAGACTTTCAGTTTTTTCCAAATCACAAAGTTTATAGCACACAGCTCCACCATTCACAAAGAATCCACCACTTGCCTCAGTCCAAATCTTTTCCCACCCTGTTGATTAAGTGCAACACATGCCATCACGAGTAACAGCACACAACACACATAGTTTCATCACACAGTTCCATAATCACTTAGTCAAGTTTATAATTGCAACTCACATGAAATGATGACTCGTGGCATGGCTAAGCAACCTACTCGTATCTAACCAACCGACGTTGGTGTTACGATAATACCAACTAATAATGAACCAACCTAGGGTGACAAAAGATCATGGCATACAATAGATAATGTGGATATAACAAATTGGATTAATAACTATCCCAAAAGCATTCAAATAAATACATGAAATAGGATGCAATACATTGAAACAAAGTATTTTGAAAACTGGATTCAATATGATCAAAGGTATAACTTGCCTTGGAATAGATCTAGGTACTGGTCTTGATCTTGAGGTGCTCCTTCTTCTCCAAAATTTCCCGAAGTATCGACGTCTACTCGCAAACGATACAAAAAAACAAAAATAAATAAATAACAGAGGCAAAACAAACTTCAAAAATCAAATAAAATTCACCATTAAATAGATCTTGATTTTATATGACTTTACAAAATTGAATGGGCTCAATCGGAGTTCGGATGCAAAAGATATGGGCATTGGAAGTTTTGAAAATCGATTAAAACCCTAATTTGGATTTAAACGATTTTCCCGAATTATTTTTATAAAGGAAAATCAGATTATTGCGCAATGCTTGCGTCAGCCGAGAATTTCCGGAAAAGGAAATAGATTTAAAACAATTCTGACATGTCAGTGATTGGGCTCACGGTGGACTAAGTTCACCGAGCCACGGGATCTGGGAGCCGGTGGACTGGGCCACGTGCGCGTGTGCTGGCACTGACACGGCGACACGAGGGCGACACGCAGGCACAAAAGCTGATGTGGCGGTTGTGGTGGCGCTGACGCGGCTACGGCGGTGAGGGTGGTGCTCGGGACCCGATGGTCACCGGCGGCGAAGGGTACCAGGAGCTTCCCCATGTTATTGCGCTTTGTTGGTGCTCTTACGGCCAGGTAGCAATGGCGGTGGCGGTGGCGGCGAGGAAGAAGCGGCGGTGGAGCTTCAGGTTTTGTCGGAAGTGCGCTCCGGCGATGCTCCGGCGACGAGGAGGGGCGCACGAGGTAGCCTGGGACTTGCTGATCAAGGTGGTGCAGTCGGTGGGGCAAGGGAGACAACAACGGCGGCGCAATTCACCGGAGAAGAAGCTCGGCCGAAAACCCTAAAACTTGGATTGCGGCGGCGCTAGGGTGATCGGGGAGACGAGGGTGGTGACTCTGGGTTGCGGCGGACTAGGCGATCCTAAGGGGGGTATTTATAGGTTCGGTGGACGCCGGAATTGGAAACCTCCAATTCGAGTCCGAAACGGCCGGGGTTTTGAAATCCTTGATTCTCGGAGATTGAGATGGATTCGGGGTTTGATTCGGTTTGGAAAAGATAAGGAATAAATAGAGATACGATTTGGTGGGGTTGGCGCGAAGAATCAGCAACCGAATCGGTTTTGTCGGACGAAGCTTCAAGCTTCGGCAATGGCGGCGAAAACGCAGCGCGAGGAAGAAGAAGACTTCGCGGAGATGACGACTCGGTGATGGTCCCACCTGGCAGCGGCAGCGAGGCGCGGGAGAGTGAGCGAGCGAGATCAGCGGGCGAGGCCACACGGCGAACATCCAACGGAGGAAGGCGAGGTTGAGCCTGACGTCCGATCAAAATGAGGGGCACGCGTCGCACATCTAGCAGACGAGTAGCGCGAGTGGCGGGAGATGGTGGCGTCTTGAGGAATAGTGTTGGGCTTGGCCCGGCCTTTATTAGAAGAAATTTAAATAGATTTTTCTTTTTAATAAATTTAGAAAATGCAAATAGCAATTAGAAAATAGCAAATGATCTTGGAAAAAATCTAGAAAATTCTATAAAATATATCCAAGCAAATAGAATCTAAATAAAATAGTTTTGACAATTGTTGATGTTGGGATTAATCATATTAAATTATTTTGACCTTAAAGTCCATATTAAGCTTTTAATATAAATTCAAATAAAATGCAGATGATGAGATTTTCAACTAGCAAATAAATAAAGGATTTTAAAAGGCTCAAAAGTTGGGATGTTACAACTACACTCACATTAAGGCATCTGCGGCCTATACTGTCCTGGAAACTACTTCTAGAAGGTCTGAACTTTTTTTTATCTCTAGCATGATAGATTAGGTCACCTCGGTCTTAGAATGATGAGAAATATAATTACTAATTCTCAGGGACATAATGTCAATATAAAGAATTTTTCGAATTAGGAAGATTTTGTGTGCCCCGTATATGCCACCGCGAAACTAATTACTAGACCCTCTACTCCGAAAGTAAAGGATGAAATCCCTGTATTACTGGACCGTATCCAGGGAGACATTTGCGCTCCTATACAGCCTCTGTCAGGGCCATTTAGGTACTTTATGGTGCTCATCGATACTTCCTCGAAATGGTCGCATGTATGCTTATTATCTACGATAAACCATGCTTGTGCACAGCAGATCTCGCATATAATTAAAATTAGGAATAATTTACCTGATCATCATGTGAAGTCCATCAGAATGGACAATGCCGGAGAATTTACTTCAAAGAAATTTGATGATTATTGTATGTCAATGGGAATTACCGTTGAGCATTCCGTACCACATGTCCACACCCAGAATGGACTAGCAGATGCATTAATTAAAATAATTAAATTTATTACCCGATCGCTTTTGCAGAATTATAATTTACCAACTACATATTAGGGACACACAGTCCTACATGCAGCAACTCTCATCAATTTTTGACCGTCAGCATATATCATCCATTCAGCTATGCAACTAGCGCAAGGGTCATCACCGAATATCTCTCATCTACGAAGGTTTGGTTCCAACGTTTATGTACCTATACCACCACCGTAGCGAACTGCAATGGACCCTCTCTGAAAGTCTAGGATATACGTTGGTTATGAGACAACACCATAATCAGGTATCTGGACCCCCATGACTGGAGATTTGCATACAGCCCGCTTCGCTGACAGCATATTTGATGATGATAGTTTCCCGTCATTAGGGGAGGAAATCAACCCCTTACTGAAAAACATCAGGAAATGATGTGGCAAGCCACGGGAATCCATGCATATGACCCGCGCACTAGTGAAGCAAATAGAGAAGTCCAGAAGATAATTGATTTGCAAGCATTAGCGAATCAATTGTCTGACCACTTAAGTGATTTAAAGAGCGTGACCAAGTCGATTATGCCTGCACTCAATGCGCCGGAGAGGGTTGAAATACCAAAGAAAACTGAAGGTATCCCTAATCCCGTCCAGAGGCCTCAGAATAAAATGATGAGAACTCCGACCCTTCGAATCTCAAATAACCAGGGACGTTGATGAAAAAGGATAAGAAGGACTTGATACAGCTGATCACCTAAGTTTTCCAGAACCAGAAGGGGAGCCAGTTGAGACCTGACACCATTATGGAATCTTCAGTAAAAGGTATACTGGATTTGAATATTTCCACAGAGGGAGACATCAGCATGAATGTGTGCTCACACATCGGTGCTAAAAAACTAAAGGGACTTGCCCTCGTAATTGAAAGCAACGGTGAGCAAGTAGAAGCATTAGAAGTATCGCCCCATGAAGAAATAGCTATAAATTATGTGACCACGGGTTAATCTATGAATAGAAAAACAACCAATGTTGATATTTATTTTGTAAAAAAAATTACCACAATCATCGATCTTGATCCAGAACCTGCATCGCTCGCTGAATGTAAGAAAGGATCAGATTTGGAAGATTAAAAGAAGGCAATAGAAGCATAATTATTATCTATGAATAAAAGAGATATTTTTGGGCCTGTATACCGCACGCCTCCCCATATGCACCCCGTAGGGCATAAGTGTGTATTTGTTCGAAAGAGAAATGAAAACAATGGAGTTGTAAGACATAAAATAAGGCTCGTTGCACAAGGTTTCATTTAACGACCAGTAGTCGATTGTGAAGAAACTTATTTCCCGGTCATAGGCGGAACTACCTTTAGATATTTAATCTCAACGGCAGTAAACTTGAATTTAGAAATGAAATTGATGGATGTGGTAACTACATACCTTTATGGGAACTTGGATTCGAACATTTATATGAAGATACCTGAAGGTAACACTGTCCTGAATCAAGACAGAGCAACTAGAAATTTATACAGTGTGCAACTCAGAAAGTCACTGTATGTATTGAAGCAATCAGGCAGAATGTGGTATAATCGCTTGAGCAACTTTCTATGCAAGAAAGGCTACACGAACAATGAGAACTGTCCATGTGTTTTTATATAGCGATCTCAGGATGGATTCTGTATAATCTCAGTATATGTAGATGATCTGAATATCATTGGGACCCTGTAAGATATTAAGAAAATAAGTTCTTACCTGGAATCGGAGTTCAAAATAAAAGATTTGGGTAAAACCAAATATTGCCTAAGCTTACAGCTTGAGTATACCCCTGAAGGGATTTTAGTACATCAATCAACATACACTCAGAAAGTGTTAGAATGATTCGGCTTTGAAAATGCACATCCTTCGAAAGTGCCGATGATCGGGAGATCCTTGCAACAGGACACCCGTACAGACCTAAAGAAGAGGGAGGGGGAAGTTCTGGGACCAGAATTCTCGTACTTGAGTGCAGCAGGAGCACTTATACATTTAGCAAACTGTACTAGATCGGACATTGCATTTGCTGTGAACCTACTAACAAGGTGTAGTGCAGAACTTACCAAAAGGCATTGACAAGGAATAAAGGACATCTTCCGATATCTCCAAGGAAGCAAAGATATTGGTATGTTCTACTGAAAGAATTAAAACCTATCTACGACTGGCTATGTAGATGCCGGGTACCTGCCAGACTCGCATACAACCAAGTCGCAAACATGCTATGTATATTCCTATGTGGTGGAACTGCAATTTCATGTAAATCATATAAGCAAAGTCTTGTATCTACTTCGACGAACAACTCAGAAATCATAGCACTGTACGAGGTCTCACGAGAATGTTCTTGGCTTCGGCGGATGATTCACCACACCCAACAGTCATGTGGATTGAATACCGCGTAAACCCTCCACTATTATCTATGAAGATAATGCAGCTTGTGTTGTACAGTGCAAATGAGATATGTGAATAGTCCTTTCAATAAGCATATCAACCCCAAGTTTTTCTATGCTCATGAATTAGAAAAGATAGACAAAATTAAAGTATTGCATACTAAGTCATACGAAAATCTTGCAGATTTATTCACTAAGTCACTTCTAACGTCTAGCTTTGAAAGATGCATACGTGGAATTGGAATGATGAGACTCGGAGAAGTGCAGAATTCAGGGGAGAATCTTCACAAACCTTTTATCAAAACTTGGTCACGAAGATCGAGTACCCAAATAATAAATCCTGGAGATTAAATGAATATGGGTGTATTATACTCTTTTTCTCTTGATGAGTTTTCCTGAAGTTTCTCGGCTAATGTTTTTAATAAGGTAATTCGTGCAGCACAGCAAAACGTGTTTCATGTACTCTTTCTCTAAATTTTTTCTACTATGTTTTTTATGGAGTTTTAACGAGAAATGAACATGATAGATGAGTGCCCAAGGGGGAGTGTTAAGAAACCAGGCCCAGGCCAGGCAGGCCTAACCCACGATGGGCTTCTCATCCTCCCAGTATACTATATAAAGAGGGACCCCTACCTATTGTACATCAGTTTTAAGAAGAGCAATAAAGAGAAGTCAGAAGTTACATCGTATCTCTGTGTTCAATCTATTATTTTATTATTGTATTCTCGCATCGTTCTTATGATTTTAAATTTATCTATAAGGTAATCGCTCAGACTAAACTCACCAACGACGTTCCTCGACGGCCCCAACACAATATGTCGTCGTGCAAAAAATCAATATAATCCTCCGCTCTCACCGGCACCAAAATAAACGGACAAGTGAAAGTTAGCGTGTGCATGTGCTGCATGAGAAAGCCCACCTTCAACGGGCACGGAAATAAACAAGTGCAACAAATATACGCCCCGGTAAGCCCAAAGACCACCAAAGTAGCCAAGTGGCTAGCTAGGACTCCAACAGAGCGCAACTCGGACGGCCACACCTAATCCGATCCCCAACCAGTCCTATCTTGTTTCATCCACCTCGCGCCACCACACCCTCCTCCTTCCCCTTCCCCTTCCCCTCCTCCTAGTGAAATGAAATGAAGAATAGATGCCGCCGCTGCTACGGCTCGTCGGACTGGTGGTCCCCTCCGGCTCCTCCAAACCCCACGGCCGCCTCCTCCAAACCCCTCTACTTTCCGCCTCCAGCTCAGCGTCGCCGTCCCTTGGCTGTCGCTGCCGGCGCTCCTCCTGGTTCTCCAACGCCGAGCCGGGCGACGACACTGCTAGGAGGTGGTGGTACGACGACGACGATGAAGACGGCGGCGGAGGCGGCGGCGGCGTGTTTGGTGGCGCCGAGGAGCTGTTCGACGAGCCATGGTTCTTCAAGGTCCATTTCTCCCTCCCTCCGGACTCCAGTAGGCAGTAGCAAGCGAGCAGAACACCTACACAAACAGTAATAGCGGTATTAGTATTCATCCCACTGCAACCGAAATTGCGGAATGGAAATTGATATTGAGAGCGAATTTTTTTTAAAGATAATCTATTTTTTATTCGAAATTATAAAATTATATCTGCGATTTTTTTTTACAAATCTTAATTCCCCCTTGCCTTGTAATCTCCTTTCCACTCGCCAAGTATATGCTATGCCATTGCCATGTAAATCCCATCTTGATGAACAATGCAAGGCCCACTCAACTCACAGTATTGTGCTGTCCACAGCTAGTTGTTACTGCATGTCTGTCTTCCTAGTGGAGTGGAGTGGAGTGGAGCCACAATTGTAGCTTAGCTTCCCACTTCACTTAACCCTTTCTAGTTGTTACTCCATATAAATACAGCGCCCATCAGCTCAGCTCAGGTCTCTTGGTTATCCATCCATCGTTTACGTGCGCTTTGCTGTATTGTTCATTAATCAATTGTTGTTCCTCACTGCATGGCAAGTTGGCAACGCTACGCTGAAGCTTCATGCTATATGTGCCAGGTTTTCAGGACGTACGGGTATGTGCTACCGGTGATGCTGGCATCCATGTTGGTTGCGACGGGGCCAAAGGCTTTCCTGATGGCCATGGCAATTCCACTTGGTCAATCGGCCATATCCTTTTTGCTCGCCGCAATCTGGGGAACAAGAGACCGCGGCGGTAATCAGAGGACAACATTTGAAGAATCTGAATACAACAGCAGCGACTTTGAAGGTCAAGAAAAGTGGGGAGAAAACAAGACGTATAACTACTATAACAGGACGAGGCGGAGCAGCTACCAACAGTCATCAGATTCAGATGATGCCGGTCATGGCACCACCAACAGCAATAGAGCGGATCAAGGTGCAGGTGCTAGTACTAAAAGCGGGTTTGGAGGATGGGATGAGCTCGACGGTGACGATTACAACAGCAAGAGGTCGCCTCCTCCTCCTGGAACTCCTACTGCTGATGATGCTGCGGTGAGGAGAGGAGTCGTCAGCAGGCGGCGCATGTCGACAAGGAGGATGGGCAACAGGTATAAGCAAGCGCCCCTCTTGATGCGTTTGTTGGTGGCAGTTTTCCCATTCCTTGGGTCATGGTTCAGAATACTCTAAAAGCCACTAGAGTCACTCTACTAGTCTGTCAATGGTTTAGCTGTTTGTTGCCTTGTTGGTTGTTCATGTACCCAGTGCCTGCCGACATTCTAATTCTACTAGTGTATACAAAAATACTTGCATCTGTCATATGAAAATGATATTTGTTGATGACTATAACATATAGTTAGAAAAGGCAATTACCAAATGTGTGTACAATAAGCCAAGTGCCGATGTCTATATGAATACTAGTCGAGTGCCCGTGCGTTGCAACGGATTTCAACTAAAACATAATATAAATTATAAACTTAGAAAACCAATATACATACGGTGGTTATCCCGATAAATGAAAATTTCATCTATAATTTGCATCAAATTAACAAACCACATGTAATCTTATCACAAACCACAAATATAGGTAATTTAATTATCCATAGAAGATCTTTCAAATATTTTATACATGTGTGTACATATTTATCTATATAAAATTCTACTAACTCAAGAGGGGGTAGAGGTACATGACAGACTCATCATCCCTGTCAAATCCTTCTTTTAAATAGTAAAGATAAAGACTAAAAGGATACCCACGTTCCAGCGGGAATTTGTAGAAATCATTTGAATATGCAATGTTGAATAAGTGATGAAAGTTAGGAACGACGTCGTTTGGTTATGTACATTACAATTAGAAGAACGCCTTTTCCACGTGTTCTTTGTCGGAACTGCTTGTTGAAGTATGCACTGGGGTTCATCAAATGGACCTTCTGATTCGACTCGGTTGGTTTTTCATTAGATGGGTCGTCAGTAATTTAATGTAACTAGCTGAGTGGGTGCGTTACAACGGTTTTCAAATAAGTGTAGTATAAGTTATTAACTTAGAAAATCAATATACATAAGATAATTATCATACAAATGAAAGTTTTATACATAATTTACATCTAATCAACAAGTCACATATAATTTTATCACAAGCTACAAACATAAATAATTTAATTATGCACAGAAGATCCTTCAACTAATTTACGCACATATACATATTGTGGATATCATGGGGATATACTCCAGATCTTATGATGATGTGATAATTGGCAATGGCGTTAACGGTTTATCGTTTCACGTGTTTTCGGCAAAGTTACTGTCTTTGTCGAAGCCATACCAGTCGGCCGGCGAGCGACAGTCGAGGCCGGTCAAAGCGATCCGGCCAAGCCATAGCGGCGGTCGGACCGTCCAACTTCAAAAATGGTATTTTGAGCTGGGCCAAAAATAGAGGGTGTAGGCAAGAGAGTGGATTCTATTGCACTTGGTCTCATAATTTTTGGAGTCTCTAGTCAAAAGTTCTATTCGTTTGAAAATTCCAGTAGGTTTCGGAATTTCAAGGGTTGAAATCGGCTAAGTCCCAACTGGCGGTCGGCCGCCAATAGGTGGCGATCGGGCCAAGCGGTGGCTGGCGATCGGCCGGTTTTCACTTGGATCGTCGGCTCTGGCGGTCGGCCGGTTTTCACTTGGATCGTCGGCCTTCGTGGCAGCGATGTTCGGTTGTTAGGTCAAAGTCATGAGTTTCAGTGCATATGTATTGCATGATGCATGTTTTGACTAACATGGGTTAAGTTGTGAAGAACTTGTTCCCGAATTCGGTTTACTTGTCTATTGTTGTGCAGGTTGCTTGGTGGTCAACGACGAGGATGATCGGGACTAGGCTTGGAAATGAGGTCTGAGCGATCGGCGATCTTGGGTGAGTCAATGAACTCAAGTGTGGTGCAAAATGGACAAGAGTGACCTATTGGCTAATCCGCGGCGCAAGATGGCGCATGGTGTAGCCAATTAGGTCAAGAGACGTTAAAGACGGTGCATTAAAAAGCCTAGGAACCGACCAAGCTGGCTTCAGAATAGTATAAGCAAGTAAGATAAGGCAATGAAAGCACAACAGAATTCAATTTCCAGAAAGTAGCCAAAAATCTCACTTAGGTCCATATGAAAGACAAAATGTTCTATTTGACCTTTGATCATTGTGAGTCTTCTTCAATTGTAATTAAAATCAGAAAAAGGCAATAAACCCCAGAGACTCAACTCACTATGATCACAAATTTTCAAAAGGTTCATTTTCAATTTTTTATATGTGTTCTTTTATATGAAACCTTATGTATGAAACCAAACGCTCCAAAACAGTATTTTCTTCAATCTTTCTCCCCCTTTGACAATGAATTCATCAAGATGCATGGGAAAAGAAAGAGTATGAAGGAATGACTTTATTTTTTGAACTTTAGTAAAAAGGAGTCATGACCATTATACATGAAGACAGTACAAGTATTATACCAAGCCATATAAAGAGTAGACGCTATATTCAATCATGGCAAAACATGTACTGCAAAGCTAAAACCAAAATAGCAAACATCTGAGAATAACAGAATTAATACCATGAAAGGTTGCTCAATATCATAGTTTCACTAAACGCAACCAAAAACGAGTCAAGCCATGTCTATAAGTAAAAAGAGACTCAAAACAAGAACTGAGGCATTTTGAGCATTAAGAGTACACTTTTGAAGCAAAACTCAAGCACTTAGCATTTTTGAGCATTTTCCTAAAAAGGATTTTTTTTTCACTGTGCTAGATCTCAAGCCTTGCCGCGACCATCTCAAGCGATAAGCTTAAAAGAGTGGTCTAGGTCATCCAAAACTCCTCCTGAGTTCATGCCTAGTGCAATGGTAAGCCGTCTCATGAGAAAGGATTGGTGAGATCAGTTTTTTACAGAAAATCTCATTTTCATTTGCTTGACTTAAGAAATTAAAAAGCTCATTTTCATCTCAAAATAAGTTCAAGACTCAATTCAACCTATATGACATGGCAAGAATCATAAGAGGATCACTAGAGCAAAACTAGTCACAAGATCCAACCAGATATGATTTGATTCAATTTGCTCACAGATATAAGGCTAGCAAGGCAAAAGCTAAGCTAAACAAGAAGAGTCATAAAAGAAGTCTAGTAGACTATCACTTGATATGACAAGGTATAGAATATGAAATCAAGCCATACAAGGATAATGATCAAAGCTCCACAAATTTTATTATACAATGCAAGATAATTGAAATGAAACATGCATTATGATACAATGAATGCAAAAGAGCAACTTCCCCTCAAAAGCATTATAGGACTAATAACCCTAACTCTCCCATAAGCGACAAAGCGAGAAGAATCAAGAGCTTTAGTGAAAATATCATGGTCGTTGCTCGGACTCTACAAAGTGAAGCACAACATCACCCTTCTCAACATGGTCTCTAAGAAAATGAAATCGAATATCAATGTGTTTAGTCACGGAATGTTGCCTTGGGTTTTGGCAATATTAATTGCGAAGTGTTGTCCGAGAAAGAGGAACACATCTCAAGGATAACCCATAGTCTCGTAGCGTGGATAAAATCCAGAGAACACGAGAGCAACCAGCGGCGTGACTACATACTCGGCCTCGGTGTGGGTCAGTACAGCAAGACTGTTTTCTAGAAGACCAAGAAACAAGAGATGTGCCCAAGAAATGACAAGTGCCGAAGTACTCTTCCTATCCACTCTACACCCACAAAATCGGCATCGAAAAATACGCGAATTGAGAGAGCGAGAAGAAGAAGAATACGAGTCCAAAGTCAAGAGTATCACGAAGATACACAAGATCGACGTCTTGCTTGTGATGAGAAGCACGAGGAAGCTCGAAGCGGCGCGCACGGACATCTGACAAATTGTATGTCCGGCCTCGTATTTGTAAGATAGAGGAGGAGCCAATCATCTGCGGTACTCCTTACGGTCCACGGGCTCTCCATCCTCATCGGGGTCCAAAGACGTGGTTGTAGCAATGGGAGTAGACATTGGCCTCTGCTTCCCATATTGAAGCGCCAAGAAGGTCCTTTGTATACTTACTCGGTGAGCGAAGGTGCCTTCTTTCGATTGCTTGATTTGTAAACCAAGAAGAATGTCAACTCTCCCATCATGCTCATCTCGAACTCACTTTGCTCATAAAATCAAAATCTGGACACCAAAGCATGAGAAGAACCACAGAATATAATATCATCCACATAAATCAACGGTAAAAGTCAACGCCATGCACGAGTGAACAAGGTTTTATCAACCATTCCCATTTTGAAATCATTTTCAAGCAAGAAACTTTTAAGCTGTCATACCAAGCTCTAGGAGCTTGCTTCAATCCATCTGAGGCTTTAGAGAGTTTAAAAATATGGTTTGGGAATTTTTGATTTTCAAAACCAGAGGTTGCTTGACAAAGACCTCTTCTTCTATGAAACCATTCAAGAAAGCACTTTTAACATCCATTTGAAAAAGCTTGAAACCCTTTGATGTTGCAAATGCTAAAAGAATGCGAATGGCCTCCAATCTAGCTACTGGAGCAAAGGTCTCTTCAAAGTCTAAGCCCTCTACACAGGAATAGCCTTGAGCTACAGTCTAGCCTTATTATGAACAACCAACCCATCCTCACTTTGCTTATTTTTAAAAATCCATTTTGTTCCAATAACATGAGAATCAAAAGGACGCTCAACTAAAGTCCAGACTTTGTTCCTTTCAAAATTTTCAAGCTCTTCATGCATGGCATTGACCCAAGAGGCATCAGATAAAGCATGGGTGATATCTCGGGGTTCAAAAGAAGCGACAAAAGTAGAATGTGCATGAGAATCAGGAGAAATAAACCTGAAGCGAGTGACTCGCTCTTGAAGATCCCCAATCATCGCTTTCGGTGGATGTTGTCGCTTGAATGTGAAGAGGTGCTCCCAGTGCGTATGGCCTCTACCCCATGAGTTGTTGAGGTAGGAGCAGAGCCACTCGGATCGTCGGTGGGGATAGGAGGAGGTCTCCACCTGAAACCGGAGTAGTAGTAGTAGAGCTCTCCACCCTCTCGAGGTAGCAGGAGGATGGTTCGGTTCCTCATCCTCGAGTCATCATCGACGAAGATGCTTCCTTCAATTTCGGAACACGTGTACAGTAGCATCGGGTCTAGTACTGGGACTAGCCTAATCAAAAGTGACTTCGCAAGTCTCAACAATTTTGTTAGTGTCAACATTAAAAACACGATAGCCACGAGAATGAGCAGGATATCCAAGAAATATGCCATCAAAACATCTAGACCCAAATTTATCAAGGTTGCCATGTTTAAGAAGGAAGCACTTGCAACCAAAAATCTTGAAATGAGAGACTTTGGGAGAATGACCAAATCTAAGCTCATAAGAGGTCTTCCTACCACAGATCTCAAGAAAACCCTATTGGAGATATAACAAGCAGAGAGATCGCCTCATTAAAATCTCCTAGGAGTAGAATGCTCATCTAACATGGTCAGAGCCATCTCTACAAGGGTTCTGTTCTTCCTTTCTACAACACCATTCTCACTGGGAACTCTAGGAGAAGAAAGCGATGCTCAATTCCCTATCGGTGCGGAAGGTAGAAAAAGAAGAATTCTTGAATTCTGTCACATTGTCACTCCTAATGGCTCTCAAGGCTCCAGGAATATCAACAGCAAGTCTAAGGACCAAATCTCTAAAGAATCCAAATGCTTCGTCCTTAGAAGCGAGAAAATAAACCCATAAATACATGGAGTAATCATCCACAACCACCAAAGACATACCATTTCCCACCACCGATGAACTCTAGAAGGACCAAGCGTGTCTAAGTGAAGAAGTCGTCACAGTCCATCACCATTACCAAAGTAAGAGGTGGGTGGGAAGCGGACACCATCTTACCATGTCTCAGAGCGAGCACACAAGATCTCTAACAGCCTTCAGCCTAGGCAAACCTCTAATCAAGTCCTTGCAACTGACTCTAGACAAATGATCAAAACCTATATGCCCAAGTTTACGATGCCACAAGTGAAGAGATTTCAGACTAAAGGAAAACTCGCTTTTGATTTGTCGGACCTATAAGATTTTGGCAAAAAGAGGTGAAGTTGCTTATCAGTTGGAGCTACCGACATCTCTGTCATTGTTCACAATGTCTTCCATGTATCCCGATTAAAGAAATGTCTCGAGTACCAACGAAGAAACACTGCTGAAAGAGCATCGATCTTGAGAAGATCTCACCTATGTGGAACAACCAATCAAGATTCTCGATGTGGCAGAACGCGTCACCAGAAGCAAAGTCATTCGTTCTTGTAAGGTTCAGTGGAGCAATCATTCAGAAGAAGAAGCTACCTGGGAGCGAGAAGAAGTTTTGAGAGCCGAGTATCCCTACCTTTTTGCTGACCAAGTCCAATCTCGGTCGAGATTCCCTTTAAGAGGGTAGGTTTGTAATGACCAAAATTTCAATTTCATTTAAAAATAAGACTTTATTAATTTTTGTGGATTTTCTGGAATTTTTAAAAACTTTTCAATAAAGTATATTAAGGCTAAAAGAATTTATGTGCAAAATCTATTACCAACTAAAAGTTGGAATTATTTTATTTATGTCCAGAATGCCTCATAGAATTTCTGTGAATTTTCTCAAAATTTTTGGACTTCATTTACTATTTTCTAAAGCCTATTTGAATTTCTGGAATTAAATCAATTGAAAAAGAATTTAAAATCTTCACATAAGATCTTGGGCGAAGCCCAAAGATTGTCTTCTCGACCCAACTCTTCCCAGCTGAACGCGGGCCGTCCGATCGAAATCGGACGGCCGACAATCAATCCGCCCGCGCTCTCTCTCCTTCTCTCTGTCTCGCTGTCAGGTGGGGCCCGCTGCAACAGTGTCGTCTTCCTCGCCTTCTTCTCCCCCGCGCGATCGTCGCCTCTGCCGCCATTAAAGCCTCACTGGAGCTCGTCACTCCCGCGATTCCTCCTCTCTTCACTCGCCATCACGCAGCATAAGCGGCCGTTCCTCGCGTTCGTTCCCATTACCCTCCTTAACTCGGCATGAACGCCGCCTCACCTCATAAGCCGCCGCCACCTCGCCCACGATCTCCATCTCCCGCCTCGCCCTCGCCCTATAAAAGGAGCACCAGTGCGCCTCTACTCCTCAAGCTTTTGCCCCAACTCTCCACACCTCCCTCGCTCCCGGGCCGCGCATTGGCTCTTCTCTCGCCGCCGAGCCAGCTCACGCCTCTAGCGCGCCACCGGTGAACCTCCGGCCGCCTCGGCCGCATCCGCACCGCCTCGGCCGCCAACACGATGCGCACCTCGCGCGCACCTCGGGCGTCGCCGGAGCTCCTTCGCGCCAACGACCGAACCACACCGCCTCGCCGTCGCCGACCATCTTCCGCCATGCCCTCGCGTCGCCAGTAGCGCGCTCGCGCTCGATGTCGTCTCTGAATGTTTTGCGCACCTCATCCGAGCTCGCCGCGCCGCCGTGCGCCTGTACCTTGGTTCCCGAGCGCCTCCCCTCTCCGGTGCCGACGTGGCTCTGCCACCTCAGCGCCACCTCATCGCTTTCGCATGCGTGGCGACCAAGTCGGTGCCAGCGTGGTGCGCGGCCTATGCCTTGCCTGCGCCAAATGACTACCCTTTATCTTGTTGCATGCACCGAGCCCACGTGGACTTGCGCCTCGGCGTGGACTCGATCCATCTTGTCTTGCGGGCCCACATGTCGATCTCGATTACAAGATCTGCTGACGTCGGTGGCGCAATAAATAGAATTTCCTTTAGAAATTTAATTGGAAATTTGGAAAATCGATTTTGGAATTAAATTTAGATTTAAACTTCGAGAGCTCGTATTTCTTCATACAAACTCCGATTTAGGTGATTCAAATTTCTAAATTTGTATAAAATCAAGATCTAGCTAACTAAACCAAAATTATTTAATTTGGAGTTAATTTGAATTTTCATTTGAATTTATTTGTGTTCATTTGAATTCTGTTTGAATTTGGAATATTTTCGCGTATAGATTTTGACGACTCCGGAGAGCTTGACCCTATTGAAGAAGTAGAATACCGAGAATTTGAGCAAGGCAAGTTACACCATTGACCATTTGCCCCAATATTTAAAATTATTTAATTCTGCTTTAAATTATTATTGCATGCTTAATTGTATTTAATTATTTTAAATTCCTGTTTTAAATATTTAATTATTCCAATTCCTTTGTATAGCCAAATTTGATTGTTGTATTATCAATTCCTTGTAACCTTAGTCAAATGAATTTAAAAATAAATATATGCATAGCAATTGCTTAGACCATGAAATGTTTGACTTTGGGAGAATTTAGCCAAAATTTCATAAATTGATAAAAGCCTATGACATTGCTTTGTCATGGTGGACTTTGCAAATGTCTTTGAAAACTTATAAAAATAAAAGAAAATGGTTTGTACTTGGGCAAACATGGGCCGTTAGTGGAGTGCGAGTTTATGCACGGCTGTCTGTTAGGGTGAGACCTGTGGTTTTTATTGAAAGTTGCCCAAGTAGATTAAGGACCGCCTTTGAGCCGCATCTTGCAAAAGCTCCACCAGTACTACCACATGTTACGTATGGGCGTAACCGGGCTTAATAATTTGTAATACCTCGATATTGTTTATGCCATTTTTGTTGTGTGGGTGTCGGTTAGACTTTATTCCCACTTAGCGCAAGAGGGGTTTCCAGGCAGTGGTTAGCCTAATGGAAGTGAAACCTTAGCGGGCATATTGGTATTGAGGTAATGCATTGGAAACGCCTTGTGATAATTGCCTAGTCACGCGCCTAAGGAAGCGTGTATTGGCCGACATAATGGGCAAATTATCTCGTGTGGGTAAAGTTGTACAACCTCTGCAGAGTGTAAATCTATTCGAATAGCCGTGTCCACGGTTATGGACATGCTGAGCAAAGCCACTCTAAGTTAGATTTGTTTTTGGTTTTAAAATAACTTTGGACATGATTTGAGGATGGTTAATCCTTGTGGTAAATTAGGCGGGTAGCCTTGTGATAGGAGGGTATCCTTCACCATGTTTCATATGGAGGTTATCCACTATAAAATGATAAATTTTAAATCGATTTTAGTTATGTAATGGAAATGTGCCTTGAAACTTAGTATAACTATTTAAACCAAAAATGTTGATTTATGCAAATAAACCCTACAACCTTCCTTTGAATGACTTATGCATGCATTCTAAATTACATATTGGGTGTAATTTGCGAGCACAGTTGTAGTGCTCACTCTTCTTTGAATATTATTATTCGGGAAGACATTATCCGAAAGGTGAGGAGCGGGGCGATTAGGCGGCGACCTCCGACGATTACTGTGGCGTATCGTGTGGCTTACCATTATTATTTGCTTAAGCAATGTTTTATTTGGCCTCGGCCCGGTTGTAATAAACTCTATGCTTATTAATATACACACTTGGATATGTTTGTGATAACATTTTTGTGACTGTGTACACTGGAAATCCTGGACTAGTGTATGAACACAGAGAATTCGGGATCCTTCGTTCCCGGGTTCGACAATGCTTGAGTCACACGACCTCACCCGGCATCCATGATCGTTCTGGACCTCAGCTCTCCAAGCGTAGTCCCGATCCACCTCACCGTTGACGTCATTAGACCTGCAAGCCACCTGCACAGCAATAGACAAACAAATCGACTCCGGGAACAAGTTCTTCACAACTTGACCCACGTTAGTTCCGCAATGCAATATGCAACAATAAAGTATTGAAGTTCTTACAATAAACACATTCAAATCAACTCAATGCCAACTTGGCTACCCTCCAAGTCATCGGCGGTCTGACCGCCCCACAAGGCCGGTCTGACCGATTCCAGGCCTGTCGGACCAACTCCACAACGGCGGTCGGACCGCCCGAAAAGACTTTGCCAAATTTTCAGCTCGAAATTCCGAAACCTTCTGGAAATTTCAACTGAATAGAACTTTTAACTGGGAGCTCCAAAAATGATGTGACCACATCCAAGAGACTCCCCTCACTTGCCTACATAACCTATTTTTTTGCTCAGCTCCAAAAACCACTTTTCTTTTTGGCGGTCGGACCGGCAAGCACTGCCGGTCAGACCTTCCCACTGGCCGGTCGGACCGGTGACCTGGCCGGTCGGACCGCCCGTGACCTGACAACCCTGGAGCAAACCCAGAAACGCGACAAATTACAACCCAACAAAGCCATTGCCAATTGACCCATCATCCTGAGATCGTGCACATATCCTCACGATATCCACAAGGATCTTGTCACTAAGTTAGACCATTAATCAACTTCAATATTCAGTGCAAATGAAAAATTATTGAAAAATGGGCCTTTGAGAAATTTGAGCAAAATTATTCAATACAGGACCTGATTGTCTCTTAATGTGGTCTTTGTTAGTTTTTTTATCTCACTTTGATATTTTGACATGGCCAGTTTCACTTTAGGATCCATGTTGATGAACTTGCTAAATTTGAAGCTTAGCTTAAATTGATCAAATTTATTGCTTTATTTCGAGCCTTCGTGCTTAGTTTTGATATATATGTCTTATCGTGATCTTGCTAGCGCTGTTAGGCTTGATATGTTGTTTGTTCAATATTAGAAATACTAGCTTGTTCTTTTGGGTAATCTCCAAAGCTTCTTGTAATCAAAAATTGAAAAATACAAAAATGAAGCCGCTCCATTGCACTTTATGCATACTCCTTCTTATGCTTCTTTCTCCATTCTGCATTTGTTATCTCTAGACGAGAGGAAGGCTTGATTCCTTGATGACTCCATTGTCAAAGGGGGAGAAGATATTTTAATGTTGGGGGGAAGATATCTCAATGTTGTATAAAGGGGAAAAGATATAAAAATGTTATAAAGGGGGAGAAAATTGGAGAATTTGAAATTTTATGAAATCTGAGGATCACAGTGAGGGGGAGCTTTTGAATTGCATTCTTATCGTCTTATTGCTTTTCTGAACTTGAATTGCATTTCTTAATCCTCACGATGATCATAGGTCAATTGAACAATTGTTCTTTCATATGGACCTTAAGTGAGATTTTTTACTCTTTTCTGGAATTTAAAGTTTTTATGCTTTCTTTTGCCTTATCTCAGTTGCCTTTGCTATTCTGACGACAGCTTGGCCATTTTCATTGCTTTCTCTTGCTTATGGACCAAGTTGTGCCTTTATGCGAAAACAAAAATATTTTACTTTTCAAACCTCCAAATTACATTTTCTGGATTATTGCCAATGTGTTCATCAAGGGGGAGATTGTGGATATCATGGGGTATGCTCGGATCTTAGGATGATATGATAATTGGCAATGGCGTTAAAGGTTTATCGTTTCACGTATTTTAACAAAAGAATCGAGTGTCGGGCCTCAAGCGATCGGACCGAACCGACCGTGATCGAGATCGGCCTAAGGCGGTCTGACCAAGCCACCTGCGGTCGGACCGCCGATGGCGATCCGACCGCCATAGTGGGGTCGGATCGACAATTTCAGAAAATGGTATTTTGAGCTGGGCCAAAAATAGAGGGTGTAGGCAAGAGAGGGGATTCTATTGCACTTGGTCTCATAATTTTTAGAGTCTCTAGTCAAAAGTTCTATTCGTTTAAAAATTCCAGTAGGTTTCGGAATTTCAGGGGTTGAAATCGGCTAAGTCCCAATCGGCGATCGTTGGCCAATAAGTGGCGGTCGACCGGCGAGTAATGGCGATCGAGACAAACACAGGCGGTCGATCGGTTTTCACTTGGATCGTCGGGCTTCGTGGCGACGATGTTCGGTTGTTAGGTCAAAGTCATGAGTTTCAGTGCATATGTATTGCATGATGCATGTTTTGACTAACATGGGTCAATGTTGTGAAGAACTTGTTCCTGGATTCGGTTTACTTGTCTATTGTTGTGCAGGTTGCTTGGTGGTCAACGACGGTCAACGGCGAGGATGATCGGGACTAGGCTTGGAGAGTTGAGGTCCAGAACGATCGACGATGCCTGGTGAGGTCAATGAACTCAAGCGTGGTGTAAGATGGAGAAGGGTGACCTATTGGCTAATCCGCGGCGCAAGATGGCGTATGGTACAGCTAATTAGGTCAAGAGGCGTTAAAGACGGCGCATTAAAATACGTACGTGTGTGACCCGTTTGTTTTGGGCCTTAACGGGGGCCCAATTGAGTCAAACTTCTAGAAGGTCTGAGCCTCCACTATAAATAGAGGAGGGTGGTGGCTGCCCCCCTCTCTCGTCTTTTTTGTTGTTTGAAACCCTAATTTGCTTAGGGAGAGGTTTTGTGGAGGCTAGGGCTCTAGAGAGTTTGATGTGATTTTCGTGCTCATAGATTGAGCTTTGTCCTCCATTGATGGAGTGGTTGTAAACCAAAATCAGATCAAATCAATCCAAGGAAAGTTTGATCAATGTTTTGTCTCATTGCTTTCCTTCTCTCTTTTTGATGATTTGAGTCTTTCTTTGATCCGCGAGTTTTTAATTGATTTCTTCATGTGATCTAGCTTGTTGTGACATGTGGGAACATATCTAGGATCATCTTTATCATCAATCACCCACAAGCAAATTTTTGGATCTAGTTTTCGTTTTGACTCGGTTTTGAACCTTCCTCATCTCAAACGGAAAAAGATCGTTATTCTTCCAAGAATTTTCATAATCTTCAATTGGAATAGGTTCCTGACATCATAGAGAAGATGTGTTCTAAGTTTCATCGAGTTTGGAGTTGTAGATCAAAAGTTTCATCTATTTACAACTTCGTCATCGGGGCTGTTTTGATATGTTCTTCATACCGGCGGTCAGACCACCCAAGGCCACCGGTTAGACCGCCAGGGTCAGCGGTCAGACCGCCATTGACCCAGCGGTCCGACCGCCAGCACTAAGTTTTTGTTTTAAGCTTGTGTTGATTTTTGTTGTATTGCTTAGGGGATTAAATTGGATTCAATACTAGTCTTCCGCTGTACTGGTATATTGATTTTCATAGCTTCCATAGCTACTGGAGTAAAATCTTATTGAATCAAATAATTTTGAAAAAGTGAGCATGCTCCCAACCCCCTAGTCGTCTTTTGGTCCAACATAATGAGAAAAAATCATTGAAACAATGAGATAATATCGAAAGCCCGAGGTCTTTGTAAACTAGAGACATCCATACATAGTAAAAAGTTGGAAGGGAACAACTATTGTGGAATTTGATGAATGAAAAGAAATCTAAATTGCTTTCCTAACTAGCAAGCATGACAGTGAGATGACATTGGTTTATTGCAGCGGAATGAAGAGGAGCGAAGTGAGTGGGATAGAGCTTCACGGCCAGGATGTACGAGCCGTTGATGCCATAAGTCGGGAGAAGCGAGGCGGCCGAGAGGCTGAGGTGGAGTCATCGCCTTATTGGGAGACAAAGGGTAGAGATCGCCATGATGTCAAACCGAGAATCTCCACCTTGGAGTGTAGGTCCTTGACAGAGAAACCAAAATGATCAAATTCAACGAACGAGTTATCTCTAGTAAAAGAACATACAGATATAAGATTATGGATGAGGGTGGGTGCAATAAGAACATTGTGCAACAGAGTAGAGGTGGGAAGTAGGGCGGAACGAAATGAGTAAGTGAAGCTTGGAACCGTTACCAACAACAATGTGAGAGGAAGGAACCAAGGGTGAGGTGGAAGAAAGATTACGAGCCGGGTGTCATATGGGCGCCGCAACCGTGTCCATGAACCATTCCTGCCGGTAGGCTATTGTTGTATTGACATATTGTTCAATGTGGTGATCCCACATTGATTGACAATTCTAGAGTGACGCCATTGTGGTCGTGAAGCGAAGGGACGCTAGGAAAGTTGCTGACGAGGGACACCGTGGAGGCGATGGAAGCACCGGAAAGGTAGTAAAGGCCTAGGCGCCATGACACCAGGGCACGGCCCAAGACCGGGAGTGTCGGGTGCACGTGAGCCGGTCCAGGGGGTGGCTTGTAAGATCGAGGTGGCCGACTAGAGGGGGGGTGAATAGGCGGTTTTAAAAACTTTATCGGGCTAAACCAATAAATAAATGCGGAAGCTAATAGCGAATTGGTTTTGCTCAATTAAAACCTAAATCAACTAGGCTCAACTAAGTGCACCGACAATATGAACACAATACAATATGAGCAATCATACAAGGTATATAAGCAATCAAAGCAAGAATGTAAATTGCTCAAAGTAAAGCACAAGTAAACACAAGATGACACGCTTATGTTTTACCGTGGTGTTCGGAGACTTGCGGTCTCCCTAATCCACGTTGAGGTAAGCCCAACCCGTTGGACCGGCTCCTCAAATGAGCACACACCTCCGAGGTAAGTCCAACACTTGGACCGGTTCCAAACCGAACCAACACCTCGCTCAACTATGGTTGCTCTTCCTCCACTCCGGAGATGGCGAGCACCAAACCACTCACAACCGTCGGGCCTTCTCACAAGCTTCTTGAGAAGGTCACCGAGCACGACGCCTCCACGCCGTCTAGGTGTCGGCAAACACCAAGAGTAACAAATCCGAACTTTCACTTGAACTAATCAAGTGTCAACGCTCACGTGGATACACAATCCACTACCTAAGGCAACACATGCACTTAGGGTTTGCTCTCTAATCTCACCAAGTGCAACACATGCACAAAAGAGAATAGAGACTTGCTCTTAGCTCAAAGAATGAGTGTATCACTTAACAATAGCACCAAAGAACCTCTCCCAACCGGCCAAGGTGGCTATATATAGCCCACACACAAAACTAGCCGTTGGGAGAAGATTCCATCAAAACGACCCTGTACGGTCGACCGCCAACCAATGGCGGTCGGACCGCCCCATGCACCAACGGCTAGAAAAGTAGCCGTTGGGCCTTGAACGGTCGGACCGCCATGCCTTTGCCGGTCGGACCGCCGATATCGATCCGACCGCCCGTCTTTGGCGGTCCGACCGCCCGTCGCGAAATTGGCTAAGTCCCAAAAGGGAGCTCTGGAAAAACCGTTCGCTCGAACTCGGAACTTCCTCATCGCGAAGTTCCGATTTTTACAACAATGAACTTCCGCACAAGAAAATCGGTTCAAGTATAATCGGTCGACCGCCAGTAGCACACCGGTCGGACCGATTTGCCACCGATCCGATCAGGTGACCCTTGCGCCGTCCGACCGGCGATTCACGAATCCAACTCAATTGCTCTACTTCAAATGGCAAAACACATTAGCTCATTTGAATGCAATCTTCGACAGGTTTCAAAGATGATATTCTCAAGAGGTTACAAAACACATTTGCTAACCCTTAGAATACTCATCACAAGGAATAAGGTACATGGACTTACACCATTTGCAAAACGCATTTGCAAACTTAAGTCACATGCTACAAGGGTTATGCATGAGCCTCGATTATTTGCAAAACACATTCGCAAATAAATAGCATCATGCCTAGATGAGCTAGAGCAAATATAATGAGCTATCAACACATGACTAACTCAAACTACTAGTTAAGACCCCTCTTAATAGTACGGCAACCTATACTAGCAATCCGGTCTTCCAACCAAACACCAAGACCGGTAAAGACTAGGAACACATCCTTAGCCCTAGCTAGTCATACCTTTGCCTTGCATCTTCTTGAAGCTTGATGGCGCACATCAACACTTCAAGTCCGGTCTTTAACTTTGACACTCATCAACTCATGATGATTTCTTCACTTGGGATCTTGTCTTGAACATCATCAACACATGATGATTTCTCCATCCCGAGTCTTCACATGCATCAACACATGATGCAATCCTTCACTTGACCTCCATCAACACATGATGGGTCTTCTCTTGTCTTGATGATCAACTCATGATCATCTCTTCTTGATAAGCATCAACTCATGATGCATCATTTACACCAAGCTCTTGACTTGATGATCAACTCATGATCATCCCAAGTCTTCATCATCTGAACATAACCTGTATATCCAACTCATGGAAAATGTTAGTTCCACAATGTGATCATCATTAATTACCACACCATACCATTAACTCATAATGGTGGGACAAGATACCCCAATCTTTCCCTCTTTGGTAATTGATGATAACCACTTAAATTTTCATAAATTTAATGATGATAAATGAGAGAATAAATGAGTATATATAAACTACACAAGTTATATATACTCTAACATGAGTATACAAGAACTACACAAGTTCTATATACTTATAACATGAGTATATACGAACTACACAAGTTTTGTATACTCAAAGGTTTTGTTTCAACGTAAAGATCCCAATATATGTGGAGAATGGAATATGGATCAATACTAATGAAACCACAAAGTATAGGATAAAACTCCCCCTAAATGTGTGCATACACAAATGTGTAATAAGGTTATATGCACATATTCAAGTTTAACTTAAGGTTGAGTTCAATCCTATATTTTGGATCCGAGAAATGCAACATTACATGAAATTGAGATGTCGATTGCATACCTCGTTGTGTTTCACCTTTATATCCAAATGAGACTACACAAAGATAATACTTGATAAAAGAGTTAGTCTCATATTTGGATTTGTCATTAATCACCAAAACAATCCATTAACTCATAATGGCGGGTCTAGATCTTTCAATCTCCCCCTTTTTGGTGATTGATGACAAATCCATTATCAATAACAACATTTGAATATTCATAGACATAAGATAAGAATTTAAACTAATGAACTATGTCTATGCATCATATAAGGTGAAACATAAAGCATTAAACAAAATGCATATGAAAATATTTTCCCCCTTACACAGCTAATGCATATATTTTCCCTCTTTTGGCATGTCTAAACAAATCAATCATCCAAATGAATATTGATAAACATTCTCCCCCTTTTGGCATAAATCACCCAAAAACACAATATAAATCTAAGCCAAAAGGAGCCTTTGCAAATGGATACCACTTGCAAGAAAAAGAGGTTGGTCACAAAAAGTATGAATTGAACTTATATGACCAAGGTGAAATTTTGTTCTCAAGATATGAGAGGAGAAACAAAGATAGGTTACAAACCTATTGATCATAACATTCTCCACAATGTAAATCAAAACATTGAGAACCACTTGAAATGATAGTTGAAACATATTCAACTAACCTCCCCATTTTTGAAAAGAAATATAGATAATCTCTCATTTTAACAATTTTCACAAACTATCTTGAGAGAACATAAAGAACGATGCTTGAGAGAGATTTTATAAAAATTTGATGAAATTTTTCTTGTAAAGAGGGACATCCACGACAGGAGATAAAAAGATATAATCAACCACACAAAATATTCATTCATAATCACATCTCATCCATATCTCATGCAAACATAAATCATGGCATAAAAACATGTTCTCACACAGAGTAGCAAAAGATAGCGTAGCCAAAATGAGAGTCATACAACCAAGTAGTCATAAAAGATATTACAATTTTTGTGCATACAAGGTCTAATGACCTAAATAGAACAAATGGCTACTGCTCAGCAGGAGGATCCTGAGAAGCATCGACTGGAGGAGCAATAGGATGATCAACTGGAGGACCAGCAGGAGGGGAGCGAAGACGACGCCGTCCAAACCGAACAGGTGGCGGAAACTGCTCTGCGAATCTGGCTGAAAGAGCGTCAAGACTAGCAGTGTGGGCGTCGAGCCTGGAAGTGGTCGCCTCCTGGAAAGCATCCAACCTGGCAAAAGTGGTTGCCTCAAACGCATCCAGTCTAGAAGTGGTCGCTGCCTGGAAGGTATCCTGGGATGCCCTCATCTCCAACAAGGTGGCATAAATCTGATCCATAGTGGCTATACCTTGTGGAGGAGCGGCGGCGAAGAAGCAGAGGTGCGACTTGGTACTTCTGTTGGAGCACGCCTAAGATTGGCGAGGTGGAGGACCTTCTCTTGGTTTATAGGCTTTATGTCTTTGAAGGTAAAGCTCCATTATATCCAGTCTGTCGAACGATCAAAGCCATAATATAAGGTGCAAAGTTTATTCTCTTGACTCGATCATTCTTTGTTCCTGCTATCTCCCTTATGATGACATCCACTACATCAAATTTTCTTCCATGCATGATGCATTCCAATATATTCCAAACATGTCCTCTAATGGCATCATAATTCCCGCTCTTTGGTAACATAGTATGATTAATGATCCTATTTACCAAGTGGGAATGGGAAGAAGTCCTGTGATCTTACCAGGACAAATCTACGTGTGGTGTCATAAAATTCACCAAGCCAAATAGGAGAACTGTTCCATCATAGATTTGCTCATATTAAGCTTGATCGGATATTCATGCATTTTCAAAAGCACGCTTGTGCAAGAATATCTCACTTGTTCTGTCATCCGGTGGTGAGAAAATCGGAGGAATGCACACTTGTGGCATAGAACTGCTTGATGATCTCATCACTATAATTGCATTTTATTGCCACAAAGTTGTGAATCTCATTTCATTGAAAGAGCCCATAGGTACCCTCATATTTGTCAAGCCCGTTGAGGTAGGACCAATTAACATACTTGTGATCGACAAATGGTTTGTTTGGTCCATAGAAAAGATCATAGACTTGTCTTTGAAACTTGGTATGAAATCGAGGGTCATCACAGTTTCACGAAGTGAATATTGATCTTTACTTGAAGAAGCGTAATCATCTCTTTGTGAGTCCCTTAAGATCAATTTCAATCTCTTCCGGTTCTCCTAGTTCCTCATCGATTCATATTGATTCTTCTCTGATTCACTTTCTTCGATCTGAATTATCGATTCTTCCTCATTTCTTGAAGAAGATGCGCCAGCATCTGAATAGTGCTTCGGGACTGACACCTTCATCCTCGGCATCTTCAAGAACAACAATGGATGAAGTGTCAAAGGATGATTCAAAAGAAAATGAAAATCTCAGGTTCTGTCAGGATAATCGGAAGCTCCGCAGGTTGACCACCGGAACTACCGCTAGCGAAGTTCGCGCTCTCAACGTGGAAGTTCCGATTTTCTGGCCGACTCTAGGGTAATGAAAATTTTTGATTTTTCAGTATTTTGATGGATTGAGTCCATGGAATCGATGCATAAACATCATACAATACTGAATAAACTGATTTGCCCAAGAATCTACCACAGATTTCATCGACATTTCATTTTCCCCCAAAATCTCAACCTAGGGTTCATGAGGGGTATAGATCCAAAGGGGATTGGAAATACCTTGAGCAAAGGAGTGATTGAACCCTGGGGATGCAAGAGATCGGTCGAGATTGAAGAAATCACCAAGAAGAATCAAAGTTTTGGTGGAGGTTTTGGAGAGAAGAGAGGCGCTCGGGAGAGAAGTGATCATGTAGAGAGAGAGAAATAACGGAGGAACCGCAGGTAATTAAATGCTCTCAGCTACCGGAAATCGGAAGTTCCGCATTTCAAAAGCGGAAGTTCCAGACATCGGTAGTTCCGCGCCTGGAGGGCCGGAAGCTCCGATTTTCCTGACGCTTCGGAAGAGAGCTGAAAACGAAAGCTCCGCAAATCACCGGCGGAAGTTCCGACAGACGGAAGTTCCGCGCCTAAAATGCCGGAAGTTCCGATTATCCTGACATTTCAGGAAAGAACTTGGAATTTGATTTTTATGCAAATGATCCCTAGTTTTGCACTCAAATAAATATCATTCAGGATCATTGTACATTAAAAGACTAATGTCTATCCAAGAAAATAATTTTTATGAATTAAGTTTTGATTTTGCAAATGAAGCCTCATTTTCATGAAATTCATCAAAACAACTCAAAGAAAATATTTTGATGATTTTAAAGCATCCAATTTTGTGTATGAGTCATAAATACCATTTTGAACCTTTTCATATGAATAATTTCGGTTCATATGGAAAAACTCACTTAAGTGCTAGAAAGTGACCACTTAGGTCATAGTAGTATTTTGGACGAGTTTGAAAATCAAATATCTTTTTCTAGGTTGGTCTTTTGATAATCCTTTGAATACCAAAAATATTTAGAATAACCAACTCTAGGATTTTTCTTTTGTCAAGATTTTCAAATTCCTTTTAGAATAGATTTTACATAAAAATCTAGTTTTGGTCAAAAACAAGATACTATAATGTAAGATTTTGGACATAAACTCATTTTCACTTAAAATAGGTTTTTCTAAAGCCAAAACCTTTGGTAAATCTTTGAAAAGCATTTGTATACCTTTTGCAACTAGTTTTTCAAAGAATTACTAATAATTACGAAATTTGACTTTTGGCTAAAAGGTTCATTTTTGAAAAACAATACTAGCACTTAATCAATTTGGGCACACTTAGGGATGTGAAATACATGATAATGATTTAGCACTTCCCCCTAATGTGCCACTACCATCTTGCTCAAGAGATTAATAATGAACAATATGAACATAGAGCAAGAACACCCCTTTTAGAATAATTTTCATGAAATGCAACCTACACAAGGCATAAGGGGCTAGATACTTCAATGCAAGTACTTGTTACCGAAATGGCATTGGCTTATGATACGACATGATTATCCTTAGGCTTGGCTCCAATTTCGCATATGGTGATCCATCCACCTCTTCATATGAGCCAAACATTCAATGCCTTTCCAAGTACCTATTCATCATTTAAGCACTTTGGTACCCAAAACTTGGTTGGGTCCACGAATGTTAGTCACAATAGATTTGGGCACCCAAATGGCCCTAGCATTAGTTTTATGTGTACTAACTATTCTAGCAAACACATTGCCATAAATATCCTTCCTAAGCAAATATTGATCATTATAAATAATGGGCTTAGGAGTGATACCTTTGGGACAATCCTTACTCATATGTCCCTTTTCCCGGCAGTTGTAGCAAGTCCGAAATTTGTATTCGTCTTTTACCTTCTTTACTTGCTCCTTGCCGGTTTGCCTCTTCTTTGATGACAATTTCTTGTCATTCACTTTGTTTGGGCACACGGAGGCTTAAGTGGCCCTTTCCATTGCATCCATGGCACTTGACATTCTTCGTGTGTCTTGCATTGTGCCTTGTCTTGCTATTCTCCTTTTTCTTAGGAGTGAAGCCGATCCACTCTTATCTTGCAAGCGTCTTTGCTTGCTCAATATATCGTCAAGAGTGGCCTTCCTTTTAGGCCTCTTTCCAAGTCATTCTTTAATTTGTTGACTTGGGCCTTGAGCTCTTTGTTTTCCTCTACAATGTTAGTCTTGCAAGATATCGAGGAAATAGGAGTATCCATTTTAGAGCAACAAGGCATATCAATTAAATCATCACAAGAGGTGGATATGCTAACTTTAGATGAAATGCAAGATGTAGGAACTATGCATGGCATATCATCTAATAACTTGCATGTAATGCCTATATCCACCTTGGACTTATTAAGATCCTTGAGAAGGAGAGTCTCATGAGCTTCTTTTAGCTCTTCATAAGAATCCTTGAGAGAAAGAAATTCTTTCTTCAAGACTTTGAATTTTGACTTCTCCTTGCCAAGATATTCATTTAAGTCTTCTAACATTTCCATCAACTCATCATAGGTGGGTTCTTCATTTTCGTTTACCTCATCATTACCTTTAGCCATGAAGCATTGAGTTGATGTGGAGGGAGTTGTGGACTCATCATTATCGGAGCTAGAAGTTGAACATTCTTCTTCCGATGTCCACTCCTGTGTGCAATCATCACTAGTAGGTGTGGACATTTCATATTTATCTTGAAAATGTGTCCACATAGCATGAGCGCTCTCAAGATTGCACATTTCATCAAACATCTCTACACTCAAAGCACTAAATAAACTGTTAATTGCTTGAGCGTCGAGATGTAATCTTTTCTCTTCCTCAATTGTTGGAGCAAGATGATCCAATGGAGGAGAAAAGCCAACATCTACAATCCGCCATATTTTTGGACTCATGGCCCTAAAATAACAAGACATGCGGATTTTCCAATGAGCATAATTTGTGCCATCAAATAGAGGTGCTTCACTTAGGTGCACTAAATCTCTAGTTGCCATCCTTTACTCTCTAGACGGTTAAGTCTAATAAATGAGAGACCAAGCTCTGATACCACTTGTAAGATCGAGGTGGCCGACTAGAGGGGGGGTGAATAGGCGGTTTTAAAAACTTTATCGGGCTAAACCAATAAATAAATACGGAAGCTAATAGCGAATTGGTTTTGCTCAATTAAAACCTAAATCAACTAGGCTCAACTAAGTGCACCGACAATATGAACACAATACAATATGAGCAATCATACAAGGTATATAAGCAATCAAAGCAAGAATGTAAATTGCTCAAAGTAAAGCACAAGTAAACACAAGATGACACGCTTATGTTTTACCGTGGTGTTCGGAGACTTGCCGGTCTCCCCTAATCCACGTTGAGGTAAGCCCAACCCGCGTTGGACCGGCTCCTCAAATGAGCACACACCTCCGAGGTAAGTCCAACACTTGGACCGGTTCCAAACCGAACCAACACCTCGCTCAACTATGGTTGCTCTTCCTCCACTCCGGAGATGGCGAGCACCAAACCACTCACAACCGTCGGGCCTTCTCACAAGCTTCTTGAGAAGGTCACCGAGCACGACGCCTCCACGCCGTCTAGGTGTCGGCAAACACCAAGAGTAACAAATCCGAACTTTCACTTGAACTAATCAAGTGTCAACGCTCACGTGGATACACAATCCACTACCTAAGGCAACACATGCACTTAGGGTTTGCTCTCTAATCTCACCAAGTGCAACACATGCACAAAAGAGAATAGAGACTTGCTCTTAGCTCAAAGAATGAGTGTATCACTTAACAATAGCACCAGCAACCTCTCCCAACCGGCCAAGGTGGCTATATATAGCCCACACACAAAAACTAGCCGTTGGGAGAAGATTCCATCAAAAGCAGCCAGGTAGGTCGGCCAGCCAACCAATGGCCGGTCGGACCGCCCCATGCACCAACGGCTAGAAAAGTAGCCGTTGGGCCTTCGGCCGGTCTGACCGCCATGCACTGGCCGGTCGGACCGCCGGTATATCGGTCCGACCGCCCGTGCTGGCCGGTCCGACCGCCCGTCGCGAAATTGGCTAAGTCCCAAAAAGGGAGCTCTCTGGAAAAACCGTTCCGCTCGAACTCCGGAACTTCCTCACCGCGGAAGTTCTGATTTTTACAACAGCGGAACTTCCGCACAAGGAAATCGGTTCAAGTATAATCGGTCAGACCGCCCGTAGCACACCGGTCGGACCGATTTGCCACCGGTCCGACCGGTGACCACTTCTGCGTCCGACCGGCGATTCACGAATCCAACTCCAATTGCTCTACTTCAAATGGCAAAACACATTAGCTCATTTGAATGCAATCTTCGACAGGGTTTCAAAGATGATATTCTCAGTATGTTACAAAACACATTTGCTAACCCTTAGAATACTCATCACAAGGAATAAGGTACATGGACTTACACCATTTGCAAAACGCATTTGCAAACTTAAGTCACATGCTACAAGGGTTATGCATGAGCCTCGATTATTTGCAAAACACATTCGCAAATAAATAGCATCATGCCTAGATGAGCTAGAGCAAATATAATGAGCTATCAACACATGACTAACTCAAACTACTAGTTAAGACCCCTCTTAATAGTACGGCAACCTATACTAGCAATCCGGTCTTCCAACCAAACACCAAGACCGGTAAAAGACTAGGAACACATCCTTAGCCCTAGCTAGTCATACCTTTGCCTTGCATCTTCTTGAAGCTTGATGACGCACATCAACACTTCAAGTCCGGGTCTTTAACTTTGACACTCATCAACTCATGATGATTTCTTCACTTCAGGATCTTGTCTTGAACATCATCAACACATGATGATTTCTCCATCCCGAGTCTTCACATGCATCAACACATGATGAAATCCTTCACTTGACCTCCATCAACACATGATGGGTCTTCTCTTGTCTTGATGATCAACTCATGATCATCTCTTCTTGATAAGCTTGATAAGCATCAACTCATGATGCATCATTTACACCAAGCTCTTGACTTGATGATCAACTCATGATCATCACAAGTCTTCATCATCCTGGAACATAACCTGTATATCCAACTCATGGAAAATGTTAGTTCCACAATGTGATCATCTTTAATTACCACACCATACCATTAACTCATAATGGTGGGACAAGATACCTCAATCTTTCCCTCTTTGGTAATTGATGATAACCACTTAAATTTTCATAAATTTAATGATGATAAATGAGAGAATAAATGAGTATATATAAACTACACAAGTTATATATACTCTAACATGAGTATACAAGAACTACACAAGTTCTATATACTTATAACATGAGTATATACGAACTACACAAGTTTTGTATACTCAAAGGTTTTGTTTCAACGTAAAGATCTCAATATATGTGGAGAATGGAATATGGATCAATACTAATGAAACCACAAAGTATAGGATAAAACTCCCCCTAAATGTGTGCATACACAAATGTGTAATAAGGTCATATGCACATATTCAAGTTTAACTTAAGGTTGAGTTCAATCCTATATTTTGGATCCGAGAAATGCAACATTACATGAAATTGAGATGTCGATTGCATACCTCGTTGTGTTTCACCTTTATATCCAAATGAGACTACACAAAGATAATACTTGATAAAAGAGTTAGTCTCATATTTGGATTTGTCATTAATCACCAAAACAATCCATTAACTCATAATGGCGGGTCTAGATCTTTCAAATGCCATGCCTGAGCGATTGGTCCAAGGATTGAAACCGGAGTCCATTCTTTGAGCTAAGGTGAGTTGATGGGAGCGGTTGTAGAAGTTGTCGACATTGTTGCTATCGTTGTGCTTATTCTTATGTTTGTGGTTCTTGTGATCAAATCGCTCACCGCGGTCACCACAACTATCCCAGCTAGTCCGAGGATGACTGGGAGTAGAGTCGTGGTCGACTAGGAGTAGAGGGTCGTGGCGTACCGAGCTTTGTTGTCTTCTCAAAACGAGTTTCCTCAATAAGGAGATAGGATCTCAATCGGAGGAAGTCCGGCGCAGGACTGTATGGTGAGGATAGACACCGCGTTGTCGTATTTAGGGTTAAGACCACATAGCGTGTTGAGAACTAGATTTTGATTCAAATCTGGTTGACCCACATCGCGAAGACTGTCTACAATGGTTTCACGGTGGTCACAATATTCGGTGATGGATAGATCGCCTTGGAAGATGTTGCGAATTCTACCTCGATGTAGATAGCTCGTGTGAGCTTATTGTCGTGGAAGATGGACTCGTTGCTCACCCAGATCGAGCGAGCATTGTCGGTCACCGCATGACAATGCCAATGATTTTCGAGGATATTGTCTTGTAGATCCAAAGAAGTTTCACACATTTTGTCTACATCGACTAAGCCTACACCCTTGGGTTGTGCAATTTGTATGGTTGCACTATGTCATTGGGACCTCATCTTCGCTTGGCCGCCACCTTAGACATTTGTTTAGAATTTTTTAAAGTACAAAGTCTATTTTAAAAAATACATATTTTTTCTGTAAAAAAATCTTGAATTTGTTTATCAAACACTCGATAGGCCAAGTCGCTTTCACCTACCTTGTGCGTTGAGGACCTCTTTGGAACACGGAATAGGAGAGAAACAACAAGAATAGGATGTCATGTCCATTGCAATTTTACAGGAATTGTATGAACTATTGTTTGGATACTCCACTTGAATTTTGAAGCAAAATGTTTGTTGATAAGAGATAGAGAGAGAGAGAGAGATGTTGCCTTGACTTCTCAAAGGAATTTTAACAAAAGGTTTGTGCTCAAGTTTACAATCCTCTAAAATTTGAAGGAAATGAAAGTTTTCCATATGAATTCATTGTTGGATTGATCTCGGCTAACTGCCGAGACCGATTCTAACGGCGCATTGCCCACGCACCCTGATCGGGGGCGATACCAACTGATTTGGTTTCGGTCCCGTCCACCAGCGCCATAAAAACCTGAAGAGGGTCTCGGCACCTTGCTCGTGTGTTGTATGTGAGTAAAGGCCAAAAGAAAACCCTAACAGAACCGATCTCTACGGGCGCTCAGGTGTGCGAAGACCGACGGCCACTGAACCACCGCCGCCACTTCGACATCGCGCTTCCTCAAGCCGACCTATCGTCGTCAACTTCCACACCGAAGACCGACCGACCCTAAGATCCGATGGCATCTCCATCATCGGGTACGCACTTACGCTTCCGCGCTTATGTATTATGGTGTTCATATATGATCTAGGCTTATACGTGTTTTAGATTAAGTGATTATTCTCAGATTAATGTCTACAATGGTATCAGAGCCTCCCTAGATCTTTCTTGAACCCGTTTATCCTCAGCTGTTGTTTACCCGCCCGGATCTAAGTCTCGACGACTCAGGTTAGCAAGTAGAAGGAGGGGATTTTGAAACCCTTAGTGAAACCCTAACGAAATCCCGACCCCAAACCCTCAAACTCAGATCGGAACCCTAAGAACATCTAAGGCGGCGGAATACTTACGTTTTTTTGTAGATCTGGAGCTCGCTCCGGTCTAGGGCACCGCCAGTAGCTCGCTTCGGCAATTGCTACGCGACCTCGATCGCACGCTGCCGCCGACGAGGAGAACTCTGAGGGTGCCAACTCTTCGTCTTGCTCCGCCCGCCGCCGCCGCTCCTCGCTTGCTGTTGCGAAGGAGCGAGGTCGCTTGCCCTCGCGTCGTCGCCGCTTTCGCCCGCGCGTCTCTCGGCGCCGCGCGGTGTTCTCGGAGAAATCGGGAGAACTGATTAGGGTTAGGGTTTTTCCGCCGTTCAGCCAGTTTTTATACGGCGCGGTCTTCACTCTCAGCCGTCCGATTCAATCCGATGGCTCGCGTCGTTTCTTCAGCCGGAAGTGTTAGGGCGGAGCGATCTCGGCCGTCCATTTAAATCCAACGGCTCTCGTCTGATTCGGTTTTTAGGCGCGCGTCGCGTGTGAGCGGCCGGCGTGGGTAGGAAGCGAGCCATGGCGAGTAATCGCTTTTGCTTGCACATTAGTTTTTTCTATTTTGCAAATTGATTTTATGATTAAGTTTTATGATTATTATTTTATTTATTTTTTGTGCACTGTTTTATTAATGATAATTGCTCAAATTTCAGTATGAATTTGTGATTAAATTTTTATTTTATTTTTGTGCACTATTTTTTATTAATGTTAATCTCTCATGTAACTGTGATAATTATCTCTAATTAAAATTGAACTAACGAGATATTTTAATTAGAGATTTTTATGTTTTATTTTTTTTGGCATTATGTATACACATGATTACATACTGACCAATGTTGTTTGTAGTCATGTGTCGCCACATTAATTGTTAAAGTTCTTTTTTATTTTCTGCCCAACGGTGATATAAACTAGAACTGTAATTTTGCATGTTATTAATCAGACCAACGTAGGATTAATTGCATGCAATAATTTTTATGTTATTTCTAATTTTTCCCTGTATTTTAATGTTCAGCAATGAATGCCTCAAATGTTGCCGCTACCATTGACAACATTGAGCAGCATACGGGGAGCAACTTCCCCGCTTGGAAAGAAAGAATTTCAGTTGTCCTTGGAGTTTTAGACCTTGATTATGCATTAAGGGTGCCCGCTCCCGTTTCTCCCACCGTTGGTGAGGACAATTACGATGAGAAAAAGAAAATATATGATAATAATGCTGAAAAATGGGAGCGGTCCAACCGTCTATCACTAATGATTATGAAGACCTCTATCTCAGTTGGAATCAGGGGAGCAATCCCAGATTCTGAAAATGCTAAGGAATATCTGGCTTCAGTAGAGGAGGAATTCAAAGGCTCCACTAAGGTTTATGCCAGCACTTTAATCCAGAGGCTTCTATCCACTAAGTATGACGGGTCCAGCAGTATAAGAGAGCATATCATAATGATGACTGATATGGCTGGAAAACTCAAGGGCATGGACATGGAGATATCTGATGTTTCCTAGTCCACTTTATTATGACTTCTCTTCCTTCTGAGTACACTGCTTTTAAGATAAACTATAATACTCAGAAAGATAAATGGAGCATGAGTGATCTTATCGCCATGTGTGTCCAGGAGGAAGAAAGGATTAGGACCGAAAAGAAAGATTTTGTGAATCAAGTTGGCGGTCCTAGCAAAAGGAAGTTCTCAGGGGACTTCAAATCCAAGAAAAGGCTGCACTACTCTCCTAATTCAGATAAATCAGGGCCTAAGGTGCAAAATACACCTAAGCCCAATGTTGCTCCTGCTAAAGCACCAAGTGGGAATGTATGTCACTTCTGCAAGGAGCCAGGACATTTCCAGAAGGATTGTGTTGGTTTCCTAAAGTGGCTCGCCAAGAAGGGTAATGATTCTATAACGTTCGTTGATGAAACCCTTTATACTAATTTTTCCCTTAAATCTTGGTGGATTGACTCAGGTGCAACTGTGCACGCTACCAACTCTTTACAGGGATTCCATACCGCGAGAACACTAAGAAAGGGGGAGCGAAGTCTTAGAGTCGCGGATGGAAAAGAAGCCGAAGTGGAATCAGTTGGTTCTGTTTCCTTAGTTTTAGATAGCGGCTTCACACTTCGTCTTAATAATGTAGTATTTGTTCCTTCCATTAGGAGGAATTTAATTTCAGTATCTTTATTGGACGATGATGGATTTAAATGTAATTTTGGTAACAATAAGTGTGTTATCACATTTAATTCAGATAATGTTGGTCTTGCTGTTAGACAAGACAAGCTTTATATACTTTCCCTTAATGAATCACCTATATCTTTGAATGTATATGATACTATGCGTCAAAAGAATAATGAGACTTCTTCGAAACTGTGGCACTGTCGTTTAGGTCACATTTCGAAGGGGAGAATGGAGCGTCTCATTAAGGAAGAGATTCTCCAACCATTAGATTTCTCTGACTCAGACCACTGCATTGATTGCATTAAAGGAAAATATGTAAAGAAAATAAAGAAGGGAGCAACTCGCAGCTCATGACTATTAGAGTTGATTCATACTGATATTTGTGGTCCTTTTCCTGTGATATCAGTGGATGGTTTTGATTCTTTCATCACATTCACTGATGATTTCTCCCGTTATGGTTATATTTTTCCCATTAAGGACCGATCTGAGTCACTTGATAAATTTAAGATATTTAAGGCTAAAGTTGAAAATCAGCACAACCTAAGAATTAAAGTGGTAAGATCGGACCGTGGGGGAGAATATTATGGGGGACATGCCCCTTATGGCCAAATTCCTGGCCCTTTCACTAAGTTCCTTCAGGAAAATAGCATTGTTGCCCAATATTCTACACCAGGTGAACCTTAGCAAAATGGGGTAGCTGAGAGACGCAACCGTACACTTATGGATATGGTACGGAGCATGCTTAGCTATTCCAGTTTACCAACTATTTTATGGATGGAAGCACTTAAGACAGCCGCACATATCCTTAATCAGGTTCCCAGTAAATCAGTACCTAAGACACCTTATGAATTATGGACTGGGAGAAAGCCGAGTTTGAAATATTTAAGAGTATGGGGTTGTCGTGCTGAAGCTAAAATATTTAATCCACATATTGGAAAATTAGACCCTAAGACAGTAAGATGCCATTTTATAGGGTACCCTGAAAGATCTAAGGGTATCGGTTTTATTGTCCTGATAGGACAACTAAGTTTGTAGAAACAAGGCATGATGTGTTCTTAGAAAATAATGAGGACCTAGAGCCTAGGAAAATAGATCTTGAAGAGAAGCGGGTTTACGTTCCTTCACCGCTTATCCCAGAGATTTTTATTCCTGCACTTCAGGTGGTTGCACCTCCAGTACCAAATACTGTTGATGCACCCACTGTTGAGGTCTCTGAAACTCCTAATGTCATACCTAATGATGAGCCTCAGCAGTCTCCTGCGCCTCAGCAGCCTCCTGCAATAGTTACTGAGCCTATTAGAAGATCACAGCGGGAGAGAAGATCTGCCATCCCAAATGATTATGTTGTTTATATGAATGAGGATATTAATGATATAGGGAAGGTAGATGATCCCACCTCTTATAAGAAAGCAATGATGAGTGAGCATTCTCCTAAATGGCTTGATGCCATGAAGGATGAACTAAAGTCTATGAGCACTAATGATGTATGGGACTTAGTAGAAATTCCTGATGGAGTCAAAACAGTAGGCTGTAAATGGGTCTACAAAACCAAGCATGACTCTAAAGGAAATATCGAAAGGTTCAAAGCAAGGCTCGTAGCAAAAGGCTTCTCTCAAAGAGAGGGGATTGATTATCATGACATTTTTTCTCCTATCTCAACTAAGGATTCGTTCAGAATCGTTATGGCACTTGTAGCTCATTATGATTTAGAGCTACATCAGATGGATGTTAAGACGGCATTCCTTAATGGCGATTTGCAAGAAAATATTTACATGACTCAACCAGAAGGTTTTGTCGTGGAAGGCAAGGAGCATATGGGATGTCGACTTAAGACATCTATTTATGGCTTAAAACAAGCATCGAGGCAGTGGTACCTCAAATTTGATAAAGTTATAAGGAATTTTGGATTTAAGGAAAATGAAGTTGATAACTGCATATATGTTAAGTTCAAGGGGAGTAAATTCACCATCTTAGTGCTTTATGTGGATGATATCTTATTGGCTAGCAGCGATAAGGATATGCTGTTTGAGACCAAGAGATTTCTCTTATCCAATTTTGATATGAAGGATCTCGGTGATGCCTCTTACGTTCTTGGCATTGAAATTCACCGGGACAGGTCCAAAGGAGTATTAAGTTTATCTCAAAAGGCATACGTTGACAGAGTACTAAAGAGATACAATATGCATAAATGCTCTGGCTCACCTGCTCCTATCGTTAAGGGCGATAAGTTTGGGACATTTCAATGTCTAAGGAACCAATATGAAACTGTTCAGATGAAGACATTTCCTTATGCTTCAGCTGTCGGAAGCATTATGTATGCTCAAGTAAGCACACGCCCTGACTTAGCTTTTGTAACCGGAATACTTGGCAGATATCAGTCAAATCCAGGACCGGACCACTGGAAGGCCGTTAAGAAAGTATTGCGTTATATGCAAGCTACTAAGTATCTCATGCTCACATATAAGCATACTGATAACCTTGAAGTTGTAGGTTATTCAGATTCAGATTTTGCGGGATGTGTTGATACTAAGAAATCCACGTCAGGTTATATCTTCACACTCGCTAGAGGAGCTATCTCGTGGAAAAGCTCCAAACAAACCCTTACGGCATCTTCAACGATGCAAGCTGAGTTTGTGGCATGTTATGAGGCTACTGGGCAGGCTGTATGGCTTAAGAACTTTATTCCGGGCCTTAGAGTGGTTGACAGCATTTCTAAACCACTCACCTTATACTGCGATAACGAACCCGCAGTCTTTTATGCGAGTAACAACAAGTCAAGTGGTGCTGCCAAACACATTGACATTAAGTATCATGTTGTGAAAGATAGAATCCAGGATCAAACCATTAGTATCAAGCATATTAGTACTAAGTCAATGCTTGCGGATCCGCTTACTAAAGGCTTACCACCCAATATATTTCGTGATCATGTTGCCGGCATGGGTTTATTGGATAGCCTCTGATTCTGGATAAAGGACCTTAAAACGAACCAACTCCCGTTAAGTATTATGAATATCCATTTTAAAATGTAATAGTACACTATAGGTACTGAGGTTGTATGGCATTTCATTGACCATGCCACACATTACCTTGGTATGTTGTTTTTCATTTGAGGATGGACTTATAATTTTAGCCTTACGATCAAAGGGGAGAATGTTGGATTGATATCGGCTAACTGCCGAGACCGATTCTAACGGGGCATTGCCCACGCGCCCTGATCGAGGGCGATACCAACTGATTTGGTTTCGGTCCCGTCCACCAGCGCCATAAAAACCTGAAGAGGGTCTCGGCACCTTGCTCGTGTGTTGTATGTGAGTAAAGGCCAAAAGAAAACCCTAACAGAACCGATCTCTACGGGCGCTCAGGTGTGCGAAGACCGACGGCCACTGAACCACCGCCGCCACTTCGACATCGCGCTTCCTCAGGCCGACCTATCGTCGTCATCTTCCACGCCGAAGACCGACCGACCCTAAGATCCGATGGCATCTCCATCATCGGGTACACACTTACGCTTCCGTGCTTATGTATTATGGTGTTCATATATGATCTAGGCTTATACGTGTTTTAGATTAAGTGATTATTCTCAGATTAATGTCTACATTCATTGGACCATTCCTATCTTCCAAAGGCTCACATAGGTAAAATTCTCATAGGATCCCAAATCCTACAAACTTCCCTCAAAACTTCTTTGTTCCAAAGGGAGCCCTGAGCATAGCATAGCATAGCGGCTTTAATGCAACTAGTTCTCCCTGCCTATCTTGGTACGATATTCGCATGTGCTACTTACAAATTCGTGTGTAGCAAATGGCTTAACTTTATATTAAATTGTTTGTATTTTTACACCCTCGAAATTAAGACTCTCTGGATACCCGGGTTGATATTTATCTTCTCATACATGCATACAGCAGAGATGGCATCTATGGCTTGACTTGAAGAGATGGCATCTATGGCTTGATATATTATGGTTGAATTCCCAGTCCAATTCGGACAAAATTCTCAAAAGGCAGATGGGCATGGGCGTTCCCTAAACCTACAATAATGATTACACAATGTCGTGGCAATTCATGGTTCCGTTGAAAAGCATGAAACAACCCAACAGGGCTTTGGACATGGTAAACAGCGCTGGCGGTTTGCTACAGTAAAAACACTGTAGCAATAACGAATTTGCATACACCTATTTTACTGTCTCAACAAATATTGTAGCGGGTGTCTGTGGCGATTGATCTTAAGCTTTGATTTTCGGTTAAACGGTAGAGATCGTTTCTAAGACTATGCATTGTAAATCTTCTGTGTCGATAGTCAATACCCTTTACAGAAATGAGGAGTCCTTTGACGTGGTACCCTGTTTTCCCTATGGTACTTTGACATAAGCTTAAGAAATGAGGACCCTTCACACGTACGCATGCAACATCTGACTTTACACCCTCAACTTGATATATTAGCACACATCTCCAACGATGTCTTCCAACTAGGTTCTGACTAACTGGTCAACCGAAATGCTAACAACGATGAATTAAACCAGATTTAAACTTACAAGTCAACGAGGAGATATATATTAAGCAAATACTGTTTCCGTTACACTTAAAACGTCCCATTTAGAATACGTGAATTTCGCAGAGACCTTGCGAATTTCGTAGAGATATTGCCATTGGCTGTTGCGAGACCCCGGCAAGATTCCGGAAAACCTACCTTCCAAACATAGACTTGCAAGTATCGTATTTTGCATAGACTGATTGGATCGATCCACCCACCCACCCACCCGGATGACTACTCGAGTTAATGGTGGGGCGGCCTTTGTATTAAAGAGACGGAGAAGATACTGTTAAGGGAACATCGCTGACAAGTGAGCGATTACCTCGTAAACAAGTGCAGAATTGTAATAACAATGTAAGAACATAAATACAGAATAGTAGATTGAACACAGATATATAATGGGATTTCTTGTTTCTCTTTATTTCTCTTCCACCAAAAGCACATACAATGATTTATGGTCCCCATTTATATAGTCTACTGAATGGATGAGGAGTTCACCTTGGATCAGGCCTGGTTTCTTAACACTCCTGTTGGGCACTCATCCGACATGTTCATGTCTCATCAAAACTCCATAAAAACCCAGTGAAAAATTTTGGAGAAAGAGTGCATGAAATACGTTCTGCTGTGTTGCACAAATTGCTTCATTAAAAATCTTAGCCGAAAAACTTTAAGAAAACTCGTCAAGGGAAAAAGAGTACAATCCACTCAATTTCATTTAATCTCTAGGAGGATGAGTACTACGACACTGCCAATGACCTGTGAGAAATTCGCCCGAGCCGCCCCACGCCTACGTTAGGAGGGATGAATCCCCTCTCGTTCGTTATTGCTTTGGTTTATCCCTTCACCTTCTTCCTATGATGGGTGGGCCCCACCCTTTCTTTTATTTTCCATTTTCTTGTTTTCTAAAATTGAGAAATTACAAAATGGTCCCTTACATACAACATGTATGACATACAACAACGGGCTAAACGAACCAAGGAATCAGCTGCTACCCAAGCAGCCAAACCACAACAATCAAAACAAAATACAAACCAGAGGAGAGCTAAGAAAATAAGTAACTACTGTTGAGGCCATGTCATACATTCATGCATGCAGCAACTTATCAGATCGAGTAGCTGGAGGAATATTCACCCTGCAACAAAATACTAACATCGTACGGACAACTGGTATTATTATTATTATTTTCCGTCAAGAAGAAACTTGGAATGGCACTGGCAATTAAAGACACTCTCGTCTCTCTTTCCCACAAGCAAGCCACTAGAGAACTAAAGCAATGTGAAATCACAGCAGTATGGAGCCACAAATTTTTATCCTCTGGACACGTGCCACGCAAGATAAAATAAGAAAAAAAAAAGATGGTCTCTCTCTCTCTCTCTCTCTCTCTCTCTCTCTAACGTACGACGCCTTGCGTTCGCTGACGTCACACTCAGTGGTTGCTCCCTTGCTGTACCGACGCGACGACGCGCAAGGAGGCTTGAAGATTCCTTACGCGGCGGTCAAGCTCGCACGTATTTTTCTCCACTCGGGAACTCTGACCATCACCTACCTGATCACTCCCCTCCCACTAATTGTCTACTGACAAATTAAGACAATCATCTCTCCGCTTCCTTCCCTCTATTTTACTTCGATATAGAGAGGGAGAGAGAGGAAGAAGGATTACGACACAAGGAGGAGCCATCAATCACCTACCTATTCATGCCCTCCAAAATCCCAAGTACACAAGGTGCTATGTATGTAAGATATCTCTTATCCAAAATAATTAATCTACCGTTTTTACCGAGATATGTAGCTCCTACCGTGCTTTTTCCTAATTTAAATCTAGCGAGATTTGCCATAGATATTATTATCGAAATGGGCCTGATGCGTTTTAGTTTAATGGAATACATAATATAATAATAATAATAATAACTGTATCGGAGAACATCACGTATCAAAATATATAGTGAAGAAGAAAACCGCATCCATATGAATTGAGATGTATCGGGGAACATAGCTAAGCATATAATTAAAAGACCTTGTGGCCAAAAAAAAAGGAAACTGAAAAGAAATTAAATCAAGACCTCGAAGCTCAACAAAACAAAACAAAAACTGATCAATGTAACATCTCAATTAAGTCACATCAAATGGGACTGGAAATTACTAATTAGACTATCGCTCTCATCTCAGCTATCAACAATGCATGCATCCCATAGGTTGACCCAAAGATTGCACTACGATGACTTAAGGAAGGGGAAAATACAAGAAAAATATATATAAAGGTTCAGTCAACGCAAAGGGGTTAGTTGAATTGGTCAGCAGCTTTGGCAATTTGGACTTTATAATCTCAATCTCACTTGCATCTCTGTCCAGAAGGGGGTAGTGAGAGAGAGTGTGTGTGTGTGTGTAAGACCGTGGACCGGTCCAAGATTCTCGTTGTTTTGGTGCTATGTCCTTTCGTTAGTGGATCCATCCAAATCCGACCCGGAACTGCTTCAAATGGTCAAAACATATTCAGAGTTCAGCTCAGTTGCTTAGAGTGAAGAAGAAATTGACCACTGCGACAGACAAATTTCTCTCTGAGAGTAAATCGCTTATTTGGGTCACTAAAATACGATTAAGCGCGCACATGCTGGCAACTCAGGATGACGCGGAATTACTTCCTGTGACCCGGGTGGTTCACTCTTTCCATCTTATATATATATATATATATATATATATAGCGCTGCTACTTTTCTATCCCATTAGACGGGTGGGGCATTCGACGAGAGATGTCCGATGTTGTTCCGGTTTATTGAAATAGGGGATACGATGAACAACTTAACAATTAAGGATTTACCTCGTACTGAATCATCATAGGTTGTTGACTAGATTGTAACATTCTAAATTTTGGTTATTTATAATAAAAAAAATATTTTAAATTAATCAATTCAAAGTGTTGATCTTCTTTTGGAGTTTTTGTATTTGTTTAAATTTCAAATCCGTAACTCAAATCTAAATTCCATCTTCTCAATTCAAAACTCGTCGCCACATTAATTCCAAAATTTAAATTTCGTAATTTGAATTTGTTTCCGCGAATTATCTTCGGACCGAGCCTATTTTTTTTTCTCCAACCCACTTCTTTTCCCCTTTTCGTCATTTTTCCTTTCTCTCTCTTTTTCCTACCTTTCTTTTTTTTTTCTTTCTTTCTTTTTTCTTTTTACCCAGCTCTTTTGTCCCTGTTCTTCTTCCCGACCGAACGCCTCCACCTCTCCGTCCCAACCGACATGCCTATGTCATGACAGCACCGCGCTGCCCTCGGCCCCTGCGCCAGTCGCGTCGTGCCCGTGTCGGCGTCGTGCGCCATTTCCGACCGCCTTGACTGCGCCTCCTTACCCACTACTGTCGCTCACGTCGTGTCAACTTCAATGCACCCATAAAATGCCCTCTTTGCTACTGGCAATCACATTTTGTCGTTTGCATCAACGTTCAATGTCCAACAAAACCATCATTTTTCTCGCAGACATTCACCGTCAATTAGAGTACCGCTTCGCCTATAAAGTGAGCACCGCGTCCCTTGCTCCCTCTTCGATTCGCTCCAAACCACAGTGTCAAACTCCCCTCCGCTTACCGAACGTGCGATGTCATTCTTCTTCTTCTTCCTCAAGTCCGATCACGTCTCCAACGCGTCAATCTCCTTCTTCGGTAGGTTCCGTGCCAAGTGAACTACGTCACGTCGTGGTCCCGGTCATCTTCTACCCATCCCCCACCTCAATTTGGTCTCCCGTCATTGGAGCAAGCCGCCGTGCCACCTCGGCCACCCCGCGACTACCCCGACCCCGCCGACCACATGCCCTCGGCGCTGCGCAGATGGTTCTCGCGCCGCCCGCCACCCTTGCCCCTCCACCCGCGCCGGCGCCGCCACAGCCGCCTCCACCTCCCCGTCCCAACCCATTTTTGTCGTCGTAGCCAGCTGCCACGATGCCCCTTGCCAACGCCGCCTCTTGCCCCGTGTGCTTGGAGATCCTCTGTTTCCTTCCTCTGCTTCCCCTCAGTTATTTCTTTCTTGAATCATTAATGAATGGGCCCCTTTGTCAGCTATGGTTTTAATCCTTCAATCCTGAAAAAGAAGATTCCTTGGAATATTCCCTCTCTCATTTCCAGGATTTTCCATTTCTGACAAACTTTCGGGTGTTCGTTCTCCTTCATACGAACTCCGATTTCGTCGATTCTTATTCCTAAATTCTTTTAAATTCATAATCTCTCTAATAGTACTAGTTTTATAATTTTATTTGTTTTTCTGTTATTTATTTTGCCTCATTTTGCGCGTGTAGAGTTCGACGCCGCCAAAGTCATTTTGGACCAACCGGACGCAACAACTTCAACCTTTGACGAAGGTAAGTCTCCTTTGACGATATTGTACCTATATTTTTCAAAATCTATTTTAAGTTTCAAAAGTATTATGCATCGCTACTTACATAAAATGATAAGTTCAAAATTATAGGTTGATAGTTAATCCTATCTTGATATTACTACCATTTGAAGTTGTTATCCTTGATTCATTGTCACCCTAGCATAGGAAATCCACTATATTGATTACAATATTGCTAGAATAGTTAAAACAGTAGAATTATTTATACAAGCATTGTCGGTCATGATCACCAATTGGGAGGAAGCTATTATTACATTTTATTCAAATCTTTTGTAGAAATACATGTCAATAGGTATTGTCAGTAGTTTGGAAAAAATGGTGGAAAACTTGTTTAGACTAGGCGAGTTGGTTAAATTTTGTTTATTTCACCTTGGTCGATTAAGGATCGACACTTGTGTCTATTCAAACCGAGCAATATCATACAACCACACGTCCTAAATAGGAAGGAACTAGTGAATAATTTACCGAGTCTAAGCATTAAACTCGCAAGATGTAGTCATAGGTGTTCGTTGATTATGGTAAATGTACTTTCATGTCTTTAGATGTGCGGGTTATGGTAAATGTACTTCCATATCTTGGGTCATGCAGCATAGTAAGTGAACTTCCATGTCTGTCGGGGCTTGCACCGAATGATGGTAATTGGCGCCCATGTCTGGGCAGGTCATTCTCCACAACGGTGAGCTCCGGGTCGATAGTAGTTGACGTCCATGACTTGGAGTTAAGCTCATCGGGCGAGTTGATATAAGGATAAAGTATTGTAAAAGCCTTGTGATAATCACTTGGTCGCACACCTTTGAAAAGTGTGTGAAGCGAATATTATAAGCTGGTTATCTCGTGTGGGTCAAGCTGTACAACCTCTGTAGAGTGTAAAATTATTCGAATAGCCATGCCCACGGTTAAGGGCAAGCAAGGTGCATTTTCACATGGCAGATTTTAGTTTTTTCAAAGAATTATTTTGAGAATCTGAGAGTAGTTGGAACTCTTAAATTGTTGTGCTGGCAGCTAGAGCCCTACTCTTTAAACCTTAGCCGCTAGAACCTTCATTAGTGAATCAATTTATTTATTTATTGAAACTACGTTTGTCAAATGTGCTTTATGAAAAATATTTAAACATAAAATATTACTTTGTGCAAAAGAACCATATAAGCCTCATTTGTTAAAGCTATGCATATGCATCTTTCCCAAGACTTGCAGACTACTATTATGTACTCACGTGCTACACTCCAATTAAATCTCAGAAGCCCTACACGACACGGAGGTGGATTACGACTACTTCGCATGTGGCTTTGATGAAGGACACCCGGAGTACTAGGCTGTGCTCCCTAGTCGAATGTCGGTGGGCAATTTGATGGGCCATCACTTGGAGTTTATCATTTGATGTTTCCGCTGTTGTAAGACTTGAGGTCATGTGACATTTATTGTAATAAGTGGCCTTAAGGCATGTACTTTGTTATTACTTTTACGCTGAATCGTGATTCGAACGTGTTATCAATATTGTATCCACTGTGTACACTAGCTCTTGATTAGAGACTCATGTAGAAATACACAGAGGGTTCGGATTCAAAAATACAATCCGTGAGTAGATGGAGGTTTGCACCTAGATGGCGCCCAACTTTGTATTTGCACACTCTCTCTTTCATTTTCTTTTGACTTTTGCACTAAGGATAAGCTAACCCTTCCCCTTCCTAGGGTTTGGACCCCCTATGAGTGAGCAGACAAGGGAGGAGGGGTTTTGCTCCAATGCCAACACATAACACATTGTGTCTGATGATTGGCTTGGGGTGCTGATGGCATTGGGGCAATGTAGGGGGTACTCGAGAGAATATCCTGTGCTACCTACCCAGATGGTGCTATAATGTTACCTCCTTCAAAACACAGTGCAAATTATCATTTTTTTTAAAAAAAATGGTAGCCTTGACACAAAATCAATCTATCATACCACCAAATTTAAAATCTAAATTCGATCGGCACGTAGAGAAATAAAAAAACAAATTCATCCCAAAGAAAATAAAAAAATGGAAATATAAAGATAAAGTAACTGCTCACTAAAATTTGTCTTTTTTGTTTCTCCTAATGTAACCCATGTTTTTAGTTGATTGCTTGTAGGACACTTCCACATATCATGACCTATCTAACTAAGTTTTTTAGGGATTTTTTTATAACTACTTGTGATGTGTTTTGAGGATATAACATTGTAGCACCGTAAGGGTAGGTAACACAAGATATCGAGGGTACTCAACCTACACTCGATTTCCATAGATGTTCGACATTTTAAAAAAAAAGTAAATAAAGAAATCTACAATCTTTATGGATAAGCACGAGCACCGGCTCAATCTTGACCGTCAAACATCCCATCAGATGGTCTATAAAACCTTGGCAGGATCCTTTGGGCATAGACCGTAGTTGTCAATTCCATTCCGGGGGTCATTCCAGTTTGCCTCTTGGTATGGGATGCACTAGTACCGGTCCATTCCAACGTATCGTTCTGAATTTTAATATAATAAAATCCATAACCTTATAATAAAAATGACACATTGTTCATTGTCTAAATAAATACAAAGGTCATACGTAGTTAAATAATACAACACGATTTTATTACTATAGTTAAACTAGTCTAGCATAATTTCACTTACCGAATAAGTAGTATTGGGTTAGACCTTCTAAACTGGTTGAAAGGATGGGTCACTTCAATTATGCTCAGTACCGAAATTACTGAAATAGCCGGAATAAGCCGGAATAGACCGGAATGACTGGCATTAAGGTCGGTATAGGATTAAAACTATTGTGTACCACTTTAGGTACCGGTATAGCATGATCCAACTAATACCGGAATGGAATTGATAAGCTTGGCATAGACAGCGCTACAAAGCACTCCAAGATAATAGCGGTTTTGGTAGGCTTGAAACCCGACCCGTCGTGGCAGCAGCCAATCAAATCCCAGTCTCCATAATCGCCATCAGTCAAACAAATCCCCCCCTCCTCACTTCACCTGAATTCCATCTCGCCCTCCAACGCGCTTCCCCCTCCTTCCATTCCACTTCCACCCCCTTCCCTATAAGAAGGCTCCCTCTCCCACTGCTCTCACCAGTCACCACCACCACCACCACCTCCTCTCCTAAACCCCTCGAGCAATTCTTGAATCCTGGGTCCTGCTCACTTCCTTGATTCCTTCTCACCTCCTCCTTTCCTCCTGAATCCCTCGAGCAATTCTTGAATCCCTGGGTCCTGCTCACTTCCTGATTCCTTCTCCTCCGATCGAGCTGAACCGATTCGATCAGCGACAATGGAGGGCGTGGAGGGGAACTGCGGAGGCGGGAGCCTGCAGCTGGTGTCGGAGCTGAGCCGCGTGCAGGAGCTGGTGCGGCAGCTCGAGCTGCACCTGCACGCGCCCTCCTCCTCCGTCGACCTCTGCCGCCACCTCGCCGCGCAGATCATTGCGCTCACCGACAGGTCCATCGGCATCGTCAGGTCCTCTGCGCATTTCCCCGACACGCCGACGCCGCCGCTCTCCGGCACGCCCAGCCCCCTCAGCGACGTCTCCAACCAGCCCTTCAAGACCAACACGAAGAAGAGGTAAACAAACAACTGAGCTCAACTGAGCTACTTGATCGTCAAGAAGAGCAGAGCATTTGATGGATTGAATAATTGAAATGCGACGAATTGTTGCTCAATTGCGGTGGATTCTCGGTTTCTTGGCAGGAAGGCGATGGCTAAGTGGACGAGTCAGGTGAGGGTGAGCGCGGCGGGCGGCGCGGAGGGGCCGGCCGACGACGGCCACAGCTGGAGGAAGTACGGCCAGAAGGACATCCTCGGCGCCAAGCACCCGAGGGGATACTACCGCTGCACCCACCGCAACTCGCAGGGCTGCACGGCGACCAAGCAGGTGCAGCGCACCGACGAGGACCCAGCCGTCTTCGACGTCGTCTACCACGGCGAGCACACCTGCAGGCGCAACGCCGGCGCCGCCGTTAAGAGGCCGCCGCAGCACCAGAAGCACAACCCGCACGCGCAAAGCCTGCTGCAGAGCCTCAGCGCTGGGCTGACGGTGAACACGGACAGCTGCCTGCAGAACGCTGCCGCCTCGCCGCTGACGCCGGAGAACCGCTCGGCGCAGGGCGTGTCGCCGTCGCTGGCCTCTCCTGTGGCATCAGACTCCAACGGTGGTCTGGCCATGTCCCCGTGCCCGGTGATCGGGTACAGAGAGTGGCAGATGTCGGACGGCGACCTCCAGGAGGTAGTGTCAGCGCTCGCGGCCGTGTCAGCCGTACCAGCCGTGCCAGCGCCCATGCCCACCGTCGACGCCGAGTTCATGCCGTACTACTTCGAGTTCGACCCGAGCTTCGACATCGACGCGCCGAACCTCTTCCAGTGAGGAAGAGAGGATCAAGTGCTAGTGCGACCACCCCTGTCCGTGACAGGAGGGAAGAACAGAGATGTTTCTTCCTAAGATCAGATCAGTGCAGTTGTAAGGAGTAGCACTAGGCAACAAGCCTTAGGATATCTGAATTGCATCTCTTGTTACATTTTTTTTTCAACACTTTGTTTGGATTGTGTTAATTTCTGTCAAGGAAAAAAAGAAATAAGATTTTGGAATTAATGCTCTGCTGAATCCCAGAATGGTCTTCTTTGGAGAATAATTGATTGATTCACTTTGCTTTCCTTTTTGTCAAGTAGTGGATGAGAGAAGCAGACTTGTGCCAAACTGTAGGAACAAAAAAGAAATCCTCTCGTTGCATGAATTAAAAGTTTTCTGTCATGAACAGAAGTTTGGGAACATCAAAATCTAAACAGGTATCAATCCAGTGAAATCACCAACCAGTGATTCGATGCTTTCAAAAACCATCATCCCTTTAACAGGGGGCATTTCGAAATTCTTAATCTCGGTCTAAGAAGAAAATATTCAGAAATACACAAACACAACAACTGGTGGTCAGAATGATGTCTACAAAGTTCCAGCAGAAAAATGAAGTTACATCAGAAAGCTTAGGGCAGCCCTGATCACAATTGCTAAACAGTTTTGCCCGGTCAGCTTCAATGAACACGAGGATAGCAAGGCTGAAACTTGGATAATCTACAGCCTCTCATACTTTGCCTTTCAACAAAATTCCATGAATTCAATACAAGCTCCCCTCCATCATGAAGCCTTCAATTGGCCAATGCAGAAATCCTCAATGATATCAAAGACCCTCGTGCCGTGTTGTGGGCTGCAGATCCAGAGATAAGAATGTCTCAAACTGAGGGAGAAAAAAAGAAGAGCACTGGAGATTGATTTGTTCGAGCAGAAATATAAGATCATAGTTATAAGGTATTTCCGGTCAGAAAAAAGCAAGATAAGAAAGGCATATGGTCCATCAATATCATCATTTCAGCTCTTGTTTCATCTTGCTGTTAAGGGTGGGTTTGAGCAAACACCTGAGCGAGCTAAGCCAGGTTCTCATTTACAGAAGCCGATACAGCACAGTTTAGTTTGGACAAATCAATGACAGCTTAGCTTAACATGCAAACAGGTTTGAGCCAGTTTGTTCGCCTGATTTAATCTAACATTGTTAGAAAGTACTTTATAGTTGTAGTAGAAAGAAAATAGAGATTATCGTTGGTAACTCTTATTAATTTGGACCATCAGATCCCCACAATTTTAAGAAACAAATATTTAAAGGCCATGAGAACACCCCAGGAAAGAATCTAGGAAAATTCCTACATGAATACTCCTGCTTTGAAAAGACATGCTATGAGAAAAGTTCTGGAATTCCTATAAAACAACATTTTAAAAATACTGAGAAAATAATTCCATAAATGGCACTGATCAACTGACAGAACATGCTATGAAGTACTGAAGTAGGAGTATAGTAAAGAAGACACAAAGTTACAAACCCAAAAAAGCCCTCCGTGGAATCACCACCAGCATTGTTTAGAATGGCATCTCCGCCTGGATGTTCCTCCACATAAGGTGTGACATCATAAACCTGGTTTAACCACCAGATGCAAGTTGATAAGACCCAAAAAAAATTATGAATCTTCCTATTTTCAACTATAGGTCATTGAAGAGGGACAAACTGAGGTGGCCATTGTATTTCTACAACCTTATCCTTGATGATGATCCAACAATCCTTCCTTGTGTTGTGTTTTGAAATCTCTTCCTTTGTATAGCTGCTAGATGTCTGAACGCAGAAAGACAACAAAAATAAGAATTATCATCATATCTTCAAGTTTTATAACATACTATGAGTTTTATGGTGTAGGTTTTGAGAAAAATAGGTGGCTAGGTGTCATTTAAGAAAATTTCCTAGTAGTATCTACAGCATTCAGGCTAAAAAAACTAGTCTACTCAACATGACTATATGCAAGATGGAAAGTTTACCATTCCATTAGCACCTGAATTTGTTTCTTTTGCTTTGCCTGCAATAAAATAATAGTTAAAGATCCAGTACTTTCAGCTTAAGTCATTATATAATCACAGATGATGCAGTTTGTACATTTTTCTGGGATTTTGGGATTATAAAGAAAGCTCCTAGTGCCAGAAGCACAAGTGAGATGATGACAATAATTTCCATCTTGCTCCTCCAGTGGTATAGAACTTTATAGTGACAAGAGTAGCGTTCTGCACTAGAAAAACAAAAAGATCAGGAGAGTTACGGCAAAGTGAGCAACTGCTAGGTTTAGGCTTTAATCAGCATCATTGCAACATCTAAATCTTCATCACAATAAAAATGGTCATTCCATAGCAGTATCATAGTATCACTAACAAGTTACAAGGATATGATCAACAGAAAAAAGAAAAGGAGCTAATGCAAAACAAGTAGCAATTAGGTCATTATGTAGTGAAACTACTGTTAGCAGTTTTTCATGGATTGATACATGAGCAACACTAAAAAAAGGTCCAGCGCTAAAATTGTGCAAACACATTTTGATTTTTGGAAAAAAGATTGAAACAGAATCAGTTGGGAATTTGCTAAGCAGGTGTGGTCCTTTGGAGATTTTAATATGTTATAGATTGATAAGATAAATTTGATTACAGGAGGGGGAAATGAAGCATCAAAAGTAATCGTACGGAGAGTAAATACTTCCAATATGGCAAGCGCTTCAGACTTAGACAAGGTGATCGCGTCTCCCCCTTTCTAGTGAATTTGGTTGCTGTCATGATAGCCATAATGTTGGATGACACTATGAATAATGGCTTAGTTGAAGTCTGGGGGCATCTGTGACCATATTACCCCGAGGACCGTCGATATTCTGTTGATACCGTACTTTATTTTGTAAGGGGGAAACAAGGATAATGCTAAAAATCTGGAATGACTTGTTTTCTACTATGAACAAGTGCAGGCCTTCAGGTCAATCCAATCCATGCTTTTGTTTTGGAACTAAATCCATCCATTAAGCATGTAGGCGAGCAAACACTCCTTATAATAAGCGTTGCAAGATTGGTGAATAACCCATCAAGTATCTACGCTGGGAATGGGCAGAATCCAGTGCCACAATATGATTGATTGGTGCACGAAAAACTTGCAGGAGAGGCAAATCAACACTTGTCTGTACAGCTGACTAGCATCATTGTAAACTTACCCTCTTTTTTTATGAATTGATTAATTGAAGGCCCCCGAGGGGCGTGATTCATGGCATGGACAGGATCAGCGCTCAGCTCCTGCAGTGTGGAATTGAAATTTGTGCAGAAAATACACTAACAACCGTTTGGCTCCCAGGTATTGAATTTAATTCACTCAATTGGATTCCAAATCCTATTCTAGTAGGATTTGAATTTGATTCAAGCTTATTCAAATCCCAATTTTTCTGTTTGGGTGTCCTTTGGAATCGGACTTGGACTTGGGCAGAGATGGAGGAGGAGACAGCGTGACCACTAACGTCGGCGGCGACGACGGAGCAGGAGATGGGCTTACTGGAATTAGGCGGGGACGGCAGAGGCCACGGCGGGCGACGATGGAGATGGGCTTACTGGACTTAGGCGGGGACGGCAGAGGCCAGGGCGGGCGACGATGGGGAAGACCCTGCTCTGTCCAATCAAGCCGTGGTTGATTTGCGTCCTGACGATGCGCCGCTTCAAGGCCACCCCTCCTTCCACAACTCCGGCATTGCAGCGCCCAGATCTGCGTCGTCGTGGCGCCGCCGCCTCTTTCTTTGCAACCAGCGATGTTAGTAGAGGCGATGTGGGAGTCGATCGAGTGGTGACGGATCGACGACTCGCTGCCGGACTCGATCTGAATTGCTTCTGGTTGTGTTAATGCCTCTCGGAACTGCCTTTCGAATCATCAATTGAATTCTAGGTGGGAGCGAAACAACTTAAGGTTCCATCCACACTCACTGAGTGAGAGCTCCAAGAGTGCAAGGCTGCCATTAAGGTTCCATCCAGCTAGTCATTCTTCTTGCCTACTTCACTGATGTAGTCCAGTCCAAACATCCAAATCCGACCGCTCTGCATCAAGTCTCGCAAGAAAAGAAGAAGAAACACCAGCCCTAAGTGCTGCAAGAATCAAGATCGGGCGCGTCGACTAACCCTACCCAGAATCAAGAAATCTCACTAAACCGAAACGCTAACTACAAGATCGGCGGAAGATCCTACCTTTCTTCACCGATCTGCGCTTAAAATTCAACCAAAGGAATCGGGTAAAATCATCCCGGGGAGAGGATGGGGGGCAGACGGATCGAAGAAGGTCGCAGAAGCCTTGAGAGGCTTGGATTGGGGAGGCGCGCGAGGAGGAGACGAGATCGGAGGAGTGCAGGCGGAGCTACAGCTGGCCAGATGGGCAGCCCGGCCCCGCCTGGGCACGATACGGCTCGGATCGAAACGGCACGCGACGTCGTATCGGCCCACGTACCGGAAAGACGGTTAGACACGGTTCAATGTTCTGACGTGCTGTGTTAGGTCAGTCTGAGTTTATTTACACCGCGTGCTCCTATTTGGTTTGTTAGTTTTGAAAAATTAAAAAAAATCTAGGAACAAAATAAAAAATCAGAAAAAATATTCTTTTTATGAACTTGTTGATCTTTTTAGGCTTTTAGGTTTTTCTTGCATCTCATTGTTTTATATTGCATTCATATGAAAATCACAAAAAAGATACATTGTAATATAAGCCTTACTGCTTTATCTTTTGAATTGATGAAACTTTGCTTACTACCCTCTTGAGCTTTAGCACTTTAATTTTTACTCAATATCATGTCTAGTTCTTTGACTTGTTAGAATTATCATGTTTTCGCATGTGTAGCTAAGTCTTTGCTAAGTGAGCTAGAACTTTAAGATAACTTGAACTAAAAATTATAATTTATGGATCTTTTAGCTAAGTTGCACAATTAGTGATCCTCTTGTGACACTGGCCCTGTCAAAATTGCTTTGTTAGCTCCTGAATCTAGGATTGAACATCTCTTAAGTTTTTTGTTCCCTTGCGAATCTGAAACTGCTCTTATACAAACTGAAAAATCAAATTTCAAAATATGTGCCAAACTATTCTCACGAGACTGCTTGTCAAAGACATGAACTTGGAGATAGTTTGATGATCCAGACGATCTCATGGGGATTGCTTGTCAAAATTGACATTAACCTCAAGATTTGTCGCTCTGGTTGAAGCTTAGGAAGAGATTTGTGGATGACTCCTGGTCCAGGATTTTCTTCACTAAGATAGGTCGTTAATTGCCTTGGTTGAAGCTTAGGAAGAATTTATGGATGGCTCCTAGTCCATGATCTTCTTCACTAATATAGACCTTTAATCAACATCAATATTCATTGCAAATGAAAAACTGTTGTAAAAATGGGTAACTGAAGTTCTTTGAGCAAAATGATTCAATTCCGGACTTTCTGTCTCTAGGATGGTCATTGTTAGCTTCTTAATCTCACATTGACATTCTGACATGGCCATTATCACTTTAGGATCTCTGTTGATAAACTTGCTAGTTTTGAAGCTTTGCTTAAATTGTTACAATTCATCGCTTTTATTTTGAGCCTTCTAGCTTAGTTTTGATATGTATGTCTTAATATGATCTAGTTAGCGCTTTCAGCCTTGATATGTATTATGTGATTGTAGAAATGCTAGCTTGTTCTTTTGGGTAATCCTCAAAGCTTCTTGTTCTAAGATATACAAAATTCAAAAAAAAAAAATAAAGCCACTCTATTGCATTTCATGCATGCTATTTCTTATACTTCTTCCTCATTTCTGTATTTATTATCTCTGGATGAGAGAAATGCGTGATTCCTTGATGACTCCATTGACAAAGGGGGATAAGAAGTAGCAAAAATGTTAAAAGGGGGAGCTATTTGGAGAAAATAAAATTTTATATAAAAAATGATGATCAAAGTGAGGGAGAGCTTTTAATTTGCATTCTTATGATCTTATTATCATTTCTGAACTTGAATTGCAATTCTTGGAACCTCACAATGATCAAAGGTCAATTTGAACAATTGTCCTCTCATATGTACCTTAAGTGAGATTTTTGACTCTTCTTTGGAAATTGAAGCTTTCTTGCTTTCTTTTGACTTATCTCGCTTGCCTATACTAATCTGAAGCTAACTTGGTTATTTCCATTGCTTTCTCTTGCTCTTGGACCAAGTTGTGCCTTTATGCGAAAACGACTAGTGGTTTTACTTTTCAAACCTTAAACTTACATTTTTTTTGAAAATTATCAATGTGTTCATCAAGGGGGAGATTGTGGATATCATGGGGATATGCTCATGATTTTAGGATGATATTACAAATGGCAATGATTTTAAAGGTTTGTCGAATCACGTGATTTCGGCAAAAATACAAAGGTCACAGTCACGAGCGGTCTGACCGGCCACCTCAAGGTCGAGACCGAGTCAATGGCTGGCTTGGACCGGCTATATAGGCGGCGGTCGGACCGGCCATTGTAAATGGTGGAGTTTTGTGCTGGGCCAAAAATAGAGGGTGTAGGTAAGAGAGGGGATTCTCATACACTTGGTCTCATAATTTTTGGAGCTTCCAGTCAAAAGATCTATTCGTTTGAAATTTCCAGAGAGGTTTCAGATTTTAAGGTATGAAATTTGGCTAAGTCCCTTCATGCGGTCCGACGGCCAGCATGGCGTGATCATTAGAGGCTGGCCGACCGACCTTGAGTGGCGGTCTGACCGATTATCACTTGTTTCGTCGGCTCTAGTGGCGGCGATGTTTGTTTGTTGAGTCAAGTTCATGGGTTTCACTGCATATATGTTGCATGATGCATGTTTTGACTAATGTGGGTCAAGTTACGAAGAACTTATTCCCGGAATCGATTTCTTGGTCTATTGTTGTGCAGGTTGCTTGGAGGTCAACGACGGTCAACGGCGAGGATGATCGGAACTAGGCTTGGAGAGCTGAGGTTCAGAACGATCGACGATGCCGGATGAAATCTATGGATTCAAGCATGGCGCAAAATGGACAAAGAAGTTCGGTGTGACGGGTTGCATCAAGTGGCGCGGGGGTCGGTGCAAGTGCCATGGTGGTTTCGGTGGGAGCCGGATGGGAGAGACTTGTCGACATGATGAGAGCCATTGATCAACCTACACGTGGCGAAGCATGGGATTACTTCATGAAGATTGGACTCGGTTTTTTGAGAAGGATCGAGAAGGGGTATTTTGGTACTATCACTAAAATACCGCCTTAATTTCTTTTGGGTAAACCGCGGTGCAAGACGACGCAAGGAGAAGCGGTTTAGGTTAAGAGAAAATGAAGACGGCGCTTTAAATTGCGTGCGAGAGTTAAACTCATTTGTGTGTGGGCTTAACAGGTGCCCAATAGGAAACTCTTCTAGAAGGTTAGCCTCCACTATAAATATGGGAGGGTGCTGTGCACCTCCTCAATCCTTTTGCTTATTTTGAAACCCTAGTTTTATTTTTGAGATTAGGGAGTGGAGATGTTAGAATTCTTAAGAGGGGATTGATTGTGTGCTCATGTATTGAGTTTTGTCCTCCAAATTGGAGTGGCTGTAAACCAGCAACAATCACAAATCAATCTATGCAAGTTTTCTTTAGATGGGTCTATTTGCGTTCTTGTTCTCTATTTTGTGATTTTGGGGCCGTCTTTGATTTTCAAATTTTCCTTTGGTTTCTGCCCCTAATCTTGCTTGCTGTGACATGCGGGATATCATCTAGGATCATCTTGATCATCTCTAACCCACGAGCAAGGTTTTTGATCTAGTTTTCGTTTTGACTCGGTTTTGAACCATCCTTTACTCAAACGGGAAAAGGTCGGAGCTTTGCCAAGAATCTTCACGATATTTGATTGGAGTAGGTTTCTGATATCCTAGAGAAGGTGTGTTCTAAGTTTCATCGAGTTTGGAGTTGTAGATCAAACGTTACATCTATTTGCAACTTCGTTTTTCGGGCTAATTTCACTGTTCATCAGGCCGGAGGTCAGACCGCCCAAGGTGACCGGTCCAACCGCCCTTAACATAGAGGTCAGACCATCCATTACTTGAAAATCGAGTTTTTGTTGATTTTGGTTGTTTTGCTCCGGGGTTTAGATTGGATTCGATACAAGACTTCTGCTGTGCTTGGATATTGATCTTCATAGCTCTCATAGCTATCGGAGTGGAAATCGTGTTGAATTCGATCTTTGTGAAAAAGAGATCGTGCTCCTATTCACCCCCTTTAGTTACCATTTCGGTCCAACATAAATTATTATGTCAAATTGACTTAATGAGATATGAAATTGTGGTGCGATGCCATTGTTGTCAAATTTATTGTGCTACGGCAGTGGATGTCATTGGTTTTGGTTAAATAAAATTGTTTCATGATTAGGCGAGTGATCATGCAATAAAGGGGATACCGTTTGCATATTTAGGATGAGGTTGTCTCGCCTGAGTGAACACTAAGGATTTAACTTTGTGCGTCATTGAATTGAGACATATTATATAACCACATGCCCAGTATAGGATGAATCTGGCTGATTAATTTGCAATGCCTTCACTTTGGTATTGCCATTAGTGGTGTATGGCGCAAGAGAGGGCCCCCAACTGGGTGCGTTGTCCTTCGGTGGCGAAACCTTAGTGGGCCGGACTGGGTTAAGACAGGGCATTGTAAAGGCCTTATTATCATTGCTCAATCACATACCTCTGTATGGCGAATCATAGTAGACATGATGAGTTGTATCTTATGGGTAAAGTTGTACAACATCTGTAGAGTGTTGAAACTGTTCGAACAGCCGTGTCCTCGGTTATGGACAATGTCTGAGAATTTCACATGAGGTTTAAGGTTTTCATAAAGATCTTGGATGGTGGAATGGTTGGGAAGTGAACAAGTAGCTCACTAGTTGTTTCAATGCAGATGTTCCTTTATTGATTATATCTTTTCAAATACACTTTACAATCAATTTACGGTATTTGCTATCAACACTGCTTTCTGTAAAATAACCATATATTTATTCCTTTGTTCAAGCCTTTCATTAATATATAATCACATACTGTTCTCTGCAACTTGTTGAGTACTTTATGTACCCACAGCTATATACATTGTTGATCAGTTGAAGAAGGATAAGTTAATCAAGAGCTCCGCGATGAGTATTTTGAAGACTTTGCGAACTAGGATGCACTCCCCACTTTATTATTGTGGACATGTCGGATGACTACCATAACTTATTTTATTTTCGTTTTAAGAGTTTTATTTATCTTTTAAGCCCTACGTAGCAAGTTATGTAAATCTTGACCATTAGGTCTGCTACTACTATTTAATAATAATTTGCTACTTTCATAGTTATTTGTTGAATGATTGATATTTCATCGATGTTGCCATCAGATACACTAGAGTTATTACGAATCGATGCAGAATACCCATAGAGTTTCGGATTTGGTAATCCGGACCTGACAGGGGTAGCCCACATATTTTATAAAAGGATTCAACAAGTTCTAATATCCGTAACTACGATCATTACAACCATTCTGTAACACATATTGTATTTTCATATATATATATATACACTCAGTAGTGAGTTTACAACAATAAATGGTCTTCATTTTTTATATCATTCTCACGTTATTTTTTCATATAAGTTCGACATGAAGCATTGTGTTCTGATTATCGATAATAAATAAGCAAATATACAATATATATACACACACAAACAATTGCACAAATTGATATTTACTTACCATTTGTCCAACATTCCATTCTTCCTTGGGTCCTTCCTCCTTGAATATAGGGTCGGTCGGTCATCCGATCCAAATCGCTGCGAGAGAAGAAGAAAAAAACGCCGACTTCCTCAGCCTCTTCCTACCTTCCGCCACCTCCCCACGCGGCTTCTAGAAGCTTCCAGAGCCCGGAGAACCCTCCAGCGCTGGTCTCCAGAAGGTTCCGAGGGGCAGCACGGAGATCTCCGCGGCGGGGGCCATGGCGGGCCCGTGCTGAGGGGCGGAGCACCAGCCCCACCAGCCGCGCGGGCGGGATCCGTGGGGGAGGGGCTGCGCCGAGATCCCGATGCAGATCCGGGAGGGCCCGCGGCGGCCGGCGCAGTCGGCCGCGGCGGCGCTGCGGTCGCCGATGTCGGCCATGATGCTCGCCATGTTCGCCACCATGGCCTCCTTCTACGTCGCTGGCCGGTGAGTCCGCTCGCTCGCCGCATTCGTCGCTTCTTGGGAATGCTCGCGCCTGCCCTCTCCGGGCGGTTCCTTCTCGTGGAGTGTTTGGCTGGCCTATGTTACCAGCGTTCTAGGGGAATTCTGGATCCTTGGATTGTTCTGGCGGGAGAAATGTTTAGTTTGCGATGCTTAGGATGATCTTGCTAGGGAAATTTTTGATCCATTGCTTGTCGCATTGGAGAATTCAAGGCGAACTTTGGATCTCTCAAGCGGAATCGTGGTATTGCACGAAGGGAGAGCTTCGATTTTTATCGTGTATTCGTATTTACTTGTACGGTACTTGGATCTTGTGGTGTGACAGTTCATAGTGGGATTGTTTTTGTTCTGTTTAAGACTTACATTAGTTCTTGGGCACATTAGCTTGATCTTGTCGCCTTAGTAATGCGAGAGGGCTCTTTTTTTTTTGTTCTTTTCTATGTATACATGATTGGGTTTTGACCTTTTTTCTGTTCCGAGAGGGGAATTTTGTTGACTTCTGGATATTTCAGATTGTGGCAGGACGCGCAGAATCGTGTTTACCTGATAAAAGAACTCGACAGGCGAACTGGCAAGGTATGTTGCTTCAGATCTGGCTAGCCCCTTTTGCTCTCTAGTACAACTAGTTGCCTTTTGGTGTGAGCTAAGCATACGAGTTTCGTAAAATTCAGGGGCAATCGGCAATATCAGTGGACGACACCTTGAAGGTTGTTGCATGCAGGTAATTCTGACCTAGCAGGGCCCATTGTTATGCAAATGTTGCCTTCTTAATGTACAATCTGACAAGCTGTTCAAAGCCATGCTATGTAGTACATTATCTAGTTTTTGCCAGTAAATTGGAGCCGGTGCTCCAAGCTTGCAGAATTTATTATAGCTGAGACTTTGAGCTGTAGTAACTCAGTTAGCGCTTTAGTAATAAACATCCTCTATTTTTAGGCAGCAAGGCAAGTGGTTGGCATCACTTGAGATGGAGCTGGCTGCAGCAAAGCATGAAGGCTTTGTTGGGACATATACCTCTGAAACAAATGGAACTCATTCTAGGAAGAAGCCACTGGTTGTTATTGGCATAATGACAAGCTTTGGCAGGAAAAACTACCGTGATGCCGTCAGGAAATCATGGCTTCCGACAGGTACCGTTTCATAGTACATACCTTGTAGGACTTTTTCGTAAATTCATATCATAATAGTGATGCGTATATTTGGTAATTCAGTGGCGATAGTTAAGTTACAAAGGGCTTATAGAACTTCAACGTAAGAATGATTACTTTTATACCATTAGACAGATTACCAGGTCATGGGTATTAGACTATTAGTAACTGGGGAAAAAACTTTTATTTATGTCAAATATCAGAATGTTCGACAATCTATATCTGCTTGATATGACTGCTGGAAAACTGACACCTAATACTTGCACTAAATTAAACTTGATGCAAAATAATATTCTACATAAAGTCATGAGGTATGCTCATAAGTTGTCTGTGTTGAGAATTTTATAAAGACCTGTTACTTAAGATTTTGAAGTACATTTTATGGAATTCTGAAGATGCACCAGAGTATGAAAGACCTGGACATAGAGCTTGTCTTTTGTAAAAATCATTACCACTTGATCTACAATCTTCAGAATATAGCCTGCCTAGGTGGTTGAATGAATCTAGAAGCAAATGCTGTGTTTTTTAATTGTTCTCATAATGAAGTATTGTGGTAACGGTACCCTTTTAAAATTAATTATTTTAAATGACCTTCAGTTCATAAAGATTAAAATGTGTTATCTTTATTTCATTATTTTCCCACTGTTGGGTAAAAAATGCCCTCTTGTCTGTGTGGTTTAAATTTACTTCTCTGCACAGGTTCAATGCTGAAGAAACTAGAAGAAGAAAAAGGCATTGTAGTACGCTTCATAGTTGGTAGAAGGTACCACATACTTATTGGCGTGTCATACTTATTACCCTACTTGAATGAATGATCATACAAAGTCTAGATATCTGATAGTTCCTCGTCCATGTAGTGCAAATCGAGGAGATACTTTTGACAGGGAGATTGATGACGAGAATAGAAGTATGAAGGATTTCTTGATCTTGGTAAGCCTGATGGATGAATCGAACATATGATACTTATACTGTTTAGGATGTCATATTTACCAACTTTGTGCTTATTGTGCTCTTTTCTTAGTGTATGCAGATTTCCAATATTTTTCTTGATAGTTGTTTGCCTTATTATTGTGGATTATGTGTTGCTTGAAATACCAGTCCAATGACCAATTACCTAGTTCTTTGCTACAATATGTTGCTTTGTTTCTTTAGTATCCAAATTTTGATACAAAAAAAAATCATGAGTTGTGACAATTAAAACACTTTCTTTCTCCCATTTTCAGATAATTTGCTTGGACTGTTTTTTTTTTTACTTTTCAGTTCTTGACTATTAAATGGCATTGCAGGATGATCATATAGAGTCTGATGAAGAGCGTCCTAAGAAGACAAAGAGTTTCTTTGCTAATGCTGCAGAAACATTTGATGCTGAATTTTATGCTAAGGTCAATGATGATATATACATAAATGTTGGTATGTACCATCTGTTTACTTTGAGTGGTTCTATTCAGGGAAAAGATCCCGGTTGGTTACTGCCGTTTACGGCAGAGAAAACAACCGCCGATTACGGCGGTAACCGGTTTTACTGGCTGGTTCTGTTAGAAAAAAAAAACAGCCGGTTACTTTTAAATTCAAATTTGAGCTTTTGACTCCATAATGTTCTTCCCAGTTGGTTAAGGCATTGTTATGCTAGATTACGTATTGAAACATTAGTTTTTAGTATATTTATCACTATTAAAACATAAAGTAGCTCTTTAATATTTGCATTATTCCAAATTCCAAATTGCTAATTACCAATTTTATTTGTTTTCCGGTTTTTTCAATCGGTTTTTCCGGTTTCCGACCGGTAACCGGTTTCGGGAAAATCGCAGCTCAAAATTTGTTTGTTGAAATTTGATCGGGTTTCCAGAATCGGCGGTTATCGCATCGATCGGATTTCCACGGATCCGGTTTTGGATCCTCGACCGCGATAACCGGATTTCCGGTGCCGATCGGGTGAATAAGAATCGCCGTAAAATTTCAATTTCAAATTTGAATTTTTAACTTCTATCATCACTTACTAGGTTGGTTTAGGCCTATTTTGTGCTAGATTACGTATTGCATGAGCTAAATATGCTTAAATTATTGTTTTTGGCCGGTTTGCACTTCATATGAGCTAAATGTGTTAGATTACATATTTTATGAGCTAAATATGAGCTAAATATGCTAGATTACGTATTGTATTAGTTAAATATGCTAGATTACGTATTGTATGAGTTAAATATGCATTTCATTAAACACTTTCTAATTCAAAATTCGTCAATTCAAAATTTCTGCTGGTTTTTCCGGTAACTGGTTTTCAAAATTGGCAATTCAAATATCAGTTTTTGAAATTTGTCCGGTTTTTTCCCGGGATTTCCGGTAACCGGTACCGCCCGCTGAGCGGGATTTCAACCGGTTCCGGTTTTTTGATCCCTGGTTCTATCAGTGCCTAGCATTTTATTATATCTGTTATAATTTTGTGGGATCAATGATACTCCCACCTGTTGTTGTATTTTGAACTGTGCACAATTTTTAATATGCTAGTAAAAATTCATGAAACTGTATCGGTATGAAGGTATTCTTACGACAAATATGCTCGTATAATTTTTGTATGGCCAACTTAAATATTATGAATGGACTAGTGGTTAAAGTTAAAAAATTTGACCTGAAAGCATTATAGTTGCGTAGAAAGTTGACAACTATTTTTGGGCCAGAGGGAGTTGTAGCCGTCTGTTGATCTGCATGATGTGTTTCAAGTAGCATTTTTTTATTATTGCCAAATTCAGTGTTCCAGCATATTTTATTGATATGGTATGATAATGAATTTGGGAGTTAGGACATTAACTTCAATTAGCTATGATATGTCTAGTTGTCTACAGAAAAAAGTAATGAGCCTCAATCTTTTGAACTTCACTGACCTGTAAAAAAGGTCAATCTGCATGCTCTAGGACGCTGGATTGCTTCTTTCACAATGGATGTATAGATGTTATTGTTTTGAAATAATTACAAAAATAGCACTTAACATTTTTTGCAAGGAAAAATAGTACTTAACATGGAAAAAAAATTGTTTTTTGTGCAGACACTTTGAGTGCAATGCTCAAAACCCACTGGGACAAGCCTCGTGTCTACATAGGCTGTATGAAATCTGGCGAGGTCTTTTCTGAATTGTGAGTGTTTTCAACAATTTTTTTTGGGTACTTGTATTGTATTCCCCTTTGCACACTTTTTCTTTGTTAGACAAACTTTTCTAACATCTTCCGTAAAAACAGGACCCATAAATGGTATGAACCAGACTGGTGGAAATTTGGTGATGGGAAATCGTAAGTAACTTGCATTAGAAATATTAACTCTCCTGTTACATGTACTGTGCATTTACTAGGTGGAACATTAAAAACAATTACTGTTTGGTGGAACATTAAAAACAAGTACTGTTTTGGCTCATCTATTTGAACTTATCAAATAATAGATACTTCCGACATGCTTCCGGTGAAATGTTTGTCATATCAAGGGCTGTAGCTCAGTTCATTTCTATAAACAGGTACACGACCTGTACTTTCTGCACTAATTTCAATTTCCTGCTCCAACAAGGATCTAAAAAGTAGAAAGTAAGAGAAGTTTTAGAAAGTACTTTTAGTGATGTATCTTTGGTGGCATCTTTTAATGATAGGTCTGTTCTCCGGACATATGCACATGATGATGTTAGTGTAGGATCATGGATGATTGGGCTTGCTGTGAAGCATGTAAATGAAGCAAAACTTTGTTGTTCTTCGTGGCCCTCAGGTTTGTGATATCTGTTGACCTTGTTATTGATTCCTTTTTTTCTGTTGGATATGTGGATGTTATCTTAATGATCCATTTTTCTGTTGTCAAGGTTGAGTCTTGAATTCTTGATGAATGCTTGTTTGCAATTCAGGCCATTTGTCAGCTAGAAACTTTATCGTATTATCTTTGATGGCCGGATCTATTCAAATCCTGTATTGGGTAGTCATTATGTTTTGAGTAAGGACTAGACAAGTACATGAACAGAGAAATTATATAATTTCCTTGAAGTTGTATGGAAGAGAAAACAAGATTGAGAGACTATAAGTTATGTTCAAGAAAATCCCCTGTAGTTGCAAGAATTGTAGCTGGTGTCCTAAGCATACATGACAGCATATATTCTTTATTATTTGTTACTCATGGTGAAACCAGCAGGAGTGGAACTAGAAATCGGTGACAAATTACCATTTTCACAATAAGTTATTACACGATGTTAGTTTTGATTGACTCAGTTTCTAACTTTAGACTATAGCACAGGTTTGCCAAACTATGGTTGGTTAGAGTTTGGGCAGTGGGTAATGGCTTAAAAGTTTAGCATAAATTAGAACGGATGGTTTCTTGCTGCATGTGTGCTGAGTTCTAGCGGTCAGCATTGCTCTTAACTCTTCAAATGATCTGATTTGTATACTCAGCTGGTTAGGAGCAGTTGTTATCATTTTGGATCTTTTACCTGCTGTTAGTCAGGAACTGGTCCTGTTTTAGATTATGAATTTGGGCTCTTATCAGGAATGTTACACATACTGTTATTAAATTTGAAAGGATCATGGATATATGACAAAACCAAAGGCAATGTAATCCAGATTTTTAGGATTGGAGAAACAAATGCAGTTGTTCTGTTATTTGTGCTTACTTCATATTTGTGTACTTAGTTGTTGAATCATTATGTCATCTCACTAGTAACTTCCAGATAATTTAAATACTAGCTAACCACAAAATTTTGCTTTGCAGGAGCTATGTGTTCAGCTCTGTGATGAGCAATGCTTTCCCGAGGGAGAATTTTGTGAACAGTAGGCTCAAGATTATACTGAATGATACATCCCAACTGCAGAGAATGAGATGAAACCGGCGCTGTAGAGTTTTAGTTTTCTTTTGCCATTTTTCTTTGGCATTCTTGGAGCTAGCAGTGCCAGTTAATACCGAATCAGATATCTTCATTGCAAAGGAAAAGTACTGTATCTTTTCCTCGCAAGACCACACCGCCTAGAATCATGAGTTCTAACTAAAAAATCCTTCTGCAGATTGTATCCTGGTTTTGCGTGTCGTTTGTAGATGTCCACCCTTACCATTCTTTTCGGACAGACCGTTGTTGGAGTGACAGAAATTAATAGCAATTCAGGAAATTATTTTACTCCAAAGAATACATCTCAACTATGCCCCCACATTTGTTGCCATGTACTGATGATACATAAGGGACACTTTTGAAGTCAAGAATAGGCCAGGTACAACTGTTCTGCACACTTGAAAGAGGGGGTACTGTGCGCTCATTATTGTATAGAATAAGAAAAGTGTTGCATGGAAGTCTCCCATGGCTTAAATTTGTCGAGACAGATTTTTGGACTTGTGAGTTACGCTTCAGTGCATGTTTTATTTGTGAAGTACGTTTAACAAACAGGTAGGGCCGAAGGAGAGATTAAAGATGACCAGAGAATCAGAAACCGAAAAAGAGAATATTTTGAGGGGTTTTGGTTGGCCCAGTGTTAGAAAGAGGCTGACAGCTGCAGTGACGTCTTTGCAATGAATATACTAAGACTCGTGTTGTACTACAGGCCAAACCCTCTGATTTTGGTGTGGTTTGGTCGCCAAGAAAGCTTCCTAGTCTCTCATTCTCATTCCAATTTTTCAGATTTTCTTTGGTCATATGTTGTAGGGTCAGAAAGGCCTATGTTCGTACAATTGGTTGCCGTAACAGCTGGAAGATATTTACTTATGGACTGCTGGTTTTTTTTACATGGTTACTTAAGTTAATAAAGACAAGAAAGAATACATCTGGCGATATAGGAAGAAGTTATGGGCTGTACAGTAGATTACAGAAATGCACATGCATGTTTCCATCCAAAGACAAACTACAAAGCAAAAAATAAAGATCGTGGAAATAAAAATGATTGTCAAACGTAGGATTTCAAAGGAATTTTAGTGGGATATACTACTGTTTTCTGCCTTCGAAACGGACCTTTAGTTCAACCTAGATCCGAACCAGCTTCGAACCGGTTTGAAGCCGGAAAATATTTCATTTCAGCAAAAAAAAAAGACGCTGTTCCGTGCAAACATTATTAAGCTAAAAAAAAGACGCCGGGATCCGGAAAATATTTCACTTCACAAGAGATAAAAAATACTCGAATCCGGAAAAGTAACACTGCAGCAGAAAACCTAGTTAGTCAGCCCAAAGGACTTCTCTGAGTTCTCTCTCCTCCCTCCCCCTCCTCTCTTCCAGGAGCCGCCTCCTCCCTCTTCCAGAGAGACACTGAGAGAGAGAGAGGCCACAGGCCACAGCCGCAACGCCACCCGCGCCACCACCTCCCCGATCGAGCCGGCTAGGGTTCCGAGAACCATGGTGGGCTGCACCAGGGGCGGCCTCCCCGCCTGGATGACCGCCGCCGCCGCGCGCGTCGACCTCTCCGGCGGTGGCGCGGCCATCTCGGGCTCGCCGGCTCCCCAGCCGGGGCCGTCGGCGCCGCAGTCGGCCGCGGCTCACCAGGAGCTCGGGATGGCCGAGCGCACGCTCTCTGCCGCCAGCGCCGCCTTCGTCTCCGCCATCATTGTCAACCCCCTCGACGTTGCAAAGGTCCGGGTTTTCGTAGCTTGTATATGGCTTTTGTAGTTTTTCTCTCTCTCGTGTGCTTGGTTGGTGACTGAAAGGTGGTATTCTCTTGGTGCAGACGAGGCTGCAGGCGCAGGCGGCGGGGGTGCCGTACTACCAACCGTCCCAGATGGCGGCGCTCGGGCCCGATGCGGTAACGAATCCAATCTCATTTTGTGTCTCAGTGCGGCGGGTTTGGGTTGTAGTTGCCTCTAATTTCAAGTGTGGATCGTGCAGTTGTGTGGGTTTATGTGTTCGGGGGTGGTAGATTAGGTCACTGTGTGAAATGCAGTTAGCGTTTCTGGATGTGAATGTGTTGTTTTGGTATGGCCACTGAGGGATTGGATAGGTCAGTGTTGTGATCCAAAGTGCACTTCGATGTTTATTGCCAGAATGTAGGGCATGCCAAATTGTTTGTTTGGGCCAAAAACATGTTGTGTTCAGCACCTGGTTTTCTTAAATTCCTTACTTGACTAGAACTGCTAGTAACATTGCCTGGATTGGGGATTATGTTTGTTAGCCTTTGGAAGTTAATATTTCTTTTTGAATTGCTTGTTCAACAAGCAGGTAATGGTGGGTTCATTGGGGGTGTTCTGTGGTTGCACAATGTGGGATGTGGGGTTGATGACGTTAACTATTTCACTATTTGGTAATGATCTAAGGCGGAGGGGAATGCACATAACATTCACTAGATGATTATGCTAGAAGACGACTGGATACTCTTAACTGTACCAAAGGTTGGTAGGAGTAGTTGGGATCATTTTGATAGGTGATGTAGCCCTAACTCCTAATTATGATAAGTAAGTAGGTTTTGGATGTTAACAATCTTGGAATGTCCTGCTTGTGGTTAGACAATTTTAGCATACTGTACCCGAGGCAGATACTGTTGGTGGGAATGGTATTGTGTGGCTGTAGCGAAGATGAGTTGTTCTTACCACAAATATAAATTTGATCCTTTTGTAGGTAGACATGTTGGTTACTTGGTTACATTTCTTATAGTGCTACTTGCTGATTCAGTTCCTTTTCTGGTTATATTATATTTCTCAAATCTAGAGTAGTGTTTCTGTGCGTCTTGTCTTTAACTATGGAAAAATAGACATGTAAAATCTCTTGAAACTGCCATGATATTCCGGAACAACTTTTTTCATGTTTTTGGTATTACAAGAAATTTTTTATTTATTAGGTGCCTATTCATGTTAATAGTCTGAATCTTTGACTTCCGAATTGTTAGTCGACAGTCCCATTGTATTTGTGCTGGGTTAACCGTCAAATGAATGTCTAATTTTTCTCTCATGCTTACTGAATGAATGCTGCTGATGTGTTACTATGCTTTCCAGATACTGTCTGATTTCAGATGTTCTCCATCATGCACACGTGGTGTCATTTTGGGAAGTGAGCCTGTTTGCCCCATTGATTGCTTTAAGTACAAGGGAACGCTTGACTTATTATTGAAAGTTGTTAGACAGGTAATGCAGCATAAATATGTTTTGGTAGTTTCTTATATTAGTAGTAACTTCCAGTGGATAGACTCATAGACATACTTAACACTTTGGTTAATCGGTTGTTTCAGGAGGGATTTGGTAGATTATGGAGAGGCACAAATGCAGGCTTGGCATTAGCTGTACCAACTGTGAGTTCTCTTATAGTATATTCCATTGTGCTAGTTGTTGTGTTATGTTATTTTTGCTTCCGTTCTGTCACATGCGGAGCATATTTTTAGTAGATTCAATCTCTTGAGGTATATATGTGAAGTAGGCAATTTCCTCTGCTTGTCCATGTCATTTTCACTTTGTTTTTCAAGAGAAAATCTGGTCTGTTTTACGTTTTGTCTGCTGGGACATGTATAACTCATTTTAATAGAAGAAGCCATATCTGTTTTTTTTTTAATCTGTTATATTAATCTGCATGTAAAAATAGTAGTTTATATTAATCTACATATTGGTCTGTTAAAGTAAGTTAGTAATCATCTAGCCTGCACATAGTCCCCCCTCCCACTTCCTCATACCATCCAGTATTCTTCTGCGCATCCTAAAGTGAATGCTGTCCATTGCTAATGTGTTTGACCACAAACAGGTTGGAATATATTTGCCTTGCTATGACATATTCCGCAACTGGATTGAAGATTTTACAAGAAGCAATGTCCCTGGTTTGACACCATATGCCCCACTAGTAGCAGGATCAGTTGCTCGTTCGTTAGCATGCATTGCTTGTTCCCCAATCGAATTGGCCAGGACACGGATGCAGGTAGACCTCTATTTTGGAAGTGTCTAGTTGTTAGAGTACATTTTAGTCAGATCAATAATTATTGTTGGGAAATGGGAAATAGTTGAATGACCATATGGGTAGCTGCCCACCTTTGTCAAAATTTTGAACCAGCACTAACCCCCCCACAAAAAAAGTACCACATACATTGATATGCACACCTGCAAATTTTCATGATGAAACTCATCCATATTTTTAGAACCAAAAAAGAGAAGTTGTGGATGTGAATAGTGTGTAAAATATGTGACAGCTTATCCTTTTCAATTCTGTAAACTCCAGATTAATTTGAGAATGAAATTTGGTAGGTATGCACATCACTTAGAGCTATAGTCACAATTTTTTTTTTTCACATTATTTGGATGCATTTCATGAAGTAAATGACATAATATATGCAAAGGTGGGCAGCTGTCCATATGCTCAGAAAATCTGCTTTCAATTATTGTTTGTAATTTTGGTCTCTGAGGATCAAATTTGTTGCACAATTCAGGGGCCTATGTAACACATTTTTTCCTCATTTATTTAAAGTATCAAATAGTCAAATAGTCACTATTGTCACATGTTCTATGCTAACAGGCATACAAAGAATTTCGACCTGGAGTAAAGCCTCCTGGAATGTGGAAAACGCTGCTTGGTGCTCTTTCACCACTTGCAAGTTCAAGTCAGAATGGTGTGTTGGTTTTATTTGCTTTCATATATATTAGTTTATGATGGTTCCTATTTATCAAAGCAACATCATGTTTTTCAGTCACATGTCAAATTGTCAACTTCCAGTATTCTGTATTTTTATTCCAGTGGCCAAATTATTTTATTTTTTTAGGAAAGAAGTTATCTATTGATTAATTAATGCTGAAACAGTACAAAACTATCGTGTTCTGTGGATGGGTGTGGGTGCACAACTTGCTCGGGATGTTCCTTTCTCTGCTATATGCTGGTCGACGCTGGAGCCGGTGAGTCCCTGTTGTCTGTGTCTTAGATACGCTAAATCCTTGTCACAGTTAATCGATTCACATCTTAGCTTGCTACCATTATGTGCAGATTCGGAGAAAGCTGCTTGGTCTTGTCGCAGATGAAGGTGATGCAGCTAGTGTGTTGGGAGCAAACTTTGCTGCTGGCTTTGTAGCAGGTAGTCTCGCTGCTGGTGCTACATGCCCTCTAGATGTTGCGAAAACAAGGAGACAGATAGAGGTTTGTGTATTCTTTCATATATTCTTTTTTTTTCTTTCTGAAATAGCCATTGGAAACTTATTTTCAGGTTTAGTCTCCAAACTAACCCCCACACACACACAAAAAGCACAAAGCACCATTTAGTTTTCACCTGGCCTTCTATTGATGCATTCTTGCATCATGTACTATTCTCTTGCTTGTCTCTCTATTCCTCTCTTTAATTTGCATTTTTTTTCATTTCAGAAGGATACTGAGAAGGCAATGAGAATGACCACAAGGCAAACATTAGTTGATATATGGAGGTATGTCTTCCATACAAGAGGCATTTCATTCCAAACAAATAAAAATGCATTTTTTATTGTGCTATACATTTCTGCTTTGGTTACTGGATTGGGTTTCGAACCCAACCTACAAATGGATCAATTGAGCTTATATGTTGGTGGGGCTGTAATTTAGTGAGTTGTTTGGGTTGGGCTAGCCTGTATGTAGGCGGCTTAGCTGGGTTAGGTTTGTGACCTGGACAAGAATTGTTATCAACATGGCTGAGTGAGAGCATTAATTTTAACAGATCGGTTGTAGAAAAATATTGCTTTATTTTTATCCAGTATTGAGAGAAGTAACTGCTATTGAATAATTAATCAGCTCACCAAACTTACAAATGCATCTATATAACAGTTTAGATGGATGGAAGAAATAAGACCAACATGGAATTATGGAAGTATACTAGAGAGTAGAGAACGCTCTGGAAAAACTGTTAAAAAATAAAAGCGAGTCTCCCTCCGGTATAAAATAGATGTTGTTTTAGATCCATGCACATAGAACTAGGAAGAAGTTAATACCTTAGCTTTTTTAGTTTGCCCATACTATTTGTATACTACCAATAAGCAATTAATAGTGGCATTTGGTGGAATATGTTTCCTCAACAGAAAAAAAACGACAAGTATATGCAAAGCAAAACAAATTCTTGGAAACTTCATCTTTTTTAGACCGGAGGGAGTACTTAAGAAAAAGCGAGATGCAGTAAAGGAATGTCAACAAACTTTGCTGAAAAGAAAGCAGAAGACCAAATCAATTATGATGTATACATATTTAGTAGATAGATACTTATGAAGTAATAAATTTGCTTTCCTAACAAAGGTCTAATACACAATCCGTTAGAATGGCCACCTTGTAGATTTGTAGAGGTGCTCAGTGGTCTAACCAGTTGCAACCCCACCCAAACTATGTTTATGTTTAGCTGGTTTGGTTCATGACCCAATCTGTCCAGTAGAAAATAATGTCTTGCTTGTTTTCATCTGTCCTGTGAACAAAGATGAAGTGGGCTGGATCAAATTCCCTGATTGCTGTTGAAATTTTGGTTTGTCTTCCAAAATCTAGGTGTAATGCTTTGTCAGAACCTTTCTTGTCATACCTTTCCAATTCCTTATCCTAGAGAGATCTTGGTTGCTGAGTTTCGCTTATTCGAACTCTGTAGCTGTAGGCTTAGTTAGAACAACTGTCCACAACATAGTAATTCGTTTGCTGCTCATTTCACTCACTCCGATTTTATTTTATCCTGCCAGCTCTGGAGGTCTGAAGGGCTTGTTCACCGGTGTTGGTCCGCGTGTTGCACGTGCTGGCCCATCAGTTGGAATTGTCATTTCCTTCTATGAGGTCGTGAAGTATGCTCTTCATCAAAGGCACATGTCATGACCAAGATTTTGTTCAGAAGATAGAAAACACCACTTTTGTAAAAACAAGAAGACCTGCCCCAGTTTCGTCAAGTTTACACTGGTTACTCGAGCTTTGGACGGCCAGGGCTAGGTGTAACTGAGGATCAAAGTGCTCAACAGTCAACAGGCTTTTTCATGGATGGGGCCAGTGTCGTCTGGTAATTTATTCTAAGACTTTCAGTTTTGCCGTGGAGCGAGCTCCAGTTTTGTCAGAGGAGTGGACCATCATCTAATCTTCCCTTTTGCGCCAGAAGCTTAAACTGCTTCGATTAACTTATAGGAAGACGAATGTAGTGGAAGATGTAGCACTGACACTGATCAATAATACCTTGCACTTGGTATCCCCAAAACCACAGAAGAAAATTTGTTTTATTTTGCCTCAAATGCTGGTGGGTTCTTTCATATTGAGATCAGGTTTGGTTGTTAACTGGCCTTTTTGGTTGCCTTCATTTTCTGTAGATGGATGATCAACATTGTTTAGTGCTTTCCAATCTTTAACAGCAGTGTAAATTGCTACTTGAAGCCAGTAGGTAAATAAAAACTGGGAAATTAAATTATTGATATATGACAGCAATGTGGATGATTTGGGGTTGAAGGTGGTGAAGATCTTTACAACAGAAATCATCACTCGGCCGCACGGTCCTAAAGTCCAGCCGCGATATCGCGGCCTTCCAGGTCCCAGCACGGCCCAAATGGTAAGACCGATTAAAGTATGGCATTTTTGTAGCCATTTTTTCCAAGGTCCAATAGGGTTTGTTTGGTTCAAGGGATCATCTCATCTTTGGATGGATTGTTTTGTCACGTGATCATCCTATAAATTTAGCGGAATGACAGTATCCTTCATTTTGTACTAGATTTATGCTTATGAAGGATGATGTGACGATTAACCTGTTAAATATGTATATAGCTTAGTGTGTTCTTTGTATATTTACCTACCTTATGCATGGTATATTGACCTTTTGACCCTTTGAAATAGATCAAGGTTCATTATAACATGATATCAGAGCAAGGTAAAGGTTTTCACCACCATCGCCCTCCCCGCGCCCTTCTCCTCCTTGGGTTGCGTGCTCGCTCGCCAGTGAGCAACTCGCTCACTGAGCCGTCGCGCGCCTCCTCCTTGCCAGATCCACGTTGCCTCAAGCCGCTTTTGCCCCACCGCTTCGACCCGCGCCCACCGCCAGACCTCCATCCTCAACAACGATGCTGTCGTCGCCACCCGGGACCTCTATCCTCGCTACCGTTGCTGTCGGAGTGAGTAGAGCTCCCTGCTTTGTTTTTTCAATTCGGGTGGAGTTGTTAGCTCTAGCTTCACTCCAGCTCCACCGATCTACGTGGAGCCAACGGCTTCTACTTCGGCTTCTCACCGGCTCCACCGATATACGTGGAGTCGGCGACTTTAGCTTCACTCTGGCTACACCGATATATGTGGAGCCGGCGGTTTGGGCTTCAACTTCACCTCGGCTCTGGCTTCTCCGGCCACTCTTCGGCTTTGGCTTCTCTCTAGCTCCCGATCTAGCTGGAGCCACTGCCTGGGGCTTCTGCTCGTGAGCACGTCGCCTCTCAACTCCAGATTCGGTCAAATCATCACTGATAGCTATTACCGGAGGCTCCTTCGCTATCTCGCCCCCTAGTTTGGTTCGATGGGACGAATTTCAGGGTGTGGGCTGTTCACCTGAGGATTCACCTCAACAGCCAGCGCCTCTGGGGTCATCTCATCGGCGAGCGGCCCTGTCCGCCTCGTCGTACGACGCCAGTTCTTCCTACTGGTGCAAATCAAGCTATCTAGGAGGCCGTCAATGCTGCACTGGAGGAGACTCTAGAGCTCTATTAGTCAGAGTTGCACGTCTACGAGAGATGGCAAGATGCTGAAGCTCGTGTTACCGCCATCCTGGTGGGTAGCATGAGCACAGATAGAAATCCCTGCCAGTTACCGGTTACCAGCCGGGGGCCAGGATCCAAAATCCCAGGTGGTTTTTCCCGGGTTCTCAAATTCAAAATTTGAATTTTGGTTGGTTTTTAAGCAAATTCAAACGAATTTCGTCCGGGTTTTTTCTGGGAAATCCAGTTATCGACAGTTTTTTTCCCGGGCGGCGACTGAGATTTCCCCCGGGAACTGTTTTTGGATCCCTGAGCATGAGTAGCATGACTGTGGCCATCTCTATAGATATGACTGAGCTGTCGACGACGCATCTGGTGTGGGAGCATCTCTTAGCTCACTACCAGCTGACGAGTGGTGCTATGTACCTCTCCGTTGTGCACTAGGCCTATTCTCTTCAGCAGCTCGATGCCACCGTGGATGACTTTTACCAGCAAATATCTGAGGTGTGGCGTACTCATTCCATTATTCAAACCAGACAAGTGGGTTATATTCGGAGCTAGGATCAAAGTAAATTAGCTATCTTATCCTTCAAACGAAACACCCCATAGATGCCTTCCTCTCTCTCTCTGTCTCTCTCACCTATTCCACCCCCTTTTCCCTCGCCACCTTAAACCCTAACCCCACACCAATCGCCGTATAGCCTTGCCGACCGACGCTGACCAGAGAGCCACCACCATTGGCTCCCTTGCGGCCTTGCTTCCTTGATTCATTGGCTAACGCTCCCTCCGCTGCACCCTACCTTCTCCACCTCTACTTGATTCGCCACCCTACCCTGAACTTGGCCACAGTCACCTCTGCCGCATACTACCTGGCCACTGTCACCCCTCCTCGATACCTATGGTGGGATCTTCGTGAACCCGAACCACAACCCTGCCCACCTCTAAACAGGAGTAAGATGAATAGATGACGCCTTGTAGCACGGATATTGATGTGTATCTTAATGTGAGAAAAAATCAACTTATTTTAAAGAGATTTCAGGCAATTTATTATTAAAACGTCAGTTTTTCCATATGTTGGATGCTTGTTGCAACCTGGGAATACTATTTCGTTTTGGAAAAAAAAATGCAATTTGCTATATGCCAAATTTGCAGAATTGAAAGTAGTCTAGAAAAATAATTCGATCTACGAGTGTCGTTCATCGACGGTTACCTTTCGATCCGAAGAAAGTCGATCGTGCTGATAACGTGTGGAGAAACCGTCGCTGGCGAGTCCAGTCCGAGCGAGTACCTCGTAGACAAACTCAGAATCGTAAGAATAGTACAAGAACGTAAGAACAAAATAGTAAATTGAAACAGAGATACAAGAGAACTTCAGACTTCTCTTTATTGATCTTCTGTAATCATGTACAATGTTGAGGGCCTCTCTCTTTTACATAGACAGCTGGGTGGACGAGGAGCCCACCAAAACTAGGACTCTCAGATCCTAAGCCCGGTTCCTTAACAAATTGCAAATTTACAATTTGGATCATTGAGTACATCATCTACTGACAGAGTTCGCAAGAACAGAGGAAACGGTCCTTGAACAACTACCTAGCACCTACCTTCCTCTCAGCAAACGGACTGACTCTTTTGACCCCGCCGGAGGAATGCTCGAGCTGGTAGACAGCGTGCCGTAGTCGTCGTCGGCTGGAGGCCGGCCGCCGTAACCGTAGGAGCTAGTCGAGTAGCTCGCCGTCATGGACGTCGTCGCCGTAAACGCATCGTCGACGACGAACTTCTCGGACGGAGCGTAAGGTTGCACGTACATCGCCACGGGCATCCTCGGGGGAAGCGCCGGTAGCTTGCTGGCCTCACCGGAGCGCAGAGCCTCGATGGCCTGCCGGATGCTCGGCCGCGCCCTCGCGTCGGGGTGCGCGCACCAGAGCCCGACCACCACGACACGCTCCATCTCCCGCGCATCGAACTGGCCGCACAGCGCCTCGTCGGCGGCGTGCAGCACCGCGCCCCGGCCGTAAAGGTCCCACGCCCACTCCACCAGCCGGAAGATTCTCTCTCCGCCCGGCGGCGGCGGCGCCATCGGCCGCCTGCCGGTGGCGACCTCCAGCAGCACGACGCCGAAGCTGTACACGTCGGACTCGGTGCTAGCCTTCCCGGTGGCGATGCACTCCGGGTCGAGGTATCCCGGCGTGCCCGCCACAGCGGTCATGGTCTGCAGGCCGACGCCGTGGTCGATGAGCCGCGCGAGGCCGAAGTCGCCGAGCTTGGCGTCGAACGACTCGTCAAGCATGATGTTGCTTGGCTTGATGTCGCCGTGGACGACGCACTGCTCCCACTCCTGGTGCAGGTACAGAACGGCGGCGCCGAGCCCGAGCACGATTCTGTACCTCACCGGCCACGCCAGGCGCGCCGCCTCCGCGGCGCCGTAGAGGTGCCGGTCGAGGCTGCCGTTGGGCACGAGGTCGTAGACGAGCAGGAGCTTCTTGCGGCCGTGGCACCAGCCGAGGAGCTGCACCAGGTTGCGGTGGCGCAGCCGGCTGATCACGGTGACCTCCGCCGTATACTCCCGCTTCCCCTGCGTCGGGCCGCCCCTGGAGAACACCTTGATGGCCACGTCGCGGCCGCCGAGCTCGTCGACGCGGCCGCGGTACACCGACCCGGACGCGCCCTGCCCGAGCTTCTCCTCCTCGGAGAAGTTTCTCGTCGCCGCCGTGAGTTTGCTCAGCTGGAACGGACGCGGCCCCGAACCCGACTCGAGCTCGTCGTCGATCGGTGAGTCGTCTTCGGCGGAGGAGGCAGGTGACTGTTCCTGCCGGCTCTGCCTGCTGGACCGCCACAGCAGCAACCTGACCACCACAGTGAGCAGGAGAGCCAGCACCGTCACCGCTACGGTCACGCCGGCCACGAGCGGCAGGCCGGCGCCCCGCCGCGGCGAGCTTGGACTTGGAGTTGGAGTATTCCTGGACTCCAGCGTTGAGTGGAATGACCACGAGAGCAAGTAATGCTGGGCGACACGGTCCGCGCCCGTGGCCGCTGAGAATCCGACCTTGACCTGGTCCGGCAGCAAGCTTTTCAGGTCGACGGTGGCACTGAGGTTGTAGGTTGCGCCTTCGCTGCTGGCGTTGTGCAGGACGACGTTGAGCCGCCTGGTGCCGTTGTCGTAGTCGATCTGTGAGGACATCACCCGGCCAACGAAGCTGTCGTTCGGCAATACCGTGTTGCCGCCGTACGAGTTGATGTTGTTGAGATCGACGCCGATGTGGCGGTCGCTGGGGTCCCATTCGTCCATGAACGTGTCGAATTCGACGGCGACGACGCGGTCGCCACCGGTCGCGTTGCCGCGGCTGATCAGGGTGCTCCTGCTGAAAAGCCCGAGGTAGCCGTCGCCCGAGTCCACTGCCATGTTGGACGGGCTGTCGACGTTGGCTGTGAGGAAGAAGGCCATGCCGTGCCCAACCGCCAGCCCGCCCGGCACGGCGTCGATGCCGAAGGAGAAGGTGGTGGTGAAGCTGGCCGCCTCTCCGGTGGCGCTGTCCCAGAGCTGCACCGGCTTGTGGTACAGCAGCCGGCCGCGGTTGTTGGTGTAATTCTTGGATCTGTCGCCGGTGATGTCGGCCCTGAGGTCGCCGATGATGCAATCGTCCCCCAGCGCGCCGAAGTCGTACATGTTGGTCTTGTTGATGGTGTCGTAGTGGAAGGTGAGGGAGCTGCCATGGTGGGCAAGGAGGTAGAGAAGGAAGACGACACCAATGAGGCGGCCATGAACAGTACTGCAAGTAGAGCACAGCACAGCCATTGCAAGTTGCTGCAGGCGTTATTCAAAGGGCACAAATATATATACGGAAATGCCATATGGAATTTTCCAAAGTCTTAAGTCAAATTTTTTTTTGTAACCATTGAATTTGCACATAGATTAATACACTATACGATTGGATGTTGATCCAATGGATAAAAAAATATAACTTATACTTAAGAAAAATTCAATCATTTTACGAATAGACAACCCCGTGTATATACCACCCTTCGATACACCTCCATTAGCATCCTATACAGGCCGTCCATTAAAAAAATACAATTAGCTATATATCACTCAATAACTTCAGATCTTCACAATAAATCACAGATGTCTCATTGACATATGTGTCTTGGTCCCACATATCAACATCACAATAAATGATATATTATAATCATATAGTTATTTTTTAAAAAATAAAATTTGTTATATACCACTCAATAAGTTCGGATCTTCACAATATGTCACCGATGTTTTACTAAGATATGAGTCCTGGACTCACATATCGACATCACAATAAGTAACATATTATAATCATATAGTTATCCAGTGGCATACTGTGAATTTTCTCGATAAAAAACCAATGCTCTCAGCGCTGCACAAAACAGTAGTCTTACGAACCAGCGACTATGCTCTTTCGAGATTTATTAGCCAGTTGTATTTCCTGGCTTGTAGGTGCAGAAGGTTTCCTTTCGTTGCTGACACTTACGGGAGGATCCAGTCAGTCGGGCTGATGCAGGTTATTTTTTCTTCCACTGGCCGGTCTCGCACCTTTTTTACTCTTCAATTAATTGATCAATGATGTATGACATGGCGCATTATTGGGCGTGTAGCTAGCTATTGCCCGAGTTGAGCAATGCATTTACTGATTAATTTTGTGTAACGAGCAATGCTGAAGTAAACGTAACAATCTTAATCTGGTCGATCAAATGGGCATAGTATGAAAATATTTACCCATGCAGTTCTTCTACCATTTTGGACGCACGATCGTGACTCGTAAGGACAAAATATCAGGCATTCATCGGTTCCGAGAGACTGCCTGCAGCTGATAGATTATGCTTATCGCAAAAACTATCTAACTGTACTATCGTAGATACCAACTGTATTATCATAGATACCAATCTAGACAGTAGATTCGTTGGCACCTCAGGTTGACTACATCGACCAGTACCGGAGATGCGTACGTGAGGATCAAAGCGTAGGCGAAGCAAAAAAAAACATACAAACTGTATTGTTCAAGTGTAGAATGATATACAAGTGACATCCCCTCCTCATGCTACAATGAGTCCTGTTCATAGGATGAGAGGAGGAGGGAAATGAAAGTTACACAGTTGTGCCTAACTCTAGTACAATTTTGAGGACAATCTTATCTTTTCTAATCGAGTGGGGTGGCCAACACTACGCTCGCATGATGACATCATCCTTGCCCGTCAGAGCCATCCTGCGCCGACTTCGCACTGGCTTGGTCGGGTTCGAGATCGGGGGTGGCGTTTGTCGATGCCCGTCACGCTGTCAGAGCCATCCTACGCCAACTTTGTGCCAATTAGTACACGGTAGAGCTGGGACTTGGGCCGTGCTTTTTTGGGCCAGCCCGAAGCACGGTCGACACGGCACGGTCTAAGCCGCGCGCGTGGTGGGCGGGCGGCCGCAGACGAACAACGGGCGGGCGGGCTCGAGAATGCGCCCGTTAGGCGGCACGGCCGCAAGACGATCAGTTGGGCCGTGCTTGGGCAAGACGGCACGAAATAGCCCAACCTTTCGTTTTAGCCCAATCCTCCTCACCTAGTCCAATCACTCCCTGCCGGTCTAGCCCTCCGTTCTAGCCCAATCCCTCCCTTAGCCTAGTCCAATCACTCCCCCACACCGGCCTAGTCCAACCAATCATCCCCTTCTGTCACCCGACCTGAACCACATGTGTCTTTGTCTTCCTGGGTAATGGCGGCGGTTATCGTCTTCTCGCGCCTATAGTTACTTAGGGCGGGCACGGGCGACGCAAGACGATCCGACAAGACGGGCTTTGGGCGTGCTTTGGCTGACTAGAGGCGATCGGGCAAGACGCGAGACGCAAGACGGCGATGAATAACCGGACCGAAAGCAAGGCACGGCACGACACGGCCCGAAGCACAATGGGTCTGGGCCGTGCCGGCACGGCACGGCCTAATGCCCACCTCTAGTACACGGCAAGAGAAAGGTCTTGGTAATATTCCCTGGATTCAATGTAGACATGTGGACTACTGGATCTCTAGTTGTCACAAAAAAAACTGGTATTTCTTTAATTCCTTGTAAGCTTTTAGCTTCTCTGTAAGAAGCGATAAGCACTGAGCGGTCTTGGAATTCCAAGTTGCCTCTTTATATTTCACATCTTTTTCGTTGGGACCGACTTAGTACCGATCGAGATATCCTTTCTGCCAAACATCTCCTCGATATTGAGCAAAGATTTTTTTTTCTTGAGATCAATTGCAGCGGCGAAATGGTAGATCTCTTGGACAGCTTCAAGTTGAGGTATGCTACGGCCTTTTATTGAGTTTATCTTTGCTAATTTTAATTTGTACTGTCGAACTATGGATGCTTGAGTAGATACAAGTGTTTAACATGTGCTTATGTATATAACCATCTACAAAGAGGTGCTTGTGTTAGAGGAGATAACTATTACATAAATGCTTGATAATATGGTTATATTCTCTCTCTTTAAAAACCTACGTATAAGCAATGATTATACATGCCATGCCTGAATTAAGCAGCTACATAGTACGGCTGGTTATTGTAACTAACTACCGAACCAATGACCTATCATATTTGTATAATTTATCGATTGATCAGTGACATGTAAATGGCATGGCGCGTAGTCTTAAAAATCTCAAATGAGGAATATCATAAATAAATGGAATAAGTTCATTTGACACGCTCAACTATCTATCGCTCCAGTCTAGAATTCAACTATCAACTACAAAATTGGGTATTTGACCCCTCTCAATTGTCAATACCGGTTAAAATAAACCTCTTGCTCAAAACCACTATAACATCTCAAATTTGGAGTTCTTTTGAAGTCTTTAAAAATAAAAATAACCATTTGATTTTTCTTATTTTAATTCAAGCTTAATTTGAATTTCCAGAAATCAAAACCATTTAATATAAATAAATTAAACTTCAATTAAATTCAAAACTATTTTATTTGAGTTCCTTTAGTTCCAGAGTATTTTTTTTGGGAACTTTTGGAGTTTATTTGCTATTTATTTGAGCTCAATTTTATTTAATCTAATTTCTAAATTCAGAAATCCTTTTCTTTATTCGAATTTTCTTTTGGGTTGTTTTCTTTTCTCAACCTAGTCATTTTCCTTTCGGCCCAGCCGCCGACTTGTTTTCTTTTTCACACGCGCCAGTCCAGCAGTCGCCTCTGCCCTGGCCCTCTCTCTCTGCCTTATGGGTCCCGCCCGTCAATGTCAGCGTCTCGTCTTCGTCTTCGTTCCGGTTCGGTCTCCAACTTGCCCCCGACACCGCCGCTGTCCTCAACTCCAGTTCTCCCTCCCCGTGCCTATTTAAGCGAAGCCGCCTGCATCATAGCCTTCGTGTTTTCCTCCTCTCCCGAAAGCCCTAGCGCGAACCGTCGATTGTGTCGTCGTTTTCATCACCGTCACTGTCGCCACTCGAGGCCCCATTCCTTTTCGCAAGCTGCGCGCTGGCGCTGCCTCGCACCGTCAGGCACCAGGCAACTGCGATGGCTGCCAAGGGTTGGGATCACGTCACACTGGCCTCATTGATGCCAAGAACTGGGAATTCATCCAATGACAGGGCAATTCTTGGGGAGAAGGTAGATGAAAGGTTTGGGGGCCACACTGATTGAGAGGGAAGATTGAGCTGTTGGGATTTATTCGGGAGAAGGGGACGCCCCGACGAGGAAAGCGGGGGAGGCTGCATAGTTAGAAGTAGCAAACTAGGAGGAAGGGTACATGATGGATTCGGGAGGAGGTGGCTGCGCTCATATAAATTTTTCCAAAGAGAAGAGGTCCTGATGGATCCGGGGTGATGAGGCCGGGTTCACACATCGGCACACAATTTCTCGAGGGATGAGGGTTGTGACTTGCGAGAATTGGAGGGGGGGGGGTGGTGCAAAGAACACATCACCCACCACTACTAGAGTCTTTTAAAGGAGTAAAGATAACAAGGAACCATCCATACGACACTGACCAACACATGCAGGAAGGTGCATGTCCCGCCTCCCGCATGTTTGCTTCTAGGGTTTCGCCAGGGAAGAGAAAAGGGAACAAGAAGGTCATGGAGCGCAAAATGTCGTGGCCTCATCTGGCTACGAGGTGGCATCACACAAACCTAATTGGTTCCATGAGAGGAGTGGGTTCCATGACAGGAGTGTGAGGTGGGAACGAAAACAGGCAAAGGCTACGATCGCACCTACCTCAGATCCAACGGCATGATCGCACCTACCTTCGATCCAACGGCACACATGTAAAATTACCCCATAGAGTCTATCTAAATAAAGAGGTAATCGTACTAGGAAGCGGGTTTTTCTTTGGCCAAAGGGTACTTCGAGCTTGTAACGAGTACAAAGAGATTAACAAAACTCTTCTTTCTCTTTTGTTTTTTTACAAACTGGTCACACAATATTGGGATAGTCACACATTAGTTGTGGGAAGAGGTAGAATACGATTTATAAGGTTGAGCGTGTACCCACCTATCAAACTAGTCTTGGGGGAGGGGGGATGGTCCAATGCCCCTTGGTTGTTGCTCTGTCATTGAACTTGCGGGTAAAGCGGCCCAATGATGTGGGTTCGGGATGCTGGTTTAGCGGGTTCAGGGTTCGAACGCGGGTATAGCCATCCGAAGGTGTTGCACAACAATTAGTATCAGAGCCCATGTATCCTGAATACATATAGACTTCACGGTTGCTAGAGAGCATACCCGATGTGTCAGATGAAGATTTGTTCGGATAGTTCCACATCGATTGTGGGACAAGTCAAATCACAATTTATAAGGGTGAGGGTGTACCCGCCCATCAGGCTAGTCTTTTGGGGGGGGGATGGCACAAGGTCTCTTGGTTTTTGTTCTATGGCCAGAATGTTGGTTTAGTGGGGTTGGGGTTCGAGCAGGAGTATAGCGGTCCGGAAGCGTTACACAACACGCAGGATGCCTGGAGCCAACGAAAAAAAGTAGATAACCTCTTATGAAGTTACTCAGAATGATTCTCTCTATCTATAATAGGGCAATTCGCTATATGACACTAAATAACTTCAGATCTTCGTAATATATCACTGATGCCTAACTGAATATAGACCTTAGATCCACATATCGGCCTTACAACAAGTAACATATCATGAATCATAGAGTTAATCAGTGAAATGTTATAAATTTTGTCATCTTTAATTCATAGCCTATCCACTTACAAAGTAGAGGACGTCCGGCGATCCACCAATTTATCATCTGTTTACATGTTGACCGTGTGTGGGTTTTTAATCGTATAGTCAACGCGGTCAGAAGTGCAGCACACCACCCAACAGCAGATCACGCAAGTCCACACCACCTTCAACGCAGCTATGCTCCTAAAAGTCAAACCACAACGAAACAGAAATAAAAATCCTTCTGTTGAGTAACCGTCGCTGGCGAGTCCAGTCCGAACGGGTACCTCGTATACAATGATCAGAATCGTAAGAACGATGAAGAACACAAGAACACAACAATAGAATGAACACAGAGATATGCGGGACTTCAGGGTCTGCTTTATTCCTTCAGAACAATTAGGGTTACAATGAGAGGGGGGTGACCCTCTATTTATAGACTATGGGATGAGGAGTTCAAGCCGGGCCAGACTCTCCGGGTCCTGGGCTCAGTCTTGGCCAGACTCTCCGAGTCCCGGGCCCGATTTCTTAACACTCCCTTGAACACTCATCCAACATGTTCATGTCTCGTCAAAACTCCATAAAAACCCAAATGGGAAAAATTTGGAGAAAGAGTACATGTCATGCGTTCATTGTGTTGCACTAATTGCCTCATCAAAAACCTTAGCAGAAACTTCGTGAAAACTCGTAAGGGAAAAAGAGTACAATCCACCCAATTTCATTTTATCTCCGGGTTTATTTTTGGGTACTGATCTTCGTGATCAAGATTCAATAATGAGTTCGTGAAGATTCTCCCCCTGAATTCTGCACTTCTTTAAGTCTTATCATTCCAATTCTACGTGTGCACCTTTCAAAGCTAGATCTTTGAAGTGATTTTAGTGAATAAATCGCAAGATTCTCACATGACTTAGTATGCGATGCTTTAATTTCGTCCATCTTTTGCAATTCATGAGCATAGAATAACTTGGGGTTGATATACTTTATGAGAGGACTCTTCACATAACTCATTTGCACTTTCGCAATACAAGTTGCATTATCTTCATAGATAATTGTGGGGTTTCGCGTATTCAATCAAATGATCACTGGATGTGGTGAATCTTCCGCAAGCCAAACACATTCTGTGAGGCCTCGTGCATGCTACAATTTACGAGTGGTTCGTCAAAGTCGATACAAGACTTTGCTTAGACGATTTTCATGAAATTGCGCCCACCACATAGGAATACATAGTATGTTTGCGACTTGGTCAGTATGCGGGTTCGACAGAACTGACATCCGCATAGTCATTCATACACAAGTCTTGGTTCTTTCTGTAGAATAGACCAAGTTCTTTGCTTTCTTAGAGGTAACGGAAGATGTCCATTATTTCCTGCCAATGCCTTTGGTAGGTTCTGTATTACACCTTGCTAATAGGTTTACGGCAAATGCAATGCCTGATCTAGTACAGATTTGCTAAATACATGAGTGCTCCTCTCGCACTCGTATATGGAATTTTGGTCCCGTGACTTCCTCCCTCTTCTTTAGATCTGTACGGGTCCTTGTCTTGCTGCAAGGATCTCCCGACCATCGGCACTTTCGAAGGATATGCCTTTTCAAAGCCGAACCTTTTTCAATATTTTCTGAGTGTAGGTTGGCTGATGTACTAGAATCTCTTCCGGATATGCTCAAGCCGCAAGCCTAGCGATGTTGGTTTGATCCAAATCTTTTATTTCGAACTCTGACTCCAGGTAAGAGCTTGCTTTCTTAATACCTTCTAAGGTTCCAATGATATTCAGATCATCTTCATACACTGAGATTTATACAAAATCCATCCTGGGATCGTTGTATAAATACACAGGATAATTCTCATTGTTCGTGTAGCCTTTCTTGCATAGAAAGTCGCTTGAGCGATTATACCACATTCTCCCGATTGCTTGATCCATACAAAGACTTTACGAAAGGTTGCACACTCATAGATTTCTATTTGCTCTATCTTGGTTCGGGATAGGGATACATTCAGGTATCTTCATATAAATGTCCGAAGCCAAATTTCCATAAAGGTATGCAGTTACCACATCCATCAATTTCACTTCTAACTTCAAATTCACTGCCATTGAGATAAATATCTAAAGGTAATTCCGCCCATGACCGGGGAATAGGTTTCTTCATAACAATCTCTCGGACGTTGAGTGAAACCTTGTGCAACGAGCCTTGCTTCTTTCATTTCTCTTTCGAACAAATATCCACTTATGTCCTACATGGTGCACATGGGGAGGTGTCCGGCTTACATGCCCAAACACCTCTCTTTTATTCAGAGAGAACGATTCAGTTTCTATTGCCTTCTTCCAATCTTCTCAATCTGACCTTTTCTTATATTCAACGAGCGATGCAGGCTCTGGATCAAGATTGATGATTGTGACAATTTTCTTTGCAACATTGGCTGTTGGCTTATTCATAGATTCTCCCAAGATCATAAAGTTTATAGCTATGTCTTCAAGGGGCGATATTTCTAATGCTTCTATTTGCTTACGCTACTTTCAATTGGGGGCAAGTCCTTTAGTTTTTCAAATTCCGATGTGTGCGCACACATCCATGCCGATGTCTCCTTCATGGAGATGTTCAATTCTAGTATGCCTTTTCGAAGGTTCCATACGGTGCAGTGTCTCAACCGCTCCCTTCCGATTCTGGGTACTTTGGTGATCGGTGTGTCAAGTCCTTCTCATCCTTTTCACCAGCGTCCCGGTTACTTTTGGATTCGAGGGGTCGGAGTTCTCGTCCTTCGAGAGGCCTTAGGGCGGGATTAGGGATACCTTCATCGGTATTTCAACCCTCTCCTGCATTGCGTGCAGGCATATGCGACTTGGTCACGCTCTTCAAATCACTAAAGTTGTTAGGCGCTTGATTCGCTAATGCTTGCAAATCAATTATCTTACGGATCGCAATTGTCTTCTAGACTTCAATTGTCTTCTAAACTTCTATTTGCTTCACTAGTGCGCGGGTCATATGCATGGATTTCAAATATCTTCTAGGCTTCAATTGTTTTCGGACTTCTATTTCTCGACATTTTACATCAAGGGTTGATTTCTCCCCTAATGACGAAATAATTCTCATCTAATATGCTATCAATGGCGGCTCAGATGCAAATCTCTAGTCGTGGGGTCCAAATACGATTATGGATCTTGTCTCATAACCAACGATATCCCGGACTTTTAGAGAGTGCCCATTTCAGTTTTTGTGGTGGTGGTATAGGTACATAAACCTTGCAACCAAACCTTCAAAGATGAGAAATTTTCGGTGTTGACCCTTGCGCTAGTTGCATAGGTGAATTTATATGTCGGTGGTCTAAAATTGATGAGAGTTCTTTGCGTGCGGATGCGTGTCCACAACATGTAGTTGGTAAATAACAATTCGCTAGTCCATTCGGGTGTAGACATGCGATGCGGAATGCTCAATTTTAATTCTCATTTTCACACAATAATCATCATATGCCCTTGAAGTAAATTCTCCTGGCGTTGTCCATTCCGTGGACTTCACATGATGATAAGGGAAATTATTCTTAATGTTAATTATCTACTAGATTAGCTTTGCATAAGCGGGGTTTCGAGACATTAAACAAACGTATGACCGCTTTGAGGAAGCATCGATAAGCACCATAAAATACCTAAATGACCCTTACAGGTGTTTTAGGACCGCAAATGTCTCCTGGATACGGTCCAGAATGCGAGGATTTCGTCCTTTACTTTCGAGTAGAGGGTCTAGTAGTCGGTTTCCGATGGTACATGCGGGGCACACAAAATCTTCAGATTCGGAAGTTCTTTAAATTGGCACTATGTCCTCGTGAATTGTTAATTATATTTCTCATCATCCTAAGACCTAAGTGACATAATCTATCATGCCGTAGATAGAAGAGGTTTAGAGCTTCTAAATATAGTTTTCGTGGCGTATATAGGTGCAAATGCCTTAATATTAGTGTAGTATAGCCCATTTTCAAATGAAGGAAGTCATTCTAATACCATTTTTTTCGTCACGCTCAGAATGAGCAGTATTCCTTACCATGCTCTTCTTCGCCTCTACGTGGAAACCGTTAGCGAATATCCTTGAGAGTTATAGTCGATTATGGGCACAACAAGGCTTCTTTAATGACCAAAGTTGTGTCCGTCGGGAGTATAATTGTGGCTCTTCCTGAGCCTATTATACATGTATCGCTGCCTGCGATTGTCGTAAGGCTACGAGCACTCTTACTGATCGACTGAAAAATTCCATCTCTCTCAAGGTGGTATTCATTATGCCGCTACCTGCTAAGCACACTTCCTCCATAGGGCGCTACATGCGATCTAATATAATGTACTTTATTAATATGTAGCAGAAATCCAGCAACACATAAAATAAAAATACTTCAGATATTAGAACATAACTTGCTATCATAAATAAGGGAAATATAAGTCTTGCAGGACTCATCGTAAGAATTTAATGCTTTGCTCTTCTAGAGCCTACAACCATTATTCAAAGTTCATCACAATCACAAAATGCAAGTGACTGTAGAAGGATCTAAGTGCAATGCATGCACTAGATCGAATCAGCGAAGTATTCAGAAACTTCTGCCTCAATCTGCTACATGGCGATCTTCTCCTCTTGGGCAATTACTACCGTGGCACGCTATGTCCAAAGGAGGGATGATGGGGTCGCTACTAGGTCATCCCATATCCATAAGTGCAACTAATGGGTGTGGATCTTCCGTGCTCGCAATGGTGAGGTGTGCCTCATGCTATCCTTTGCCCCTTTTCTTAGATCAGAAACACCAATTACGTGCGACTCACGACCTTACCCTTCTTGCCCTTCTCCTTCGTGAGAGGCTTCATCACCTTGTAGCTGCTAGTATTGGCTTCATGACCAATATTGCTACTAGGTGGCTATGAGATGTAGTTCTTCCTTAGAACATCATCTTGAGCTTCCGCAATTTTCATGATGTCAATCACTGCGGCATACTACTTGTAGCCATTTTGACAATAATCTGCGTGCGGATTGCACCGCATTCGTAAAGGTAGAGATGGCATTTTCAATTTTCTGCTCATCCGTGATTACATTATCACATAATTGGAGATTGTATAAATTCTGGCCATGCCGGGTCAGTTCTTCGAACTCCTGGTTCGTGATGCCAGTCATTTTTCATATTCATGCAAAAGTTCATAAGATTATCACGGTAATTTCCATAAAATAATTACAAAATTCTTATAATGCTCTTCGAACTCCTAGTTCGTGATTCCGTATTTTCAATGCATTTTCATGATTTACTGCTATTTTCAGTGATTAAAAGCAATATTAATAATCACAAATAATCAAAAACAGTAAATATAATAAATAAATTGCATAGAAATAATAATAACACGGTAAAATATGCTTCAAATGCAAAAACCGATTCAAAATTTGAATTCCCGAGGCCCTTTTCTGTTGGAATATGAATTTTCGGCGAATTCTACAATTTTCAGGGGCTAAAACGTGAAAATTTCAATTCTGAGAAATTTTTCGCGTAATTTACGGAAAATCCGAGGGCCTTTTTGCAAAACGGCCCTTTTTTTTCGTTTTTCTTTTCTTTTCTTTTCCTTTTTTTTGGTTATCTGGTAGGCCTTTTGGTCGCGCCAGTCCACCACGATAAAAGCCGTGAGGGGACTCAGGTAGGTTTCACCCGAGTCCTTCTCGGTGGCGGCTCCTTCCGGAGCCGCCATGCACCGAGCGCCACCACGGCCGGCCGAGGCGCACGCGCTCGCGCGGCACAAGTTCCTTGTCTGCGAGCCGGCGCATGTGGCCAGCGCTACTGCTGGCGGAGGCGAGCGCCGATTCGCCGTGCGTTGGCGGCGTGGCTAGCCGGCCAGCAGCTGGCTGGGCTTGGGCGACAATCGAGGCGCGCGGCCACAAGCGGGCGATCGGTCCGGCGGTGCCTTGGTCGAGGCCGAGTGCTCCCATGCAGTGGAGCGGCGACTGGCCGAGGCGGCGGCGCGCCGATCTGCGAGGTGGTATCGAGGCGGCGCGGCCGCCCGGCCACGCTCGAGGCGACGGAGCACGGCTGCGCGGCCGGCTCCGAGGAGGTGGCGGTTTAGGCGGAGCGCCACTTCGGGCGGCGGGCTCGCGACGGTTTCTCCCTTCGGCTCCGGCGGCCTGTTTGGGGGCGGTTGCCGCCGATCCGCCCCGTTTTTCTTCTCGTGATGTGGCTTCGCCGGGGTGAGGCGTGCGGGCGGGCGTCGGGCGGCGCCATGCGGCGGCCGGTAGACGCCGTCTTTGGGGACAACGCCGGCCGCAGTCGCCGGCGGTGGTGCGGCGTGGCCGTCTGCGAAGTGGCAAGTGGACAAGACGACTTCCGTGTCTTCAGTCGTCCGTGATTTTTTTTTCCGTTGGTACTGTTCATGCGAAGAAAGAATAGAAGAAAGAGGAAAAAAAACTGTTCATGTGATGCAATTTTCTTTCCGATCGGCGACTTCGAGTCGTCTCGTGTTGAATTGGCAATATCAATCTACGGTACAATCAACATCTGATCTTTCGTGCAATCTCCCGATCGACATTGTGTCGGCGACTTCAAGTCAGCTCGCGGTAGATTAGAACAGATTTGCACCGTAGAAAAATAATCTAGAAAACAAATTTGCAGAATTGAAAGCAATCTAGAAAATACGATTCAATCTACGAGTGTCGTTCTACGACGGTTACCTTTCGATGCGATGAGAGTCGATCGTGCTGATAACGTGTTGAGTAACCGTCGCTGGCGAGTTCAGTCCGAACGGGTACCTCGTATACAATGATCAGAATCGTAAGAACGATGAAGAACACAAGAACACAACAATAGAATGAACACAGAGATATGCGGGACTTCATGGTCTGCTTTATTCCTTCAGAACAATTAGGGTTACAATGAGAGGAGGGTGACCCTCTATTTATAGACTATGGGATAAGGAGTTCAACTGAACCAGGACTCTCTGGGGTCCTGGACTCGTACTGGACCAGGACTCTCCAGAGTCCTGGGCCCGGTTTCTTAACACCTTCTACGCAAAAGCATCGAAATGAAACGGAAAAAGAAAAAGAAAAATCGAAAGAGAAAAATTTGTCTTCGTCTCTAACCTGCCTGCCTGCCTCCTTCCGTTACTCCCACCCCACTCCCCCCACCTCTCAGATCTCCCCCACCTCGCCTCGCCGCCCCAAACCCTAGTTCTGCACGCTCCCATCGGATCGGACCGGCCAACCAAGCGGCGGCACCGGCGGCGATGCGGAGCTCCATCGCGACCTACCGCGAGAGCCTCTCCCGGCTCGCCGGCGAAATCGACGACGCCGCGGCCGACGAGGTCTCTGCGCCGACGCCGACGCGGGGCGGGGACTACGCCCCCACGCCGCCGTCGTCGGGGCGGCGGCGGCTGTACTCCCGCCCCGACCCCGCCGATCCCGACGAGGTACGTGCCCTGCTCTCCCCAAACATTTACTTGCGAATCGTTTCGTGTAGAGGATCCGGCGTGTAAAATTTATTCATGCGAATGGAAGCTCTACCATTGGGAGTTTGAGTGCTTAGCCGTATTAGATATAAATCGCTCAGCTCGCAACGACACGATATTGGCGGGGGCAACTCGTATTGATGAATTAGCTCATGTTATGGGGAAAGAAAGGGGTGGTGATTTGAGTGTTCACATGTGGGTTTCAAGGAGTGCGAGCTGGTGGGAAAGCTTAGGAGGGGGAAGGATCGGTGAAGGTTATTGCCTTTGTTGCCAATTCGTCGATCCGGTAACCTCTGGTTTGCATGGCAATGCCGTGAAATGGAAAGTCACATGGTTGGAATAGTAGTGGTTAAAGCAATCATAACTTGATAAGGTTCTGGTTGATGTTAGTATCAAATCTCAAGTGTTGGGTGGGGTTCTAGGAGTGCATAGTTGCATGATGTTTAGTTGTGCTTAAAACAGATCTTCCGGTTCTATTTCTATGTAGCACATTGTGGAAATAGAGCAGTATCAGTTCACGGTGATGCAATTGCAGTTTTCATTGTAGATTGCTAAGCTCAGGGAAGATATTCAAAAGCTTCAAGCTTCGGAGGCTGAAATAAAGGCATTGTCCTTCAATTATGCTGCAATGTTGAAGGAAAAGGAGGTATGCATGCTTGGATGGTTACTTTTTCTCCCTTTTTGCATATCTGCTTGTTAGACCATTTTAAAAGCATTGTTTTTGCGCTGCCAAACTCATGTCTTGAGCTTGTTTAGGCAGCATTATAAACAGTGGCGGAGCTTGACCTCGAAATCAGAGGGGGCCAACACTCAATGGTGCATGAATTAGTCTATCTAGATGAAGCCATTTTTAAGATTAATCAATAAAATGGCCCCCAATGAAGCTCTGCCGGGTTATAAAAAGCTGTTGTTTGCTACAGTTCGATGCCATTGAAAGCATAAAGAATATTTACTGACTTTACATGGCTTGCAAGCTTTCTAAAGATCCAGTGTTGCGTATGTTATGACAGGAACAACTAGGAAAACTTCGTGAAGAAAATGGCTCATTGAAAAGAAATCTGGAGAGCTCTAAGGCAGTTTCAGGCAATTCTAATGTAATTTGGTGATTTTATACCCACTTCTAATTGATCAGTTAGTATGCAGTATGGTACATCAATTACTTCAACTTTCATAGGGTACTCTGGAAAGATCTCCTAGTAGAGTGCAAAGAAACTCACTTCAAGAAAATTCATGGAATGTCTCAAGGCAGAATGGATATGGTGGTGGTGCTTCACAGGGTATCCAGCTAAATGGTCTGCACTCAATGACGGGGCATCATAAGGTATTTATAAGATGTGTCATCACATTCTGTGTAATTTATAATTTCACAGCTTGCATTGTGTTCACACCTTCATCCTCTTTGGAAGTCATTTACACGGTTCTTTACATCCTGTTAAAAAAACAGCATTCCATGGGAAATAACTGTTACTGTTTACTGAATGCAAATCATGTTACAGGGAGATGTATTGGAGGAAAAGAGATCATACTCTTCTGCTAAACAGGCTAGTCTTGAAAATGAAATAAAACAATTGAAACAGCAACTCAGCAATACCTCCGAGAAAGAAAATGAAATAAAAAGGAGGTTAGAAGGTATGTTGGAGTGAAGTCTGAACTGCTCCATCTTTAAGTTGTTCACTATATTTTGTTTGTTGAGATCTTTTATTTCCACTTTCCAGATGAAAGCAAGCGGAATGAATTTCGTCAGCAGCAACTAAATGAACTGAAGATTAACAACGAGAGGGTAAGTTCATTCTTTATATAAATATAAAGAAAAGTAGATATGTTCTTGATCTGCGGTCTGCATATCAGGATTTCACATGATTTTTAATTACCTTTAATTTTTTTTAATATAATTGTTGTTCCCATGTTGTACAATGTGTTTGGGTATAGATGATGGATAGGACTCCATGGTGGTTATTTTCTCTTTGCTACCTGCTTGGAAAAGTGAACATCCTTTTTTCATATATAATTTCACAGATGTCAACTAGCATGGAAGAGCTACATAAGGAATTAAGTGAGAAGAAAACAGAGTTGAGACGTGTGCAAGATGAGTTGAATAGAAGGGACAAGGAGCATGTATCAGATGGGTCTCTTCAGAGCCTAAGAAGTATGGTGATGGCTCTACAGAAGGAGAACTCAGATCTAAAGGTCTCAATTAATGGAGTGATTACTTAAATGTTTAAATGATGTTTCGAAAAAAGAGATGTTATATGCTACTGCAGGTTTTTTAACATTGTTATGTCAATAATGTAATCAGAATAATCATATGGCAAAGGAAGTTGACAGCCAAAATATTTCTTCTGCAGATAGAGAAGGGGAGGCTTGAGGCAGATCTCATCAGTATGAAGACTACCTCACAAAAAAATGATGACAGTACTTCAGATGTTAACAAGATTTCTGACTTGGAAAAGGTACAATCTTGTTCTTCACTTGTGAACTACATATATATAACGTGGAATGTAGTAGCTGATGCCTCTGGAAGACACACGAGACAGATTGCTAGGCATTCTTTGGTTAAGTTACGCCGTTGTTTGTTGTATTACTTCAATTTGTTCAGAACATTAATGTGAAATCGTAGCCTCAAGATTTAGTACTTTGGTGAAGTGAATTTTTCTACAGCGTTAGCTAGTAAGAGATCTACATACTGTCAAAAGTCACACTGTACATTCAGTATGGATTACCTGTTAGCTAAAGTTATGGACGGACAACACAATGTTTTGTAGTGTATAGTATTTGTGATGTTACTATATGGTCAAGATAATAAAAATACTGATGTGCTTGTAGTTCCACTGTGAAGGTTAAGGAAGAGATGCCTTCATTGAAGAAAGCATTACAGGATGCTTCCCATGGGCGAGACAAAGCATTGCAAGATTTGTTTCGGCTGAAGCAGCATTTGTTAGATAAGGTAACCATTTAATCTTATTTATTAATTCGCACACTTGCAATTTTTTAGCCTCATAATGAGATAAAGCATAGAGGATTATGTGGTCCCTTGCTTTATGTGTATTCTCTAATCTAAGCTAAGTGCAATACCTTATACAAAATATGATCAGCTGTTTAAAAGGAATGATAGGATGAATGTTGCTAGCAAACTTATTAACGTACTAATTGTTCTACACAGGACCTTGAAGACCAAGAAAAGATGGATGAAGATAGCAAACTCATTGAAGAATTGCGGGCAATCTGTGAGCAGCAAAGGATTCATATTATGCAGTTAGAGAGGGCTTTAAAGGTCGAGATGGCAAAGCAGGAGGAGAGCAAAAAGATCATAAATGAAGAACACCAGATGTCAACCGAACAAATAGAAGATTTGAAGTACAAGCTTGCAAACTGTATGAATGCACTGGAATCAAAAAATGTGGAATTGCTTAATTTGCAGACTGCCCTTGGACAGTACTATGCCGAGAGTGAAGCCAAGGTGATTGAATTCTTGGTACTATTTCTTCGAAGATTAACATTTTTCTTACAATATTTGAGCTTGATTTTTGTCTTCACTTACATATTTATGTAGGAACGGCTCGGAGGTGATTTAGCTATGGCTAGAGAAGAATTGGCTAAATTGTCAGAGTCATTGAAGGTACAAACAATGAACACATCTCCCCCTGTGTATGCTTGAGCAATCATTTGTCAATTTTGTTACCTGTGATATTAATATTATTCAACTTAGTTTCATTAAATTGATGCGTTAATTGATAGATTGCCTTCATAGAATAGAAAATATGCATTGAGTGCACACACTTTGATTTGTAAGCTGTCTTAGACTGTAATCCAATCATGTTTCAAATGATAGTACTAAAGCTATTATTTTTATGCAGGTGGCAAATCAAGCAATTGAAATTTCAAGACGAGAAAAGGAAGAGGTTGCTGCCAAACTGTCACAAGCTGAGAGGATGTTAGCAGATGGGAAGCGCTCCATGCAGAAGCTTGAGGATGACAATTCAAGACTACGACATGCACTAGAACAAAGCATGACTACACTCAATAGGATGTCACTGGATTCCGATAACTCTGTTGACAGGTTCGGGGCCTTCTCTGGTGATTACCTTTTTTATAATGATTTTAATGAATACTTATATGCATGTACAGCTAGTTCTTATGTTATGCGCTGATAATAGAGAGACGAGGATGAAAACTGTGCTTAAGATAATTTTGTGCAAGACATAAACACTATTATACGACCTTAAAAATGTTTTGAAAATTTTGCAGGGCAAAGCATGTATACAGAATAGCTCGTGGACAAACTTTAGTACCTAAAATTTTCTAGAAAAATAAAAGCAAAGAACTGGAAAAACCAATAAAAGACTAATATTTTGTTGTTGCTTTCTTCTTCTCTCCTTTTACTTTTCTAGAAAGAATTGGTGACTGAGACTTGTCTGCTGGCTATTCTAGTCAATTGGTCGTAATATGCCATCTGGGAAATGTAAACATTTTTAGAATTGATTTGTTCATTTTTTCTACCAAATTTCTTTTTCGAAGGATATACCCACCAACATATATGCTTATTTTTCCTTGTACTGTCGTGTGACTTATTTGTAGAGGCTATGCCTATATGATATATACAACAAATGAATATGTCACAATTTTGCTTGCAGAAGGATTGTGGTCAAACTACTAGTCACTTACTTCCAACGGAATCACAGCAAAGAGGTTCTCGGCTCCTTCAAATTCTTTATGGTGTCATGAACTTCTCAACTACATAGCTCTTATCCATACCAATCGAATATTGTTATATCTAGGTTTTGGATCTTATGGTTCGCATACTTGGCTTCTCCGAAGAAGAAAAGCAAAGAATTGGTTTTGCACAAAATAATGCTGGTAAGGGTGTTGTACGTGGTGTTTTGGGTCTTCCGGGACGCCTAGTTGGAGGAATTGTTGGTGGAAATTCAGCAGGCAAATCTACTCAAACATCTCAGGATAACCAGGTGGGATATTTATGTCCATTACATTATTTTTCATCTTGCCATGGCGATGCATCTGTTAAGGCATTAAGCATATTTCTGTTGCTTTGAAGTTTTTCAGCCATATTAAATAACGGAAGCAAGTGATATTAAAAGTTTACTAATTACTCCCTCCATCCAAAAATATAGGGCGGTGTATTTTGTTTTGCATATTGACGAAGGAAACATTGAAAATGACTATACTCAGGGATCCAAAAACCGTTCCCGGGAGAAATCCCGGTCGCCGGCCGGGAAAAAAGCCCGGCCGGTAACCGGATTTCCCGGAAAAAACCCGGACGAAATTCGCTTGAATTTACTTAAAAACCAACCGAAGTTCAAAATTCCTAATTCAAAATTTGAATTTGCGAAACCGGGAAAAACCGGTCGGGATTTTGCATTGGAATATAAAATACGCCCTATTTTTGTGGAGAAGACCATTAAAAAAATACACACGTTTTTTTTGGGACGGTGGGAGTGCTTAAGTTTCTCAAGCTGCACTTTTTTTTTGTTATTGTGTTACTTTCTGTTTCCTTAACATCTTCCTTTTGCCATCATTTGTAGTCATTTGCAGACCTCTGGGTGGACTTTCTGCTCAAGGAGACCGAAGAAAGGGCGAAACGAGAAGCTTCGGAAGCCGCAAGGCTGCCACAGGAAGAGAACCAAACTGCCAGTACTAGCATCTAGCAATGCATCGAGTGTCCAATCATCACAACACCCTGCAAACCTTGCACCTGGCCCTTCCACAAAGCCGCACCTGTTTGGTCGTCCAGACCCTGAATTCGCAGCTGTTCCACTCGCGTCCTCTATATACTCATCCATGCAGACTCCCCTCTCAAGATCACCTCCAAGATGGTGCGTCCTCTATATACTCATCCATGCAGACTCCCTTCTCAAGATCACCTCCAAGATGGTTGCACCAAGTGTACAGTATTTTGGGTGCTTTTTCGGTACATCTGTATCTTAACCTTAAGCAATTCATTTCATTTGTTGACAATGATGATGATAGTTGTTCCAGAGTTACCCTTCTTTTGTCCTCACTTTTTCCCCATCTTCGGCATGTAAAGAAGGCATGTAAATGTACACCTGTCGTTCGATAACAAATGGAGATAAAGCACAGTTCGTTATAGAATTTTTGTGTAGTCGTCTTGTAATGTTATAAAGACGAGAATTTTTGTGTTCAAAGTCAGGATCTTGATCCATGTCGGAATGCATGCTGGGATGACATGTGACTTCCCAAATTTTTCTTTTCGCACCAGCCCACCTCCATGCCTCGCGCATCCAGCTCAACCCCTGAAGGCGCCCACTTGGATACCGCCTTCGCCGCCCGCCCAGGCTCCAGAGCCGCCGCCGTATGTGCCAAATACGGCCACCGCATCACGCGTGCCCATGCCGAGAGCGCACGCAGCTGCTTGCGCCTTGCGCCATATGCGCCTGCTGTTGCTGACCTCCTGCGTGCGCTCCGCGTCGCTACTGCGTCCTTGGTCGCCGCCCCATCCCAAGCAGACCGAAGCCGAGAGCCTCGTTACTCGGTCTCGCCGCTGCAGCCTCGCTGTCCTCTCGCCCGGAGCTAGCTCCTCACCGCGTCCCCGTCGTCATCACCGCGTCCGGTGATCCGTTGCCCCTGTTCTCGAGTTGCCACCAAATCCACGAAAAAGTCCGGAGCCGTGTTGCCCTTCTCTCCAAATCAAGCTCTTTCCCGTATTCCCTGTTGACTATGTAATCCTGTCGTCCTTGTATCTAGCTTAGGTAGTTGTTTCTTTTGCCTTCAGAAAAAACAGCACCGTATGCGCACGAGTCTGTTCGTGTCATGACTGGTTCTCCTTCTTTGTAGCTAGGATCGCTGGGACGTGGGCGAGTGGCTGTGGGATGGCGCGGCGTGGGCGAGTGGTTGTGGGATGGTGCGGCCGGATAGCTCGAACACATCCTCTTTACAGTTACTTCAGAGTTCATTATAAAAGAAAGGAAAACAAACAGAAAACGTTGAATCGTTTCAGCACAAAACCACCGTGTTCATCTCGCGCTGAGTTACGTAACGATTTCTAACAATGGTATCGAGCCGCTGATCCATAGCGACGATGTCGTCCAACGACGGTGGACGACGCCGCGACGCCACCAACGAAATGGGTGGCGGAGCCGAGCTGCAGCCGCGGCGGCCGGTCGCTGCGGACGGAGCGAGGGCGGAGCCGGGACGGCGGCTATCCGGCGCGCAAAGAACGACGTGATCGCCCACGAGCGCGTCGTGCAGGAGCGCACGAATTTCGGCAGCAACATTGTCTACCCCTCCCTCACGGCCACGAACTACATCGAGTGGGCGCTGGTGATGAAAATCAACCTACGCGCGCAAGGTCTGTGGGAGGCGGTGTCCGGCATGGGCGAGCCGGGCGACCGCGAGGACATGGCAGCGCTCTCAGCGCTGCTGCGTGCGGTGCCGCCGGAGATGGTACCGGTTCTCGCGGTGAAGGAGACGGCAGCGGACGCCTGGGAGGCGATCAAGCTGATGCGCATGGGTGTGAGCCGTGCACGGGAGGCCACGGCGCAGCGGCTACGGAAGGAGTTCGAGCAGATCGCCTTCAAGGACGGCGAGACGCTCGACGCGTTCGGCATGCGCATCACCAACCTCGCCAACAACCTGCGATCCCTCGGGGACGTAGTGGACGAGGTAAAAATTGTTCAGAAATTCCTGCGTGAAGTGCACTGCTCAAGACGCTGCAGATCGCTCGCCGATCGAGACTCTCCTCGATCTCAACGGCATGTCCGTCGAGGAGTTGATCGGTCGCCAGCAACCACATGACCGGGCGCCGCGATGACTTCACCGAGCTGGACACCACCGTTGGCGGCACGGTGAGGTTCGGCGACGGGTCCGTAGTGGAGATCAAGGGACGGGGAACAATCTTGTTCGCCTGCGGCAACGGCGACCACCGCGTACTCACCGACGCATACTACATCCCGCGTCTACGGAGCAACATCGTGAGTCTTGGACAGCTCGAGGAGAACGGGTGCCGTATCGATCTCTGCAACGGCTTCCTGAAGTTGTTCGACAGGCGACAGAAGCTGCTCGCCAAGGTGCCGCGGGCGCGCAATCGCCTGTACATTGTCACGCTGGACATCGCAAGGCCGGTGTGCCTCGCAGCGGTGCACTCCGACGACTCCTGGAGGTGGCACGCACGCTACGGCCACCTCAACTTTGATGCTCTCAGGAAGCTTGCACGCCATGGCATGGTGCGAGGACTGCCGCAGATCGATCACGTCGAGCAACTCTGCGATGGCTGCCTGGTCGGAAAGCAGCGCCGCGTGCCGTTTTCCTAACAGGCGAAGAAGCGTGCAGAGGGCATTCTTGATCTGGTGCACGGGGACCTATGTGGCCCCATCACGCCGGCGACGCCAGCCGGCAGACGGTACTTCCTGCTCCTTGTCGATGACAAGAGTCGGTACATGTGGGTCACGCTGCTGTCGACCAAGGACCAGGCAGCAACAGCGATCAAGCGGTTCCGAGCTGGAGCTGAGGTGGAGACGGGGCGCAAACTGCGCCTACTCCGCACTGACCGCGGTGGCGAGTTCACCGTGGCCACGTTCGCCGAGTACTGCGCAGACAAGGGAATCGGGCGTCAACTGACCGCGCCATACTCGCCGCAGCAGAACGGCGTCGTTGAACGTCGGAACCAGACGATCGTCTCCACCGCGCGAAGCCTGATGAAGGCAATGGGTGTACCCGCAAGGTTCTGGGGGGAAGCCGTGACCACCGCGGTTTACCTCCTGAACAGATCGCCGACGAAGAGCGTTGAAGGCCAAACTCCATTCGAGGTATGGCATGGCTATAAGCCTGATGTGAGCTACTTACGTGTCTTTGGATGTGTGGCGCACGTGAAGGTGACAAAGCCAAACCCGGCGAAGCTTGACGATCGGAGCACTCCCATGGTGTTTCTCGGGTACGAGCTGGGGTCGGCGGCATATCGCGTCTACGACCCTGTCAAGAACCGCGTGCACGTGTCACGCGACATCGTCTTCGACGAGGGTGCACGGTGGGACTGGGAGAAGAACGGGACGGCTGCCGACGCCGTGCCGTTCCACGTCGAGGTGTTCACGCACCCAGTCGCCACGGCAACCACGGCAGCTGAATTCTCTGCCGGGCAGAGTTCATCAGCCCAAAACTCTGCCGGGCAGGAGACTACGGAACGAAGGAGCTGCACGCCGCCATCTAGTCCTGCCACAGGCTGGACTACGCTATGGACTACTGCTGTATTTTCGTCAGCATCTGCAGGAACGGGCGGGAGCGCAACCTCTCCAACACCACCGAGGCCGCAGCACCCGATGATCACGAGAGCGCGTCACGGCATCGTCAAGCCCAACCCCATCTACAACGACTACGTCATGAAGGCTGATGCGGAGGAGCTCGACGATGATCTGTGTCTCGTGGCGGCAGAAGAACCTACATCAGTGGACGCTGCACTAAGCGAGGCATGCTGGAAAAACGCCATGGACGCCGAGCTGGCGTCGATCCGCAGCAACGACACCTGGGAGCTTGCCACGCTCCCACGCGGCCACAAAGCCATTGGGCTTAAGTGGGTTTACAAGGTTAAAAAAAATCCTGCAGGTCATGTGCTCAAGCACAAAGCGCGTCTTGTTGCCAAAGGATATGCGCAGCGGCAGGGGGTGGACTTCGACGAGGTGTTCGCGCCGGTGGCACGCATGGAGACCGTGCGGCTGCTGCTGGCACTCGCCGCACACTGTGGATGGCAGGTGCACCATATGGACGTGAAATCCGCGTTCCTCAATGGTGATCTCGCGGAGGAGGTATACGTGCACCAGCCACCAGGCTACATCGACCCCGACGGCGAGCACAAGGTGCTCCGGCTGCGCAAGGCTCTCTATGGACTTCGCCAGGCGCCACGCGCTTGGAACGCCAAGTTGGACGCCTCCCTGGCATCACTTGGCTTTGAGCGAAGCCCCCTCGAGCACGCCGTGTACAAGAGGAACAGCGGCACGACCACGCTGCTCGTCGGCGATATGTGGATGACCTGATCATCACCGGCACGGACGCCAACGACATAGCCGCGTTCAAGGACCAGATGCATGAGTTGTTCGAGATGAGCGATCTCGGTCTCCTAAGCTACTATTTGGGGATCGAGGTCAGGCAAGAGGTTGGCACGATCACGCTCTGCCAGAGCGCCTACGTGGGCAAGATATTGGAAGCTGCAGGCATGGCGGGCTGCAACGCCTGTCACACGCCAATGGAGAACCGCCTGCAGCTGAGCAAGGCGGGCGTCGGGGACGTGCTGGACGCCACAAGCTACCGGAGCCTCGTCGGAAGTCTCCGGTACCTCTGCAATACTCGTCCTGACATCACGCACGCCGTCGGGATGGTGAGCAGGTACATGCAGGCACCCACTGCTTCACACTGGGCTGCAGTGAAGCAGATTCTGCGGTACATCAGCGGGACGGCTGGTTACGGGTGCAGGTACAAGAAGGGCACCACAAGCGAGCCCGCATTAGTGGGGTTCAGCGACAGCGATCTCGCTGGGGATGTTGATGATCGGAAGAGCACCACCGGCGTCGTGTTCTTCCTCGACTCCGGCATCATCACGTGGACATCTCAGAAGCAATCGTTGGTGGCCCTATCATCATGTGAGGCGGAGTACATAGCAGCGGCAAAGGCAGCTTGCCAACCTGTCTGGCTGAGCAGGCTTCTCGGGGAGCTGATGAACAAGCCTCCGGCGATGGTGAAGCTGTATGTGGACAACAAGTCCGCGATCCAGCTGAGCAAGAACCCAGTGCATCACGAACGAAGTAAGCACATCGACACTTGTTTTCATTACATCCGTGAGTGCATTGAGGACGACAAGGTGGACATTGATCATGTGAGCACCAATGGACAACTTGCTGACATTCTGACCAAGGCGTTGGGCCGTGTAAAATTCGCGGAGATGCGACTGAAGCTCGGCGTCATGGAAGTATCAGATGGACGTCAGGATTAGGGGGTGATTTGTTGACTATGTAATCCTGTCGTCCTTGTATCTAGCTTAGGTAGTTGTTTCTTTTGCCTTGAAAATAAGACCGCATGCGCACGAGTCTGCTCGTGTCATGACCGTTCTCCTTCCTTGTAGCTAGGATCGCTGGGGCGTGGCGAGTGGTCGTGGGATGGCGCGCGGGCGAGTGGTTGTGGGATGGTGCGGCGGATAGCTCGGACACATCCTCTTTACTGATTACTTGAGTTCATTATAAAAGAAAGGAAAACAAGCGAAACGTTGAATCGTTTGGCAAAGACAAAACCACCTGTGTTCATCTCTGTCAGTGAGTTACAGAAAGCGATTTCTAACATTCCCTACTCCCTTGCGCTCCCATTGAACCCTCTCTTCACCCTCCTCGCGAGAACCACCGCCCCGCCACGCACGTGTTTGCACCGCTCTAAGGCTTCCCGCGCCGACTAGCATCCCGAAGTCGAGCCCCTCTGTGCGACCATCGCCGCCACCGTCGCCGGCCCTCGCCCCAGGCCAAGAAACCACCACTAGAGGCTTCCCCGAACGTACGCCGTGCTTGTGCGCCCTCCTTCCTTGCTGGGGAACAGCCGGAGCTCACCGTCGGCGCCGCTCCTCTTCTCCACGGCCAGTGACGGACACATAATTTTATAGGATTGGTGGTTGGAATTAACAAAATATTGTTCAATAAAAAATATTCACATTAGCAAAAATGAAAGTATAAATTGTTCATACTATAGATGATGACGAAGGTTCAATAATCCTGAGTTACTGAAATTATTTGTATGTAGTACTTATTACAAACAATGATATCCTTAACGGAGATACACATTGTTATTAGTCTACAGTGACAAAAGAAGATTACAATCTATTCATGGTCGTAAGGTTTATCCCAACCACTTTATGATCGTAAGATTTACTACGACTATCTTATGGTCGTAAGATCTACCACGACCACCTTATGCTCGTGAGGTTTGCTACGATTAGGTTAACTACGATCACCCTATAGTCAATAGAACCCACAAATATATGGACCTAATCTAGTAGGGACTATGTACATTGCGCTCATTCACGTGTGGTAGTTAATACATGTGTTGTTTGCCTCTGACATAACCGTATGTAGTTTTCTTTGTCTTTGGTGTAACCGCAAGGAGAACGTGCAGGAGAGTGTTTCTGACAGTAACCGCTACCCATATGCGCAATTGGCCAACCATCTGTAATACCCCGAATTTCGATTTGAGAGTTGTTTAATCGAGAGAGAGAATTAATTGAAAATTCAAGACATTGTGGGGATTTGGAACCCGGGCCTCGGACCCAGGATAGCCCAGCCTGTTGGCTGGCCATGTGTGGGCCAAGAAGGGGGGGGGGGGAGGTGCACAAGGCCCAAGCCCATGCACACCCACTCCCCCTTAACCCTAACCGGCCACTCCTCCCCCCAAGCCGCCACTTTCCTCCCCCTTCCAACTGGCCACCCCTCTCCCCCTTGAGCTGCCACTTTTCCTCCCCAAGGTGCCACCCCTCCTGCCCTAGGCACCGCCCCCTGCTGCTCCTGGCGCCGCCTTGCTGTGGTGCCATCCCATCTCGCCAACGGAGCTCCCCGCTGCCGGCCGTCGCGAGGAAAAGAGGAGGAGGGCAGCATTGCTGTCGGCCAAAGGGAGAAGGAGAGGGTGAAGAGGAGGGGGATCATCTTCCCCAAGGCTCGTTCATCGTCTTCCTGGGTTCTTCAAGGGTAACGGTTGCCGTTCTTCGTTGTTTGATTAAGTGGTAGATGCAAATTCAATTAGAATTGTTTGGATCGAATTCTGTCTGTAGTAGATCAGTTCTATCCAGTGGGTTGCGTGGTCAGTTTCGGGTCCTTAGAGGTCGAATTTGTGATTTTCACCTCCTAGATATTTGTAGCCACTGTTCTTAGCTTTCTATACTCGCCAAGATCACAAGATTCCTACTTACAGTTCAAAAGTTATGATATGATCTTTCCACGCTGTCCTGATTGCCTAACGAGAATGAACTGTCTAGTTGGATTTTAAAATATGAATAAGTTAATGGCAGATTCACGGTTTGCACCCAACTAGGTTATTGTAGAAAATTTTATATCCTTTACAGATTGATAAAGAACACCCCAATCGGAACTGTAGATTAAAAGTTGTGATATGTTCTTTACTGTTGTTCCTTTCGTCTAGACAGAATCTGTCTTGTAGTTCCATGTACTGGGTAGCATTTTATTTTGGCTGAATTGGGTGATCTTGTCAACTATAATTTTGTAGATATGTTCGTTAATTTTCTATAGGATCTGGCCTCACCTCGTTATGAGTCCCAGATTAATAAATATGAATTTTTTCGTGCTGCTGTCCAGACTCATTCCGGCGATTGAGTTGCCCTTTTTCAGATTAAGACTACTAGTTAACTCTAGGGTTTTCGGGAATGTGTTGTAGAGTGTTACTGGTAGCATTTTGTACCATGTCGTTCTTATTTCAAGTACATACTTGTGTAGACAGCGAGGCGTCGAATTTAGGAGCACCTTCGTTGCCTCCTAGCGCGTCACAACGCGGAAGGCAAGTACCTTGTAATTCTTTATGGATGAATGATGAGTGCTTGTGTCTGTACTGTTATTTGTATGAACCATGATTACACTTCATGTTTATGTTCCTTTCATATGTGTTATTCCCATGATTAGAGATGATGTCGTTCATTGTTCATATTTCATGACATGCATTCTTGTTCCATCCACGGGAGTGGATTATAAAGACCCATCAATTCCAGTATGGGCACGTAAGACCCACTATTCCAATGTGGGCAGAGTTGGACACCCGTATGAAACATTCTTCATACGGGATTTGGATCCCCATATTTTGTTAAATGCAGGTTTAAGTGAACACCGACGGGTGTGTCACTAGCTATACCGGTACAAGCATGTGTGCATTCCATTCCTTTCATTACATCCATTCATTCCATTCATCCATATATACATTCGGTGTTATGTTCATATCCTGTAATGTTGTTGTCTTGTTCATAATTGTTGTATGTCCAATTATTCACTGTACTTGCTGAGTTTCGGACTCATTCTTGCTTTGTTTGTTTATTTTAGGTGATAGTTGAGGATGACACTATTGGGAGGGAGTAGACACACACTATGCATTCATATCACCATACTCCAGTTGCAATAATAAAGTTTGATTATGTCTTTCATTCGTTAATTTGTTGAACTGTAATAAATTAAGCCATATGCGGTTGACATCTTCCTCTATGTTTTGATTGCTCAAATTCTACCTGTGGTCCTTGACCACCCTTTGATATGATCATTTGGATTCAATCTTTATTCCTGCCTTTGTATATGAGTTATGTTTTAATTTCTTCCACTTGATGGATATATATTAGACCTTTTAGGTAACATTTTGGATTCCGAATAGCCAGGGTGTTACACTTGGTATAAAGCGGGCTTTAGGTCCGTGGTTAATAGAAAAATCTTAAAAACCTGACACATTGTGCACAATAGGAGGGGTTAGAAAATTCATTGCCTCCGCATTTCCATTGATGTGTCTCATTTACTGAGCAATTGTTGAATTGTTTTGTGTTTATATTACGGTTAAGCTAAATATTTAGTTTTTGTTGTAGTGTTCTTAGATGGAAAGAGGTAGAGGCAGTGGCCGTGGTCGTGAACGCGGTCCGGCTGTGTCTTCATCTTCGTCTGAGGGATCTGCTGGTGCTGCTACTGAGGAGATTGCCTCAGCTACTCCTCCGGCGGCAGAGACTCAGGCGCGTCAGCATATATCATTTAGAATCTTCAGAGGGGGAACCAGCAACTCCGTCAGCAATTGCAGGCAGCCTTTCCTGCGGCCGCTGCACCTGCTGCGGAACCAGTTGCTACAGCAGTTCCACCCGAGGCTAGGATGAGTCTTTGCGAGTGGATGTCACTTCGTCTGGACACCTATGACAGAGCAGGAACACCAGTTCAGGCTGCAGATTCGTTAAGGTACATGTAAAGACAGTTCGGGGCGTTAGAGCTGACTTGTGCGTAGAAGGCACGATTTGTGGCCTTTCAGCTGAAGGGCCAAGCTAATATCTGGTGAGAAGGGGTTCTGTCTGCTAGGACCCTGTAACATTCCCAAATTAATTAATGCTGATTAGTATGCATCTCATTAACATGATTATGGTTTTTGAATCTTTTGCATAATTTATTGCACTTGGAAAATCACAAAATAAATTGAACCTACAACTCAGATCTGAACTCCCAAAAGAAATCGGTAATAAAAACTGTTGAACACCTTCTGAAAATAATTTATTCAAATACTATATTGATTATAATGAATTAATATAATTTTTACCAATTTTTTAGACTTTAATTAGAACCACATAAATTTCAAACACGATAAATGACCTATTTTAAGTTTGAATTTGAATTAAGCAAATAACCCATGGACAGTGGGTTATCAAATTTTATTTGGGTACTAGGTCATTCCAGGAACACCCACGATTTATTTCAGAATTTTTAGAATTTTATTTATATATTTAAAGCCCCAGTCAAACTGGTTATTAATTTAGTCAAATCTGAAATTAAAACCTAACACTATTCATCAGGCCCGAGCCGAGCACTGTTGCACCGACCCGAGCCCGACGCACCACCCAGTTGCACCCAACCCTCTCGCGACACCGGTTTGCGACGACCGTTCGATCGCGATCCGACGCTCCCGATCAGCCGCCCACTTACCGTTTCGCCGAGTCGCCGACAGCCCGGGCCCACACTGCAGATGTTTCTTCCACCTCGGTCAGGCGCACGCAGGAGCTGAGCTCCACGCGGCCGCTGCATGCTGCCGCGCGCCCATCAACGGCGTTGCCGCACCGCCCTTGGCAACCAGTCGCAGGTCTTCGCCCACTCACGCCGCCTATCCTTCCGTCCCCTGGCCCGAACAAAACCCCCGAAATGCCCACCTTCTTCCTCACTTCCCCATATTTCTTCCTCTTCACCTCTACCGCGCTCACCGTCCCAGCCACGCTGGTGATCCCCATTGCCGGCCGCCCAAGTCGCAGTGTTTCACACCCTCCAGAAGCCGAAGCCCTCAACCAATTCCGGCTTTAGTCCACCGGAGCACCGTGCCTGCGCTTTCTTCCCCGCGACCGGCCAACATCATCTCCAGCGCCGCCGCATCTTCTCCAACGAGCCCAGGCTCGATTCTCTCCACAGTTCCACAGTGAGCATCCTCGTACATCCCTTTACTTTCCCCAACTACTCACTGGCTCTCTCGTTCACTCTAGGCCGCCGCCACCGTTGAACCTCCATGCACCATGTGGATATCATGGGGATATGCTCCAGATCTTAGGATGATGTGACAATTGGCAATGTCGTTAACGGTTTGTCGTTTCACGCGAAGAGTTTGAGCAAAACCAGCGGATTTGAAAACAACCCCGGATGACTTAGGAGGTTCTAGCTCAAACAAACCATTCTTCACAACTCTAGCAATCCTAGGTGGATTTTTCTTGGAATGCTCTAGGGGATTGAAACCTAGACCACTATTTTTCACGCTCACTTTGGATTGATCAAGAATCATGTTGAGTTTCTTTTTCCCACTTGAAAACTTCTCAAGAGTCACCTTGAGGTAATCATTCTCTTTCATTAAACCCTCACATCTAGTGCACTTGCTAGACTTGATTACCTCATTGCTCTTACTCTTAAGAAGGGCCACTTCCACCTTGAAGGCCTCACAAGACACACAATATGATTCTCTAATCCTATTCAACTGCTCCTTAAATTTGACTCTAAATGCCTCTTGAATCTGATTAATCATGGTTTCAACTTCAGCATTTAAAGCACAAGAGTTAGAATCAATAACTTTCTTAGAAGCAGTAAAAGACATGGATCTTTCAATTTTAGCCTTTTCTTCAAGGGTCTTGTTTAAGGCTTCAATCTCAATTGTAAGCTTGGGACAATTTTCACAAGATGCAACTCTAGAGTAAACTAGCATTTCTTTCATCTCTTGCATCTTAATCTTATTATTCTTACAATGAGAGCATGTGTGACTAGCATCAAATTTTTGCAATTCTTTTAAGGAGCTATCCAGTTTTAATTCAAGCAAAGCACAATTTGAGCAAGTTAAAGGGATAGCTTCCATGGCAGTCACATCAAGTGAAATGGCATCTAAGCAAGCAGAACTAGACTTGAGAGATTCTAGTTCATCGAGAGCATCTTTAAGTTGATTAGTGACAGAGGAATGAGCAGATTTCAAGCTTGTCAAGTCATTAAGCAAGCTAGTGCAGGATTCACAAAAATCATCAGGATTAATAGATTTTAGCCTAACAACTTCTAGGTTCAAATTATCAATCATAATGTCATGCTTCTTAATCATTTTTACTTGCTTATGCAATTTCTGTTCAGCAAGCACCAACGCCCTTTTCATGTCAGCAATAGAAGGGCATACCTCATCAGGATCGCTAAAAGGATCCTCATTGTTGGAGGAGTCGCTGTCGTGGCTGTTCTTGGCCATGAAACACATGCCGGTGAAGTCATGCGCCTTCTTCTTGCCACGAGAGTCACTCTCGTCGTCCTCCGTTTTCGAGTCCACATCGCTCATATTCACATTCTCAAGAGCGGCAAGGACCCGGCTGACAAACTTTCGATAGTTTGTCTTCTTGGGTTTCGCCTCCCTCTCCTGGGGATGTCTTCGTGTCTCCTTCTCCTCCTTGCCCTTTAGCTTGGGGCACCTGGAGCGAATGTGGTTTGGCTCACCACATTCGAAGCATATGATAGGTCCACTTCTCCTCCTATTCCTCACCTTGTTATACGCTCTTGTGAATTTGGTGGAAAGGAGGGCTAAGTCATCCTCGGGCAGTTTCTCTAGTTGCTCATCACTTAAGGAATGTAAAGCAGATAATGAAAAACCAGATGAGCTACAATCAAGAGACTCTGAAGAACAACCCTTGGATTTGTCGACCACTAATGCCATCGACTCTGTCTTGGGGAGACGCGAGATAAAATCAATCTCATGCGTCTTCAACCTCGAGTAAAGCTTATCCATGGTAAGCTCACTCATGACAGTGTTGTCATTGATGGAAGTGATCTTCATTCCCCAGACCTTCACATCAAGAGCACCCGTAAGGGCGTGCATTCTCGCACTCGAAAAATACCAAGTCAACAGCGCGGAGATCATGAAGAATCTTAGAGAATCGTCCCCACAGCTCATCCAAAGACTCACCAGGCCTTTGCTCAATCTTTGAGTAAACTTTCTTGAGCTGGTTCTGTCTCACTTCCTTGATCGCAGTGGACCCTTCATGATAGTCACAAAGAGTCCGCCAGATCTCGTGAGCAGACCGCAAGTGAGCAACACGCTCAAACTCGGATCGACTAAGGCCTTGGATCAAATAATTCCGAGCCTTCTTTGTTGGCCTCCACATCCGAGTGATCGTATCGTCATCGGTACCGCACGACATAAGGATTTTTCACCTTTAGCCAAATAGCGTGCCCTTGAGCCTCGATATATGCTTGCATACGAGCCTTCCAGTATGCAAAGTCAACTCCTTCAAAAATGTGTGGCTTGGTTGAGTACTTGTCAGTCGCCATGGCTCCAAAGACCGGTTAAGATCTATGAGAAGAGCTAACCGGCTCTGATACCACTTGTAGGACCGGAAAGGCGACTAGGGGGGTGAATAGGCGCTTTCAAAACTTTCGCCTAAATCAAAACCAACACGAACTTTACTCCTTTAGCTATGAAAGCTAAGAAGATCGAGTAAGCACACAACGGAAGCCTTGTGTTGGATTTGATAAACCCCTCAACCACACGACACAACCGGAGAAAAGAACTCACTGTTCTTTACTGGGGACTGGCGGTCTGACCGGCTACCACGGGCGGTCGGACCGACGGTCAACCAGCGGTCTGACCGGCAACTAACTTGCGGTCGGACCGGTGGACAGCGGTTCGACCCGGCACACCAGCGGTCTGAATACACGGGCGGTCAGACCGCCGTTGAAAGACCGGTCGGACCGGTAGAGTCCAGTACTGAAAAACTCCACCCAAATCCAAAACGAAATTTGATCAAACTTTTGATTCAACCAATAAAACTTGACCAAATTTCGAGCACACCTCCCTAATGATATTAGAGACCTATTTCTAGCGACGATCCGTCAGATCCACTTCGCAGAATCGATCTCTCGAGATTTTACCAAAGAAGTGCACAAACCCTAGAAATGTGAAAATCTTGATTCAAGACTTGCTTGTGGGGGGTTGATGATCTAGATGACTCTAGGAGTAATCCCACGCATCAAAGCAAGATAAAATAGGCCAAGAGACCAAGCATGAACCTTTGAATCAAGGAAGCACCAAAATCATCCAAAAGGGAGAAGAACACAAAAGGGAGCAAACGATCTTTCAATTGAGCATCACAAGATTGTTCGGTCACACAAGATGCTTACAAAGCCTCTCCAACAAGGAGGGCAAGAGCTCAACAAGGATCACACTCCAAACCCTAGTTCTCCTCTCCTCTCCTCCAAACCCTAGAAAAGGAAGAAGGGGCTAAAATCAATGCTTAGGAGGTTTTCCATCTCCCCCCTTCCTATTTATACTAGAGAGCTAGGGTTTCCTTTTTGGGGTCACTTACACATGGGACCCACACACAAATAACTCTTGAAGTAATCGCCTGCTTCACCACGTGTAGGTTGCTCAGCGGTTCTCATCGCGCCAAGCCTCTCTTGTCCGAATCCCATCGGAACCTCCTGAGACTCGCACCGATATCCGCACCGCTTTGATCCAACCAAATTGAACGAACCACCCGTTCGATCCATCTTGTCCATCCTGCACCATGCTTGTGTCACACGACCTCACCCGGTATCCCTGATCGTTCTGGACCTCAGCTCTCCAAGCGTAGTCCCGATCCACTCACCGTTGACGTCGTTGACCTGCAAGCCACCTGCACAGCAATAGACAAACAAACTGTTTCCGGGAACAAGTTCTTCACAACTTGACCCACGTTAGCTCCGCAATGCAATATACAACAATAAAGCATTGAAGTTCATATGATAACACAATCAAAACCAACTCAATGCAAAGACTTGGCTAACCTTCAAGCCATTGCGGTCAGCCTTGTGGGGCGGTCCGACCGATTCATGCTTGGTCGATTTGCTCCCACAACGGCGGTCGGACCGGTCCAAAAACTTAGCCAAATTTTCAACTCAAAATTCAAACCTTCGGAATTTTCAAACGAATAGAACTTTTGACCGAGCTCCAAAATTATGGGACCACATCCGGAGACTCCTCACTTGCCTACACAACCTATTTTTGGCTCAGCTCCAAAAACCCATTTCCATTTTGGCGGTCGGACCGGCCACCATGGCCGATCGGACTCCTCCACGGGCTGATCGACCGCCGACACCGCCATCCGCCGACCGCTTTGTGGTCCGACACTCTGAAAGCAAACCCGAAAACGTGAGATTTTGCAAACCAACAACGCCATTGCCAATTGACTCATCATCCTGAGATCGTGCACATATCCTCACGATATCCACAAAAATGATAAGAAAATTTTTGATAGAATTTCACACAATCAACCTAGAGCTTTTACGAGTCGTGGTAACATAGAAAAGAAGAAACCTGGTTTAGAATTTGTGTCACATGCTCATCATCATGCTCCTAGACAGGATAACTCTTATGTTAAAGTAACCATTGCTCATAATAGAACTTCAAACTTAATCAATGATAGCACTTCTGCTTTGCATACTACTCGCAGACGTGTGTCTCAGTACTGGGTTCCCAAGTCTTGTTTAACTAACCCCAGTATTGAGACACATCGTTCTTCTCCAGGCCTTGATTTTCGATAGATTACGCGGAAAGAGGAAGGACACGTGGTTCGTCGACTCCGGCTGTTCACGCCACATGACCGGAGACTCAAGATGGTTCACCTCCTTCATGCGATCGACGGGTGATGAATTCATCACCTTTGGAGATGATAGGCAAGGGCGGATTGAAGGAACGGGATCGATCAGGGTGAACGACAAGTTCATTCTCAAGGACGTCGCCCTTGTGGATAAGCTAAGGTTTAATTTACTTTCTGTCTCTCAACTTCTTGACGATGGCTATGAGACTAGATTTAAGAAAAATGCTTGTCGGGTGCTTGATTCAACTGGTGAGCTTGTTTTTGGGATTACTAGAGTTGCTAGGATCTTTGGAGCTGATTTTTCTGAATCTCTTGCTGGTTCTCTCAAGTGCTTGATTTCATCTTCTTCTTATGAGTTCTGGCTTTGGCACCGTCGTTTGGGGCACATTGGGTTTGATCATCTGACGCGAGTTAGCAACCTTGAGCTCATGAGAGGTTTGTCCAAACTCAAAGCCGTCAAGGATGCTGTATGTGCACCCTGTAGGCATGGCAAGCAAGTTGCCGCCTCACACCCATCAGTGACTATGGTCATGACTGACGGACTGGGACAGTTGCTTCATATGGACACTTTGTTGGTCCCGCTTAGGTTCTTCGCCATTGGTGGAAAATGGTACATTCTTGTCATAGTCGATGATTTTTCTAGATACACTTGGGTGTTCTTTCTTACTTCGAAGGATGAAGCTTTTGTTCATTATCATGATCTTGTTCTTCGTTTGGCTTCTGAACTTCCGAGTGCCTTGAGAGCGATCCGCAGTGACAATGGCACGGAGTTCAAGAATGCCTCTTTTGCTTCTTTTTGTGCTGAGCGTGGAATTGAGCATCAGTTCTCCTCTCCACACGTCCCTCAACAAAATGGCGTTGTGGAAAGGAAGAACAGGACCCTAGTCGAGATGGCTAGGACGATGCTAGATGAGTATAGCACTCTGAGGAGGTTTTGGGCCGAAGCTATTTCTACTGCTTGGCATATTGCAAATCGTGTCTTTTTGAGACCGTCTTTGGGCAAGACTCCTTATGAGCTTCGATTTTTTTAGAAAACCCTCTGTCTCGCACTTTCGAGTCTTTGGATCCAAGTGTTTTATTCTCAAGACAGGAAACCTAGATAAATTTAAGTCAAGAACTTTTGATGGTTTATTTCTGGGTTATCCTGCGCATTCAAGGGGTTTTCGAGTTTTAAATGCTGAAACTAACCTGGTTCAGGAGACATGCAATGTCACTTTTGATGAGACTAGCCTGGAGCTAGATCAGATATTTCAGGTGATACACAGGTGACAGAGAGTATATTTGTAGAGGAAGATGATGATGGACTCGATGATTCTCTTCCACCTGCTGCTGTTGACGCTCCTCTTCCAACACAAGAACCTGCTGTGACTACTTCGCCTTCAGTTGAGGCACCTGCTGCATCTTCATCATTAGCAGTACCTGCGGAGGTCGAAGAGGTACTTTCCTCTCCGGGTGCGCCACTTCACATTCAAAGGCAGCACCCTCCCGATCAGATGATAGGTAATCTCCATGAGCGAGTCACTCGCTCCAGGTATCATGATCCAAATCTCTTTTCTCATTCTGCTTTTGTAGCTTCTTTTGAACCCCACGATATATCACATGCTTTATCTGATTCTAGTTGGGTCAATGCCATGCATGAGGAGTTAGAGAATTTTGAGAGGAATAAGGTCTGGAACCTAGTAGAACCTCCTAGTGGTCATAATGTTATAGGAACCATTGGGTGTTCAAAAACAAACAAAATGAGGATGGTTCTGTGATTAGAAACAAGGCTAGGTTGGTAGCTCAGGGTTTTAGCCAAGTTGAGGGGTTAGATTTTGATGAGACCTTTGCTCCTGTTGCTAGACTAGAAGCCATTCGCATTCTACTTGCATTTGCTGCTTCTAAGGGCTTTAGATTATATCAGATGGATGTTAAGAGTGCCTTTCTGAATGATTTCATAGAGGAGGAGGTTTATGTTAGGCAACCCCCAGGCTTTGAGAATCCCAAGAACCCACATCATGTCTTCAAGCTATCCAAAGCCTTGTATGGTCTTAAACAAGCCCCTAGAGCCTAGTATGATAGACTTAAGACCTTCTTGCTTAAGAATGATTTTGAGATGGGTAAGGTAGACAAGACCTTATTCATTCTTAGGCGTGGCAATGACTTCCTACTTGCTCAGATTTACGTTGATGATATTATCTTTGGTGGTTCTTCTCATGCTCTTGTTTCCAGCTTTTCTGAGACTATGTCCAGGGAATTTGAGATGAGCATGATGGGAGAGCTTAATTACTTTCTGGGGCTTCAAATGAAGCAATGTAAGGAAGGGATCTTCATCCATCAGACGAAGTATACTAAGGATCTACTCAAACGCTTTGACATGGGTGACTGCAAGCCGATCGCCACTCCTATAGCGACTTCGACTGCTTTGGATCCAGATGAGGAAGGAGAAGCCGTGGATCAATGCGAGTACCGCAGCATGATCGGCTCCCTGCTGTACCTGACGGCCTCAAGACCGGACATCCACTTCACAGTCTGCCTCTGCGCGAGGTTTCAGGCGTCTCCGAGAACTTCCCATCGCCAAGCTGTTAAACGCATATTCAGGTATTTACATTCTACACTCCAGTATGGCATTTGGTACTCCTGCTCTTCTTCTTTGTCCATCGGGGTTTTCGATTCGATTTTGCGGTGTCAGTCGACTTGATAGGAGGAGTACCTCGGGCACTTGTCACTTCCTAGGCACTTCTCTTGTTTCTTGGTCTTCTAGGAAGCAGTCCTCTGTTGCACAATCTACTGCTGGGGCTGAATATGTAGCTGCTGCTAGTTGCTGTAGTCAGATTTTGTGGATGGTATCCACTCTTAAGGACTATGTGTTAAATTTTGCTAGTGTTCCTCTTTTCTGTGATAACACTTCTGCTATTAACATTACTAAGAACCCTGTGCAACACTCTAGGACCAAGCACATAGACATTCGCTATCACTTCCTTAGAGACCATGTCGAGAAGGGTGATATTGTGCTGCACTTCGTGGAGTCCGAGGCTCAACTGGCTGATATCCTCACCAAACCTTTAGACCCAACTAGGTTTGCCACCTTGAGAAGCGAGTTAGGGGTAATTTATCCCTATGGGTTGGTTTGAGGGGGAGTTCGATCTCTTCTGATCTTACCCTGTTCTTTTGATCTTCTTTTGATCTTTTTCTAAACTTATTGATCTTTTTTGAACTTTTTAGGTTTTTAGGCTTTTTATTGCATCTCATTGTATCATATTGCATTCATATGAAAAATACAACAAGTGGTATGAAAAATCCAAAAAGATGCATTGTAATATAAGATCTTCTGCTTATCTTTTAAAATTGATGAAGCTTTGCCTATTGCCCTTTGGAGCTTTAGTATTTCAATTCTTGCTCAATGCCATGTCTAGTTCTTTTACTTGCTAGAATTATCATGCTTTTACATGTGTAGCTAAGTCTTTGCAATATGAGCTAGAACTTTCAAACAACTCGAACTAAATAATTGCAATTTGTGGATGTTTTAGCGAGTTGCGCAATTAGTGCTCCTTTTGTGACATTGGCCCTGTCAGAATTGCTTTGTGAGCTCTTGTATCTAAAATTGACCATTACTTGAGCATTTTGTGTTCTTGAGTTTCTAAAACTGCTCCTGCGAAAAATGAAAAATCAAGATTGTCTTATGCTTAAAATGTGCCAAACTATTCTTACGAGACTGCTTGTCAAAAGACATGAACTTGGAGATAGTTTGATGATCCAGACGATCTCATGGGGATTGCTTGTCAGAAATGACATGAACCTCAAGATTTGTCGCCCTGGTAGAAGCTTAGAAAGAGTTTGTGGATGGCTCCTAGTCCAGGATCTTCTTTACTAATATATACCTTTAATCAACTTCTGGTCGAAGCTTAGGATGAGTTTGTGGATGACTCCTAGTCCAGGATCTTGTCACTAAGTTAGATCATTAGTCAACTTCAATATTCAATGCATATGTGAAAACTGTTGACAAATGGGCTTTTGAGAAATACTGAGCAAAATAATTCAATACAGGACCTGATTGACTCTTAATGTGGTCTTTGTTAGATTTTTTTTATCTCACTTTGATATTTTGACATGGCCAATTTCATTTTAGGATCCCTGTTGATGAACTTGCTGAATTTGAAGCTTTGCTTAAATTGATCAAATCCATTGCTTTACTTTTGAGCCTTTGTGCTTAGCTTTGATATATATGTCTTACCATGATCTTGCTAGCACTGTCAGGCTTGATATGTTGTTTGTGCAATATTGGAAATGCTGGCTAGCTCTTTTGGGTAATCTCCAAAGCTTCCTGTAATCAAAAATTAAAAAAATACAAAAATGAAGCCACTCCATTGCACTTCATGCATACTTCTTCTTTCTGCTTCTTTCTTCATTCTGCAATTGTTATCTCTGGATGAGAGGAAGGCGTGATTCCTTGATGACTCCATTGTCAAAGGGGGAGAAGATATTTCAATGTCGGGGAGAAGATTATACAAAGGGAAGAAAGTTGGAGAATTTGAAATTTTCTGAAATCTGAGGATCATAGTGAGGGGGAGTTTTTGAATTGCATTCTTATTGTCTTATTGACTCTTCTGAACTTGAATTGCATTTATTACTCCTCACAGTGATAAAAGGTCAATTGAACAATTGTTCTTTCATATGGACTTTAAGTGAGATTTTTGACTTTTTTCTGGAAATCAAAGTTTTTATGCCTTCTTTTTTCTTATCTCACATGCCTATGCTATTCTGATGCCAGCTTGGTCATTTCCATTGCTTTCTCTTGCTTATGGACCAAGTTGTGCCTTTGTGCGAAAACGAAAGTATTTTACTTTTCAAACCTCCATATTACATTTTCTGGTTTATTGCCAATGTGTTCATCAAGGGGGAGATTGTGGATATCATGGGGATATACTCCAGATCTTAGGATGATGTGACAATTGGCAATGGCGTTAACGGTTTGTCGTTTCACGGGTTTTCGACAAAGTTTCAGAACTGTTCAGGCATTCTGGACAGGGGCGGTCCGACCGGCCATAGCATGGCGGTCCGACCGGTCCCAAATCGGTCGGATCGCCATGTGCGGCGATCGACCGCCAGAACTAAAATGGTCGAGCAGTGGGCCAAAACTAGAGGGTGTAGGCAAGTGAGGGGATCTCATTGCTCTTGGTCCCATAATTTTTGGAGTCACCAGTCAAAAGTTCTATTGGTTTAAAGTTTCCAGTAGGTTTCGGATTTTCAGGGGTTGAAAATCGGCTAAGTCCTTTCGGGCGGTCGGACCGGCCTATGGCTGGCGGTCCGACCAAGCAAGGCCGCGATCGACCGCCCCGAGGGGCGGTCTGACCGGTTGTCACTTGAACGTCGGCCTTCGTGGCGGCGTTGTTCGTTGGTTAGGTCAAAGTCGTGAGTTTCAGTGCATATGTGTTGCATGATGCATGTTATGACTAACGTGGGTCAAGTTGTGAAGAACTTGTTCTCGGATTCGATTTGCTTGTCTATTGTTGTGCAGGTTGCTTGGTGGTCAACGACGGTCAACGGCGAGGATGATCGGGACTAGGCTTGGAGAGCTGAGGTCCAGAACGATCGACGATGCCGGGTGAGGTCAATGAAATCAAGTATGGTGCAGAATGGACAAGGATGACCGAACAGACAGTTCGGTGCGACTGGTTTGATCAAGCGGTGCGGGAGTCGGTGCAAGTGCCATGGTGGTTTCGGTGGGAGCCGGATGGGAGAGACTTGCCGACACGGAGAGAGCCGTTGATCAACCTATACGTGGCGGAGCATGCAAAGTGCTTCGCGCAGATGGACTCGGTCTTCAGAGAAGGACCGAGAAGGGGTATTTTGGTAATCTTACCAAATACCACCCAGGTGACCTTTTGCCTACCCGCGGCGCAAGACGACGCAAAGAGAAGCGGTTTAGGTCAAGAGGTGTTGAAGACGGCGCTTTAAAATGCGTGCGTGTGTGACCCGTTTGTGTTGGGCCTTAACGGGAGCCCATTTAAGTTAAAACTTCTAGAAGGTCTAAGTCTCCACTATAAATAGAGGAGGAGGTGGCTGCACCTCTTTTAACCCTTTCATCATTGTTGAAACCCTAGTTTGGCTTAGGGAGAGGATTAGTGGAGGTTAGGGTTCTAGAGAGTTTTGATTTGATTTCGTGCTCTTGGATTGAGCTTTGTCCTCCATTGATGGAGTGGCTGTAAACCCAAACCCTATCAAATCAATCCAAAGAAAGTTTTATCAAAGATGTGTCTCTTTGCTTTTCTTATCTCTATTTGGTGATTTTGAGTCTTTCTTTGATTCACATGTTTTTGATTGATTTATTCACATGATCTAGCTTGGTGTGACATGTGGGAACACATCTAGGATCATCTTGATCATCAATCACCCACGAGCAAGTTTTTGGATCTAGTTTTTGTTTTGACTCGATTTTGAACCATCCTCCTCTCAAACGAAGAAAGGTCATAACTTTTCCATGGATCTTCACGATCTTCAATTGGAATAGGTTCCCGACATCCTAGAGAAGGTGTGTTCCAAGTTTCATGAAGTTTGGAGTTGTAGATCAAAAGTTGGACCTATTTGCAACTTCGTTTTTCGGGCTGATTTCACTGTTCATCAGGCTGGAGGTCAGACCGCCCCTACACAGAGGTTAGACCACCCATGGACCGGTCAAACCTCCATTAGATAGAGGTCAGACCGCCCTACACTTAGGAAATTAAGTTTTGGTTGATTTTGGTTGTTTTGCTTCGGGGTTTTGATTGGATTCAATCCTAGTCTTCCGCCGTACTGGTATATCGATCTTCATAGGTTCTATAGCTGTTGGAGTAAAATTTGTATTGAATCTGATCTTGGTTGAAAAAGTGAGCGTGCTCCTATTCACCCCCCCTCTAGTCGCCTTTTCGGTCCAACAAGTGGTATCAGAGCCCGGTTAGTTCAATCTTGATCTTAACCGGTCACTGAACTTGGCGATGGATAAGTGAGAGACCATGTGAGAGGTCCTCCATTCTGAGTGATGAGTATTTGACAGCTTGTTAAATGTTTGAAAGTTGAGTTTTTCGGTTTGGGTGCTTTTACGTCTTTGAAACAGATAATCGGAACTACATTGTATGTCGCGAAGTTCCGATAATGGGAACTCCGGCGTTGGAAATAGGAACTTCCGATTAACCTGGGTTTTGAGTTCGTGAGGAAATCGAACTTCCGCACTGGGAATAGCGAGTGTCCGATAATACTGACGTTGAGTGTGCCTCTGAGACGATAATCGGATTTGAAAAATTGGAAAGGCGGATGTTCCGAAGATCGGAAGTTCCGCAATGTTAAGCGCGGAACTTCCGATAATCCTGACAAGTGCGGACGTTCCGGAAATCGGAACTTCCGCTGTGGTAAGTGCGGAACTTCCGATTGTGTCCAGAACTGTGCAGAGAAGGATAATTTGTGATTTTGATTTTGTATGAGTTTGAGTCTTATATTGAGTCTTATACAAATGTTGATGCTATGATATTGTGCAATGCTATGTGATGTGTTTTTGTCTGTGTTGACTGCAGGACATCGAGACGAAGTCGTGGCGAGACACGAGGTGATCGGACTAGGCGCAGGCGGCGTTGAGGTCAGAACGGTCGGGATGTGTCGAAGACGGCGTGAATCTTGAGGTGGTTGCGTGTCAAGGACAGCAAGGCGTACGGGAGGCTTCCAGAAGGTGTGCAAGGGGCGAAACGGTATTTTCGCAAAGCGGCACAAGTGGAGGCGGTTCCGTTCGGGTGTAGCGGGCTTAATGGGTTGGAGGCCCATTAAGCAAAGGCTATAAATAGAGCTGAACCCCTGTTGTTAGGGTTAGACTTTGAGAGAGAGAAAATTAGGGTTAGCTCTAGCTAAAGGTTTTGTTTTGCTTTTTGAGAGGATGTTGGTTTGGAGAGAATGAACTGAAAATCCTTGTAATCATTCCTCTGTGTTTCCTCTGTAATCTTTTGATCTTTATCAATGAAACTCTGAGGTTTTTGATTACTAGTTTGTGCCTCTCTTATTCCCTTCCTGTTCTTGTTGAATATTTAGATTTTGATGTATCTTTTGATTCGTCCTATGAAATAGCTTGAAACTTGATATCTAGAGTCGTTTTGATATTGCTAATGTATCCTCAAAGTTTCATGAACTAAGAATCAGAAGAATCTTGTCTATCGTGGGTTTTGGTCTTTTTGCCCCTTCTTCAAGAAATCCGATTTTGGCTTGATTGTTGAATCTTTGTTTGCGATTCTTCTCCATGAGGTCAAGATGTTGCTTAGGATGATGTCCTGTGAAACTTGACCAGAGAAGAGCACTCAAGATTTAGTATTTCGAATTTTTGGGAAAACCCGAGCAAGATCGTTTCTTGGCCGGGACAATCGAACTTCCGATTGTCCACGTGCGGAATCGCCGCAGCGAACTTCCGCACTAATCCCTAACTATCACGTAGAATCGAACTTCCGATTTTTGATGTAATGATCAAACCTGCTTTTAGTTCTCTCGATTTTGTTTTACTCTTCTTGAGAGGGTTTTGTAGATCTTGTTTAAATACATTAAAGGGGAGTTCTTAATTTGAAGGCACCATTCACCCCCCCTCTGTTGCCATTTCGGTCCTTCAATAAGTACTCCACCAAGCCGCATATCTTCGATGGGCACGATCAGGTATTGGAAGAATCGCATGCAGTCTTCCTTGAGAGCAAAGGACAAGCTATATGGGAGGTTGTTTGAGCCCCGCTGTTCTTCCCGGTTGTTACGGCCGGCAATGACCCTCTTGGCTAACAACAATAAGGCAAAGAACCTCTTATATGGTGGGCTTGGTAGACAGGAGTATGATCGAATTTGCAATCTTGAGATCACGCACGAGATTTGGAACACCCTCGAAACCTACCATGAGGTTCGTCCCAAATCAAGAAAGTACGCTGATACCTATAAGCGTGAATATAACAAATTCGAGATGCGTCCCGAGAGAGCATCGATGACATTTTCACGCTTTAACAAAGTGATTAATCGATGAAAGTCGTTGGAATTGAATATTCTCAATCGAAAATGCCACCCACCTCTTGGCTGCAATCAACACCAAGGAGTGGGAGATAAAGGCTATCGCCATTGAGGAGAACGTCAACCTCTCTGATCCGACTTTGGAGCTGCTCTATAGCAAGCTCAAGACTCATGAGATCAAGAGGATTGATCATCCCAAGAAGGAAAACATGGCCTTGGTAGCGCACCGCCAAGAGAGCTTCGATGGGTCTTCTGAGTCTTCTTGTGGATTTTCGCTTGCTGGTTTATCTGCAATCCATGAAGAGGAGTTTGAGAGTCTTCCTGAGGCCGAGTTAGCCCTCATAGTCAGAAAAGCCACACGGGCATATAACAATATAAGAAACAAAAAGAGAGGAGGTCCCGTGACTTGCCACACGGCCTCCCGATCGCCGCCGACCAGCTCTGGCCAAGACATCACCACCATTCGGTTCGACTCGCCGCCCTGGTTCCATTTTGGTCCTTACCGCCGCCGCACCGCTGCCACCGCGCCGGCGAGCCACTGGCAAAGCGAGCGGGAGGCGCTGCTCTGTTTGTCGGAAAACTGACATTCACTGTAGCTCGTAATTAGGCTAACTCGGTGATTAGCATTTAAGTGCAGATTGTCAGAAAATCCACTGATTAACGCATTAATGACTTCACTTGGGCCTATGACAGGTAGGCCCCATGGCCGGTTAAATGATAGCGTAAACTTAACTGGTACGTTTGCCCTTAAGAAAAATGTAATCCTTATACACTGAAACCGAAAGTACATATTTGTAATCAGAAGGCGTATTTTCGAAGTACGCCTTCGACGTCATTTCTCGGCGGGGTTGGGTCAAAGTTGACCCAGTCAACTACTGACCGGGGGTCCCGCCTGTAAGTGACTTGCGGCTAGAATAGGATTGGTAAGAAAAGTATTTCAGTACAATTAAAATCCCGAAATGATTTATTTGTTAACTGAAAAATACAATTATCTTCAAAAATACATAACTAATTCATTTTAGCTCCAAAAATAGTGAAACCACTTTTGTTATTTTTCATTTTTAATTAAATTTATTATAAAATAGGTTTCAACCTTGTCCCTATCTCAGAAAACATATTTTGTGGAGAGTGCTCCAAAATTGAATTATTAATACATTATAAATTGCTAATAACTTTGAAAATTCATAACTAATTCATAAAAACTCCAAATGAGGTGACCAAATTATTTTAGTCATGTAATAATATTCTCTATCCATTTTTATAATCCTCATGTCCATCACTACTCCAGAAAATTTATCGAAAGTTTTAGATGCGGTGAACAGTGATATATTCTAATTTATTTGGATTTTCTGGAAAACTGACTTTCAAACTGTCATAACTTTTGTATAGAGCATCAAAATCAATTGATTCTTATTTATAAATTCACCATAATCATGATCTACCTTCTGTGAATTTTTCATGATTTTTGGATGACTTTGAATTTTTGGGTCTTGTCGGTATTATTCGTTCTTATTATGCTTTCGACTTCTTTCGTTAGGTTCCGACGAGCACATTGCTAACGAGAGTGATCCTCAGCAACTTAACAAGCAACTTCATCAAGGCAAGCAGTTTGATCATGTTAATCCTATTATTTTCAAGCCTAATATCTTGTTTGCAACTTGTATGTATGCATTGCTATTTTGTTGTTAAATTATGGTTTGATTAGTGGATCCTATAGTTGCATAATCTGTAGGTAAATGATATTCCTCTACTACCTGAGCCTAGGTTATTTTTTGTGATTGGAGTTCGTTGGATGAGCTCTTGTCACTTAGTAGATTATGGGTTAATATTGCTTAGACATGCTTAGCTATCGGTAGTTTTGGGCGTTCATCGACTTAGTCGATGATCTTGATCACACAAATCTATTTATTATTCCATTATGTCCAGCACTTGTGCTTTGTTAATTTGTAAAGTCAAAAACTAAAAATGAGAACTGATTTGGACTTGGGCATATTGGTGTGATCTTTTGGTGTGAATGGAATGGTGCCTAAGTCAACAAGGACCGAACATCTTGTTACACTAAACCAAGCAATATTGCGTGCTAACCACGCGAGAGGGATATGGGACCTCTCTTGACTTAGTACTTTGGGAGGTGTTAATTATGAGCTGGTTGGTGGGTGTTAAAAAAATTATGTTGTGATAGGAGGGGAGCATTAGTAGATCAGCTATAAGCTGGCTAATGTATCCTTCTCTTCGTGGGTTGCGGCTCGTAATTAGCATCATCCATTGGAAATATCTCGTAGAACTTAGCCTTGCCGGCATACCTAAGGAAGTGTGCTCTATTGCATGGCAAAAGGGCGGTCTGACGTGTGGGTACATTAGTACACCCCTGCAGGGTTAAAATCTATTCGAATAGCCTCGTCCTAGGTTATGGACATGCTTGGAGAGGTCTTCCAAGAGTTAGACTGCAACCTTTAATTAAAACTTGATATGGGTGGTATGAATGGGTAATTCATACTATTGTTGTGGTGACTATTGGGTTAGTCACTTCCAGGATGTTGTTGTCATCTATTTATTGTTATTAGGTTGTCATTTGCTGTTATTTGAACAATAAAAATAGATTGTAAACTTGCTTTTAAAGGTACTACATTATTGCAAATAAATATTGCTTTGTGCTGAAAATGAAACATACAACCTCCACTTAAATAAGCTTACATGTAGCTATGTATAGGTCTGTTACTCTACACGTAAGTCTTGCGGAGTACAATTATTGTACTCATTTGCTTTGCTTAACTATTTGTTGCAGAGGAGGAAGGTGAACCCCAAGGGCCTCACTTTTGTGAGATATGCTGCGGGTTTGACGACTAGCTTGGCGGTCCGGTTGGTTGCCTTGTGGGTAAAGGCACACTAATTAGCTCTTTTGTTTATCGCCATCTTATGGCATTTCGCTTCCGCTGTCTAATTAGTTAATTGTATAACTTTTGGCCGGTCGGCCTCCCTTTTGTAATAACTCTAATATGTCTTTTGATTTGTTAAGTGTTGCTTTGGTTCCATGTCTTGAATGGAATTGATGCATGAATTTTGTAAAAGGGTGTGTATACTGCATTTCTGGGAAGTATACATATCTCGAAGACACGGATTATTTTATTTGTGATGCTAGGGTCAATTGGTGACTAAGCATTGCAAGCTTAATAAACCGGGGTCCTCACAAAGTTGGTATCAGAGCCATACTGACCGTAGTAACCCTAGCTTGGTCATCTTTAGGATGTTTTGAAAAACTTAGTTCAAAATATCAAATGGGTTTTGAAAGCTTAAGTAAATTCTCAGATTTTACTCCTTACCTATCTTAGCTTTCTCATCTCGCTCTAATTTGAGTTTTAAAAGTTGTTTTCCTCTCTTCTTTTCTAAAAGATAGTTGTGATCGGTTAAATTGGTTTTGGGGTACTTATGAGAGTTCTAAATTTGAAGTCTTGGCTGTCTTTTGGCGAAAAATAGAAGTGTTTGGAGCTGGAATTCAAATCTGGAATTTTAGGACAGAAAGCAAGCATTTTAGGGCAGCAAGCTCAAGCTGGTAATTATGGTAGAAAATACGAGGTTAACTCAACTAACACTTCTGGGAATAAAAGGGTAAGATGTGATACTAGTTAGCTAAGTATCTAACACTTATTTTGCTGATTTAACCTTGCTCTTGAGTAGTGTTGGACCTAGAGTAACATTCTGAAATTTTGTCTTCTTGACCGATTGCTCGTTCATTCAATACGGGTTAGTTAAGTCAGGAAGTTGAGCTTTGGTTTGGGGTTTTCCTTGCTGGTTTAGAGCCTTTTGGGAGCTTTTAAAGTTCATATACTTGCTATTTTGGCTTTTGTTTAGGGTGATGTTCCATTCCCCTAGTCGATAGCTTTTCGCTTTCTTTAGGTCTTGCTTTTCGGGTTTCATTGCTAACCCAATTTCCTTGTAATAGGATGGCCGGACGTACTTGTAGCGGCCAAGGCCAGTCAGCTGGTCCGGATGAGGAGCTTCCTCCTCTTCCGACCATGGCCGAGGTTCTTATGCATATTGAGCGCAACCGTTCGGAGGACAGAAGAGTGTTGGAGGTCATCGCATTCGTTTGTATTTGGAGTTTTTGCATCTAAGAATAACTTGGAGGTTATGCATCTTGAGCATACTCTGTTAGTCCTATCGCCTAGAGCAGAGCTAAGTTCTAAAGTGGGATGTTTAGGAGCTAAGTAACTCATAGATGGAGTCGAGTTTCTAGCCAACCTAATAGTTCCAAACCCCCAGACCATAGATGTCATCCTTGGCATGGATTGGTTATCCAAGCACAAAGTTGTGCTAGATTGTGGCCGAAGAGCTGTAACAATTGAGGATACCACAGGAAGGAAAGTGAATTCCTAGCCACCTCAGTGCGCGATAGACATTTGGTAGTCAACAGTTTCCTTGGAAGATGTACCTGTAATAAGATATTATCCAGATGTATTTCTGGAAGAAATGCCAGGAATGCCACCGGACCGTGATTTTGAGTTTTTCATCGATCTAGTGCTTGGAACAGCGCCAATTTCTGAGGGACCCTATCGGATGACAACCGATGAACTTGTGGAGATAAAGAAGCAAATAGAAGAACTTATGGAGAAAGATTTTGTGTGACCTAGTTCGTCGCCATGGGGAGTGCCAATCTTGTTTGTTAAGAAGAAAGATGGAAGCATGAGGATGTGCATCGATTATCGTTCTCTCAATGAAGTCACCATCAAGAACAAGTACCCATTGCCTCGGATTGATGATTTGTTCGATCAGATGAAAGGAGCAGGAGTGTTCTCCAAGATCGATCTGTGATCAGGATACCATCAGTTGAAGATTTGTCATAAAGATATACCGAAGACCGCTTTCTCAACTCAGTATGGACATTATGAATTTCTAGTCATGTCCTTTGGTCTGACTAATGCCCCTGCCTATTTCATGAACATGATGAACAAGGTTTTCATGGAATACTTGGACAAGTTTGTGGTAGTGTTCATTGATGATATTTTGGTATACTCCAAGTCAGAAGAAGAGCATGCCGAACATCTGAGGCTAATCCTGGAAAAACTTAGAGAGCATCAGTTGTATGCCAAGCTCAGTAAGTGTGACTTTTGGAAGAAGATAGTTGATTTTCTCGGTCATGTGATGACAGCTGAAGGAGTAGCAGTTGACCCTGGAAAAGTTAAAACTGTATTGCATTGGGAGCAGCCCAAGACCGTTACTCAGATTCATAGTTTCTTGGGAATGGCAGGATACTATCGTCGCTTCATTGAAGGATTCTCAACGATTTCTAAGCCTCTTACGCAATTGTTGAAGAAAGAGAAGAAGTTTACTTGGATCCCAGCTTGTAAAGAAAGTTTTTAGGAATTGAAGAAACGTTTGACTACAGCCCCAGTGCTAATTCTGCCAGATATTTACAAGGATTTTGATATCTATTGTGTTGCTTTGTATCAAGGATTAGGATGTGTCCTTATGCAAGAAGGAAGAGCTGTGGCTTATGCGTCAAGGCAATTAAGGCCTCATAAGGGGAACTATCCCACTTATGATTTGGAATTAGCTGCCGTAGTGCATGCTTTAAAGATTTGGCGTCATTACCTCATCGGTAATCGCTGTGAAGTTTACACTAATCATAAGAGTCTGAAATACATTTTCACTTAGTCTGATCTGAACATGAGACAGAGAAGATGACTGGAACTAATAAAGGATTATAATCTTGGAATCCATTACCATCCCGGTAAAACCAATGTAGTTGCAGATGCATTGAGTCGGAAGAGCTACTACAATGCTATGGAAGCAAAAGAGCTATGTTCCGAACTTCAGGAGGAATTCCAGAAGCTGAAGCTAGAAGTCGTATCTGATGGATTTGTGGCCAGTCTAGAAGTGCAGTCTACCCTGGAGAAACAGATTCGGGATGCACATCCAAAGGATTCTGAGTTATCAGAAATCAAGAAGAAGATGGCAGAAGGAAAATTCAAAGACTTCACCGTAGATGAGCAAGACATACTGTGAGTGAATGGACATATCTGCGTACCAGATATTAATGGTTTGAGACAGCTAATTTTAAAGGAAGCCCATGACCCAAAGTATTCGATTCACCCCGGAAGTACTAAGATGTATTAGGATGTCAAGAATAAGTTTTGGTGGCCAAACTTAAAACGAGACGTCGCAAAGTTTGTTGCCTTGTGCGACGTGTGTTAGAAGGTAAAAGCAGAATATCAGAGACCAGCAGGTTTGTTACAACCACTGAAGATCCCAGAATGGAAGTGGGAAGAAATCGGCATGGATTTCATTACCGGTTTACCTAGGACTCAATCGGGTTATGATTCGATTAGGGTAGTAGTGGATCGTTTGACTAAGATTGCCCATCTCTTGCCAGTCAAAACCACTTACTCAGGAGATCGCTTTGCAGAATTGTATATGTCGAGAATCATCAGTCTGCACGGTGTACCTAAGAAGATAGTGTCAGATCGAGGATCTCAGTTCACCTCTCGTTTTTGGCAGAGTCTGCATGAAGCCCTGGGAACTCACCTGAATTTCAGTACTGCGTATCATCCTCAAACCGATGGGCAAACTGAAAGAGTGAACCAGATATTGGAGAACATGTTGAGAGCCTGTGCTCTAGCTAATGCTACCAGTTGGGATAAGAGTTTGCCGTATGCAGAATTCTCGTACAATAACAGTTATCAAGCTAGTTTACAAATGTCACCATTTGAAGCTTTGTATGGCTGTGCCTGTAGAACACCATTGAATTGGTCAGAAACAGCTGAACGTGTGGTGTTCGGGCCAGATATCATTCAAGAGGCAGAAGAATAAGTTGCTATGATCAGAGAAAGATTAAAGATAGCCCAGTCCAGGCAGAAGAGTTATGCTGATAACCATCGCCGTGACCTCAGCTTTGAACCAGAAGATTTTATGTATCTTTGAGTTACTCCGCTCAGAGGTGTCAAGAGATTCCATGCCAAAGGGAAGCTTGCCCCGAGGTATGTAGGACCGTTCAAGATTCTGGAACGCCGTGGAGAAGTTGCTTACCAGTTGGAGCTACCGCAGTCGTTAACAGGAGTGCATAATGTCTTCCATGTCTCTCAGTTAAAGAAATATCTCCGTGTGCTGGAAGAGCAAACACCGTTAGAATCAATCGAGCTGAAAGAGGATCTCACCTATAAAGAGCAGCCTGTTAAGATTTTGGATGTCGCAGAGCGCCGCACCAGAAGCAAGATAGTTCGTTTCTGCAAAGTCCAGTGGAGCAACCACTCAGAAGGAGAAGCAACGTGGGAATGCGAGGAAGAGTTGAAAGACGAGTTTCCTAGCCTTTTCTCTAGCTAGCCTGAATCTCGTGGTTGATATTCATTTAAAGGGGGGGGGGGGAGGTTTGTAACACCGCAACTTTTTGGCTTTAAAAATCTTTTTTATTTAGTTGCTAGTTGAAAATCTCACCATTTGCATTTTATTTGAATTTAAATTAAAAGCTTAATATGGACTTTAGGGACAAAATGATATAATGTATTAATCCCAACCTCAACAATGGCCAAAATTATTTTATTTGGATTCTATGGGCTTGGATATATTTTCCAGATTTTTCTGGAATTTTTCCAAGTTCATTTGCTATTTGCATTTTTTGGATTTTCTAAAAAAGAGAAATCAATTTAATTCCCCTCTCTAACAACCACCTCAGCCCCGCGCCTGGTGTGTCTCCCGCGTGGCTGCGCCGTCAGCGCCAGCACGTGCGTGTGTGGCCTGGTCCACCTTGTCAGTTGTCCCGAGGCTCGGTGGACTCATTCCACCGTAAGCCTAGTCACTGACAGGTGGGGCCCACCTGTCAGTTTTCAATTTTAAATTAATTCTTTTTCCGGCTGACGCAAGCATTGCGCTATAAATCAATTTGTATAAAAATAATTCAGAAAATAAAATTAAAATCCAAATTAGGGTTTTAATTTATTTTCAAACTTCCAAAGCCTATAACTTTTGCATCCGAACTCAGATTGAGCCCATTTAAATTTGTAAATTCATATAAAATGAAGATCTATTTAATGGTGAATTTAATTTGATTTTTGGAGTTTATTTTGCCTCTATTATTTATTTGTTTTTGTTTCTTTTACCTCGTTTGCGAGTAGACGTCGATACTTGGGGAAATCTTGGAGAAGAAGGAGCACCTCAAGATCAAGACCAGTACCTAGACTTATTTCAAGGCAAGTTATACCTTTGATCATGTTGCACCCAGTTTTCAAATTATCTTGATTAACATTATTGCATTTTAATTTAAGTATGTATTTAAATGATTTTGGGTGTAGTTAACAATCCAAATTGTTATATCTACCTTGTCAATTGTATATCATATTCTTTTGTCACCCTAGATTGGTTCAATATTAGTTGGAATTATCATAGTACCAACGTGGGTTGGTTAGATACGATTAGACTGCTTAGCTATGCCACGAATCATCATTTCATGTGAGTCGCAAATATAAATTTGACTAATGGAATATGAAACTGTGCGATAAAACTGATTGTGCTGTGTGCTATTATTCGTTGATGGCATGTGTTGCACTTAACCAACAGGGTGGGAAAGGATTTAGTCTGAGGTAAGTGGTGGATTCTGTGTGATTGGTGGAGCTTTGTGCTGGGAATATTAAACTGTATGATTTAGTTAAAAACTGGAAGTCTTGCCTTGGTAAATGAAGGACTTCACTTTGTGCGCCGGCATTGAACTGAGCCTTACTGTACGACCACATGCCTAGTATGGGATGAGCCTGACTTAGTAAATTATGGAGTCTTGACATTGACAACTCAAGTTGTATTTTAAGCTTTGTGATGGGCTGGAGGTGTGATATGTCACATCGCGGGACGGTTCGCTGCATCCCTGTCCAACGATGTGTGTCGTAACCAAACGCTGTGTGTATCGGTTGGCCGACAGGAAAGCACATCGGGAGTGTCAATTCTTGAGATGAAGTCTCTGAAAGGTTTTGTTATGGTCAATGCAAGCTACACTGATTATATCGTGTGGGTAAAGTGTACAACCTCTGCAGAGTGTTTAATCAATATATTCGAGTAGCCGCATCCGCGGTCATGGACATGCTCGGGGATTTCACATGACGGGTAGATTTTCATAAAATAATCGGGAAGGGTCAGCTGTGTGAGATAACTTGTACAACTGCGTGAATAACTTGTTTAGGCTTTGTGTCCTTTGTGAAATCATTTGTTAAAATTATTATTGTCTATTTGTTTTGAATTATATTTTTAATCTATTACTTGTATTCAATTGCAAATATTGCATTTCTGCAAAATAACCACAGAAGCCATTTCCTTTGGAATAAGCCATCATGTATAATTGCATTCTATGGTATGACTTGCGAGTACGTCGTGTACTCACTCTTGCTAATCAACAGAAGTGGAGGAGTCATCGCCTGCTTTCGAAGAGGAGTTCTACGAAGGTTGATCGTTAGGGTCTCGATCCCAGTTAGTTGCCTGTGGTAAATTGATGGGATTCTGCTGGAGATTACTTCGTTTCCGCTGCAGTTTATTTCTTTATTGTTAGCCTTGCATGGCTTAATAAATGTAAACCTCGACCTTAAGGTCACAATAGTATTTGCTATTCAAATTACTCGTTTATTTATTATTTTATTGTATGAAAGTGATATTTCATCAATGTTGACACTGTGTGCACTAACGTGATCCTGGACTAGTGCAGTATACATAGAGGGTCCAGATTTGCATATTTGGGTCCAGACAGGGATGGAACTGGAGAGGGATCCTTCTTCGCAGAGGCATACTACTAGTGGCCCTGCCCCTGCTGGTGGTTCTAGTGGTGGCCAGAAGCGGAGTTTTGGTGGGGGAGGTGTGTCTTCTTAGCGACCTGCTCCAAAGAGGTTTCAGGGAGGTCATCACTCGCGTCCTGTTCAGCAGTGGCAGTCTTCTTCATCAGCACCACGTTCTTCATCATCCACACCACAGATGCGTCCTGCTCCAGGTCAAGATATGAAATGTTTCAGGTGTGGTGAGGGGCACCAGGCTTCAGAGTGTTCTTTCAAAGGGACATGTCGTCAGTGTGGTCGATAAGGCCATAAGTTGTCCGTATGCAAACAAAACCCAGCGAGCATCATCAAGTGGGAATCAGTTCCAGCATCGTCTTCTTCTAGTGCTCCTCGGGGTTCAGTTCAGACCCTAGCTGCTATTCTCGTGCCTCAGTTCTCTTCAGGATGGGTTCCTCCTGCAGCGTTTACCCCTTCACCTCCTGCGGGGTTCTACTGGAATCCTGTTCCGTCTGCACCGCCGTCGTTCGTTTCCCCCGCAGCAGTTCCTATTCAACCTCGCCGAGTGTCGGTGCGTGCTCTGCTCTGGCACTACCGGGAGTCTACGCCATGCCCACCCCTGAGACTATGGGCCGTCCTGACGTGGTGACAGGTACTTTGCTAATCGATTCACATGAGGCCTTCTTTCTTTTTGATTCAGGGGCTACTTATTCTTTTGTGTCTCTGGAGTTTGCTATAAGGGCGGGTTTGAGTCTGTAGTTTATTACTGAGTCTGCGGTAGTCAGCTCGCTGGGGGGTCTTATCTCTAGCTCTACAGCATGTCGAGGCTGTTCTATCACTATTGATGATGAGAATTTCACTTGGTAATTCAGTTGTCACCTTTTGATGTTATCCTGGGCATGGACTGGTTATTCCGTTACCGTGCCAAGATTTTTTGCTTCTGGAAGATGGTGACTTTGCAATCCCCGTCCAGTGAAGAACTAGTGTTTCAGGGCAGTGCACCGTCTAATTCCTTATTCGTGTTGGCTAGTCTGTTTCCCAATCGCCAGGCCTCAACCAATGGGTTGCTTTGGTCACTCGGCGAGAAGACTGATTCTTCACTACGTATTGAGGAGATTCCTGCGGTGAAAGAGTTTCCTGACGTCTTTCCTGTGGAGCTTCCTGGGATGCCACCAGAGCGGAAAGTGGAGTTCCGGATTGATCTTATCTCGGGAACTCGACCCATTTCAATGTCTGCATACTGTTTGGCACAACTCTTCCAGGAGGAGCTGAAGAAGCAATTAGATGATCTTCTGTCCAAAGGTGTGATCCGGCGTAGTGTTTCGCCGTGGGGAGCGCCTGTTTTATTCACTAAGAAGAAAGATAGCAGTTGGCGTATGTGTGTGGACTACCGAGCTCTTAATCAGGTCACTGTGAAGAATAAATATCCTTTGCCCCACATCGAGGATCTCTTCGATCAACTGAAGGGAGCTAAAGTATTCTCCAAGATTGACTTTCGGTCAGGTTATAACCAAATTCGAGTTCGGGAGAAAGATATCGAGAAGACAGCTTTCTCTACGAGGTATGTCTATTATGAGTATAAGGTTATATCTTTTGGGCTAACAAATGCTCTTGCAGTTTTCATGGAAGCCATGAACAGTATGCTGCATCGATACCTTGATGATTTCGTTGTAGTATTCATTGATGATATCCTGATTTATTCCAAGACGGAAGATGATCATGCCCAGCATCTGAGGATGGTTTTTGAGACTTTAAGAGAGAACCAATTTATGCCAAGCTGAAGAAGTGTGAATTCTGGATTTTTGAAGTTGAATTTCTGGGCCATGTAATCAATCAAAAGGGTATTTCAGTTGATCCTAACAAGATCTCAACAGTGGTAGAATGGAAAAGGTCAACCAATGTCAAGTAAGTGAGGAGTTTCCTGGGTTTAGCCGGTTATTGCCGGCGTTTCGTAGAGGGTTTTTCAACCATTGCTAGACCAATATCTCAGTTGACACAGAAGGGTGTCAAGTTTCAGTGGTCAGATGCGTGTGAGCGCAGTTTCTGTACTTTGAAAGATAGGTTGGTGACCGCCCCAATCCTTGCTCTTCCTGAGCCGGGGAAGCGTTTCACAATTTATTCAGATGCGTCTAGAATTGGGCTTGGTTGTGTGCTCATGCAGGATGGCAAAGTGATTGCCTATGCATCGAGGAAGTTGAAGAAACATGAGCAGAATTATCCTACCCATAATTTAGAGCTTGCCGTAGTGGTTCTTGCTTTGAAGATCCGGTGCTATTATTTGTACGGCGAATCGTGTGATATATTCACTGATCACAAGAGTCTGAAATACATCTTTACCTAGAAAGACTTGAACCTGAGACAGAGGAGATGTTGTAGCAGATGCTCTGAGTCGCAAGGCGACACCTCCTGCTCTCAGTTGTCTTATTGCTAACTTTGAGCGTATGGATATCTCCTTTTGCTTTACGGGTACCGCTCAGACCGACACTCAGTTACTTCCTGAGTCAGCCATTCCAGATCGAGTGCGGGAAGCACAACAATAGGATCAGATGCTCCAGCGAGTGAGCAAGTGTTTCATTGAGGGCAAACAAGGCCACTTCAGTGTAGATGGTTCTGGTGCGGTGCGTTTTAAAGGCCGCCTCTGTGTACCACAGGAGGCTCAGGTCAAAGATGAGATTTTAAGGGAAACACATCGTACTCCTTATACCGTACATTCAGGAGAGACCAAAATGTACAAGGACCTAAAGAAGAGTTTCTGGTGGAAAAGGATGAAGATCGATATCACTCAATATGTGGCATCTTGTGGAGTTTGCCAGTGGGTCAAGGCTGAGCATAAGCGACCAGCGGGTTTGTTGCAACCTTTGGAGGTTCCAGTTTGGCCATGGGATGACATATCCATGGATTTCGTTGTTGATTTACCTCGTACGCAGCGAGGGAAGGATGCTATTTGGGTCATAGTGGACCGTCTCAGTAAGTCGACACATTTTATTCCTATTCGTACAACCAATTCAGAAGCGATTTGGCTCCTCTCTATGTACGAGAAATAGTGCGGCTACACGGGGTACCTAAAACCATTATTTGTGATCGAGATGCAAAATTTGTCTCCAAGTTCTGGGAAAGTTTGCAGAGTGCTTTGGGCACACAGCTTCGTCTTAGTACCGCCTTTCACACTCAAACAGATGGTCAGTCTGAACGCACCATATAGACACTGGAGGATATGCTCAGATGTTGTGTTATGTCTTGGAAGGGAGGCTGGGAAGATCACCTAACTTTGGCAGAATTTGCCTATAACAACAGCTATCACGCTAGCATTCGAGCTGCTTCGTTTGAGATCCTTTATGGGCGGAAGTGCAGATCCTCGTTGTGCTAGGATGTAGTTGGAGAGCGGGCAGTTTTGGGTCCTGATTTGGTTCAGCAGACTGTGACCAGAGTAGCAGAGATTAGGAAGAATCTGTTGGCTGCTCAGAGCCGACAGAAGAGCTATGCAGATGTCAGAAGGCGAGATTTGGAATTTGAAGTGGGGGACGAGGTTCTGTTGAGAGTATCACCTACCAAAGGAGTAGTGCGGTTTGGTACCAAAGGAAAGCTTAGCCCAAGGTACGTTGGACCATTCCTAATCGTGGCACGAATTGGGAAATTGGCTTATCGTTTGGATCTTCCAGAATCCATGCGCGGAGTTCATAATGTGTTTCATGTATCAATGTTGAGGAAATTCTTGAGAGATACAGAACATGCTATTCCATTGGAGCCGTTAAGTATTGAATATGATTTTACTTTCGAGTCTCAGCTAGTGAAAATACTAGAAGAGTCAGAACGGATTATGAGGAATAAGACTTTGAAGTACGCCAAGGTTCTTTGGTCTCATCAGACAGAGAGAGAGGCCACGCGGGAGCTAGAGTCCCGCATGCGCGAGCAGTATCCAGACCTGTTTGCTTCTGGTACGTGTTAAATTTGTTGATTTCAATTCCATGGCAATTCATTCTGGTGTTCTTTTCGTCGCTTAGAATTCGGGGTCGAATTCTGTTAAGGGGGGTAGAATGTAATACCTTGAATTTCGATTTGAGAGTTGTTTAATCGGGAGAGAGAATTAATTAAAAAATTCAGGACATTGTGGGGATTTGGAACCCGGGCCTCCGGCCCAGGCTAGGCCAGCCTGTTGGCCGGCCATGTGTGGGCCAAGAAGGGGGAGGCGTGCAAGGCCCAAGCCTATGCACCCTCACTCCCCCTTAACCCTAGCCGGCCACTCCCCCCCCAAGCCACCACTTTCCTCCCCCTTCCAACCGGCCACCCCTCTCCCCCTTGAGCCGCCACTTTTCCTCCCCAAGACGCCACCCCTCCTGCCCTAGGCACCGCCCCCTGCTGCTCCTGGCGCTGCCCTGCTGTGGTGCCATCCCATCTCGCCAACGGAGCTCCCCGCTGCCGGCCGTCGTGAGGAAAAGAGGAGGAGGGCAGCACTGCTGTCGGCCAAAGGGAGAAGGAGAGGGTGAAGAGGAGGGGGATCATCTTCCCCAAGGCTCGTTCATCGTCTTCCTGGGTTCTTCAAGGGTAACGGTTGCCGTTCTTCGTTGTTTGATTAAGTGGTAGATGCGAATTCGATTAGAATTGTTTGGATCGAATTCTGTCTGTAGTAGATTAGTTTTGTCAAGTGGGTTGCGTGGTCAGTTTCGGGTCCTTAGAGGCTGAATTTGATATTTTCACCTCCTAGATATTTGTAGCCACTGTTCTTAGATTTCTCTAGCCGCTAAGATCACATGATTTTGACTTATGGTTCAAAAGTTATGATATGATCTTTCCACGCTGTCCTGATTGTTTGACGAGAATGAACTGCCTAGTTGTCTTTTAAAATATGTCTAGTTGTCTTTTAAAATATGAATAAGTTAATGGTAGATTCACGGTTTTCACCCAACTAGGTTATTGTAGCAAATTTGATAACCTTTACATATTGATAAAGAACACCCCAATCGGAGCTGTAGATTAAAAGTTGTGATATGTTCTTTACTGCTGTTCCTTTCGTCTAGACAGAATCTGTCTTGTACTTTCATCTACTGGGTAACATTTTATTTTAGCTGAATTGGGTGATCTTGTCAACTATAATTTTTTATATATGTTCGTTAAGTTTCCATAGGATCTGGCCTTACCTCGTTCCGAGTCCCAGATTAATAAATATGAATTTTTCCGTGCTGCTGTCCAGACTCGTTCCGGCGATGTTGCCCGTTTTCAGATTAAGACTACTAGTTAATTCTAGGGTTTTCGGGAATGTGTTGTAGAGCGTTACCGGTAGTATTTTGTACTATATCGTTCTTATTTCAAGTACATACTTGTGTAGGCAGCGAGGTGTCGAATTTAGGAGTACCTTCGTAGCCTCCTAGCGCGTCACAACGCGGAAGGCAAGTACCTTGTAATTCTTTATGGATGAATGATGAGTGCTTGTGTCTGCACTGTTATTTGTATGAGCCATGATTACACTTTATGTTTATGTTCCTTTCATATGTGTTATTCCCATGATTAGAGATGATGTAGTTCATTGTTCATATTTCATGACATGCATTCCTGTTCCATCCACAGGAGTGGATTATAAAGACCTATCAATTCCAGTATAGGCACGTAAGACTCACCATTCCAATGTGGGCAGAGTTGGACATCCGTATAAAACGTTCTTCATATGGGATTTGGATACCCGTATTTTGTTAAATGCGGGCTTAAGTGAACACCGACGGGTGTGCCACTAGCTATACTGGTATAAGCATGTGTGCAATCCATTCCTTTCATTACATCCATTCATTCCATTCATCCATATATACATTCGGTGTTATGTTCATATCCTGTAATGTTGTTGTCTTGTTCATAATTGTTGTATGTCCAATTATTCACGGTACTTGCTGAGTCTTGGACTCATTCTTGCTTTGTTTGTTTATTTTAGGTGATCGTTGAGGATGACACTGTTGGGAGGGAGTAGACACACACTATGCATTCATATCACCATACTCTAGTTGCAATAATAAAGTTTGTTATGTCTTTTATTCATTAATTTGTTGAACTGTAATAAATTAAGCCAGATGTGGTTGACATCTTCCTCTATGTTTTGATTGCTCAAATTCTACCTGTGGTCCTTGACCACCCTTTGATATAATCATTTGGATTCAATCTTTATTCCTGCCATTGTATATGAGTTATGTTTTAAATTCTTTCGCTTGATGGATATATATTAGACCTTTTAGGTAACATTTTGGATTCCGAATAGTCAGAGTGTTACACCGTCAAGGTGCCTCCTAGCACATAATAATTGCCACTCCTTTAGAAGTTATATAAAAGGGCAATACTGGCGGACAGAGGGAGAAAACGATCAAGTGATCAATTCAGAAGCCATTCGCCTTAGTTCGGTGGCTTGTTTCATTCTGTAAACACATTCAATACAAGAACAATTATTATTCTCTCCAGAGAAGGTCTAAACCTCTAAAAAAAGCCCATGTATGCTCTTGCATAATCTCGGTTACAATGACCTAGCATTTATTTCATAAGATCAATATTAAAACATCGAAATGCGATATTTCAAAATAATTGATTTTTTTTTTACCAGTGACTACAATCAAACTAGACGGTCAATACCCCTGGAAGCGAGATATGATAACCAGTCCTTGAAACTGAGGTTTTTTCAACATCATCATGCCTTGAGAAGCTTGTAGACAAGTTTATAATTGGAGGGTTTTGTTTTCAACAAAACTTTCATCTGTATGTATATCATCTCTACGCACACCACAAAGTTCCAGCTCTGTCCCACAAAATTTTCAAATCTACATATATACTTGTTCTTCATTTTTTGAAGGCTCTACAGTTGACATTTCATATTTTACAAATCAATAAGAAAAAAAATAATTGGGATTTTGGGATCGAGATGGACATGCTGCCTTTGCGTCTAGAGAGATTGATGTGTCACAGATTTACAGTGTTAGGTTTGAGACTTGAGAAAGATGGGCTGCTGCATGTTGTGTTGTTGGGCTGCAGAAAATGGATGGATTGTGGAGGGGGTTGTGTTGGGATCGGCTGAAACAGTTTTGAGGTACAGATATGAGTACAATGGCCCAATTTATTTGCTAGCTGTTCTTTGCTTATTTGGTGTTATTTGCCACACGTTAGAACACGAGGAAGGACCCGTCAGAGAGCAGGAGGTGATCCAGAAGCTTACGAGGGAATAAACGACGACTTTGAGCCGGAAGGCAAGTCACGATTCTCGATCACGTTGAAATCCTATGTGTCAGGTATGTCGTATATGGGTACTTTCTGCATTACTTATTTGTTGATGCTACTTACACCTGTATTATCGATCACATTTCTGTTTACTGTATTATCGATAATTGCAGCCCCTTAGCATTTTCTTGGTTTCTTACACCTGCATTTAACGACGAAATTGACTCTTGCAGATGAGTAAACTTGAACAGTACTACAATCTCGACTTTTGCTGATAGGAATTATTCTCTAAAACATCTTTATCAGTAGCACCTGTTACTGTTTGCTCCGGCGCAAAAGCAAATTTTCACAGATGCATGGCATTTCTTTTCCTGCCATGTTGCTCATTCTCCTACGCAGATGCATGCGTATGTCTGCGAACAAACACTGTTTAATTTGCAGCAACAGGCTTTGCTCAACAAGCATGTGCATCTACTGATGCTTTAGCATGACTTGATCGATGGTGCGATTGATTGCTGCTTTCTGTGTCTCTAGGAATTCTGGCAAACAACAATCTCTATATATGTTTCCCGTTTCACTTATGGATGTCTGCATAGACTTGAAACTTTAGTTATAAGCCTTCTTTAGTGTTTGCGATCTGCATGTGTTACAAGATAACTTGCCGATGCAAGTAGCTAGCTAGTATAACATAAACAGCTCTAAAGAGCCACCCTTTCGAACTGATCATGTTCGACCTGCAGTTCTGTGAACGATATATGTCAATAGTCAAACTAGAAATGAGGTTTCCCTTTAAGCATATAGAAATATAAGCATAATTAAAACATGCATGCACATGCATATGCTGCTATAATATATTACGAGCGCGTGTTGTTCTAATGTTCTTGATGATGATCAGGTGAACCTGACCGGGGGCTATTACGACGCCAGCGACAGCATCAAGTTCGGATTCCCGATGGCGTTCACGGTCACCCTCCTGAGCTGGAGCGCAGTCGAGTACCGCGGCGGCGGGGCAGCTGGGCAACCTCCGGTCGGCAATCTATTGGGGCGCCGATTTTCTCCTCAGTGCACACACCTCTCCTACCACCCTCTACAGCCAGGTATATATATGTGTACTCCTCCTAGCTAGTCCAAGTAATATGCTCGCTTTTATTTGTGTTATTTGGCCATTATATATATATATATATATAATTAATTAACTAAATTAGTTGTTGTTATTTGCATTGATGGAGGTTGGGGATGGGAACGCTGACCACCAGTGCTGGGAGCGGCCGGAGGACATGGACACGCCGAGGACGCTGTACAAGATCACCAGGGATTCGCCGGGGTCGGATGCGGGCGGCGAGGCAGCGGCGGCTCTCGCGGCGGCCTGCATGGTGTTCAAGGACGACAGGGTCAAGGCGTTCTCCTCGAGGCTCTTGGCAGCGTCGAAATCCGTACGTGCCATCTGAATCGGTGCATGATTTGTTGTTTCGTTAATTAATCACACAAAGCTTCTGCAAGAGAATACAACATACATAATTACAGATCATTTCATAGTTTAAATAACCCAGATCGTGACCAGTAACTGGTTTTCACTTGATGATCACCACCAGCTCTTCGAGTTCGCCAACAATTACAGGGGATCCTTTCAATCCTCCTGCCCTTCTACTGCTCCTACTCCGTCTTTCAGGTAACCACATCAAAAATCTGAACAGTCTATCCCTGCAAGAACAGAACAACAGTAACAATTCTACTTACCGATCGATTGTTTTTTTAAATAAAAAAACAACCTACCAGGATGAGCTCCTCTGGGCCTCGGCATGGCTCTACAGAGCGACGAAAGACGCCAAGTACCTCGACTTCCCGTGCAACAACCAGGGCTACAGCAACCCTGTAAACGAGTTCAGCTGGGACAACAAGTACGCTGGTGCTCAGATGGTTGCAACGCAGATCAGTCAACAAAAAACACATCACAGCTCGTGTTTCAGTTACCTTCAAACAACTCGAAGTATCGCAAAAGCTTTATTAAGCAGCAGGTCCATATCTTTGTATCTTTCAGGAGTATCTGGCAGGAAGGACAGAGCTAGCAAGGTACAAGGATAACTTGGACTCCTTTGTCTGCGCCCTGATGCCGAACAGTGGCAATGTGCGGATCCCGACCACTCCTGGTACGTAGTTGTCTGATCTGACAAGCCAAAATTCCGTTCTGAACGGATCGTCAGGGTTGCAGTTTGTTTCTGGGATGACATGCTCACCTGTTTCTGACTTCAGGAGGGCTTTTGTTTACGCGCGATTCGGTCAATCTGCAGTACACGATGACCACAACCCTAGTCCTTTCCATCTACTCCAAGACGCTGAAGTCTTCGGGCTCTGGTGGAATCCGCTGCAGCGCTGCAAGCTTCTCTCTGGATCAGATCATTTCGTTTACCGCATCACAGGCAGGAAAACAATTTCGTTTTGAAAAAATTTCGGAGGGTAACGAAATTATCAAAATTTCAGTTCAAAATTTCGGTGGGTTTTCAAACTGGACGAAATTTTGTCCAAAATCAATTTTAGGATGTAATTTATCCAAATTCAACTATTTTCAAAATTTTTTGAACGAATTATAAAAACAATTTCGGTGGTGGGGAAATCAGCGAAATTTCCAAAATTTCGGTGACATTTTGGCGAAATTGTTTTCCATGATCACAGGTAGGTTATACTAGCCTACTTCCACATATTTCAGGTTTTTGCCGGATTGCACTGTTCAATATCCGACACGCTTCCGGTTTCAGGTGGATTACATCCTGGGAAAAAACCCGATGGGCATGTCCTACATGGTAGGGTTCGGCGCAAAGTTCCCGAGGCGCATTAACCACCGTGGTGCATCCATCCCATCGATCAAGGTTCTCAGCAGGGAGGTCACCAGCGAGAGGGTTCTCATCATGGTTCCCGACGAGCAACCCAAACACAAACGGCCGTGTCAGAGTGATCGTCGGTGCACCTGACGGGAATGACCAGTTCAGCGACAGCAGGGGGGATTCCACGCACTCCGAGCCGGCAACGTACATCAACGCAGAAGCAATTTGTGAAGCTGGAGGAGTCTGTAGACAACTTAGCACCAATGATATCTTACTAGAGTAGAGAGAGATGCACTCCATATATGTAAGAATAACATCTCATATGCCAAACTTCCAAGTGTGAGATTTCCATGTAACATCTGCATTGACTTGTACCCTATCTTTGCTCGTGATCACCGTGTATGAGTCTACAAGATCATAAGAAATAAATGTAGTAACAAGTTTATACTAGCAAACTATCTCTGCTGATCCAAATATCATTATGCGAAATCCATGTCATGTGGGGCCAGGTCTACCGCCGACACCACAAGGGCACACAGCCCGACTGGTGGTAGCCTAGGGCTCACACCCTCTTTTATTTTGCTTGCAAGTTAGAAAAGATCCTTAAGATCAGATTGTTTGGAAAGATTAGATTGACATCCTTCCGATCTCTTTAAAGAATAGATTGAGATCCTTCCGATCTCATTAGATTAGATTGAGATCCTTTCGATCTCTTTATTTGTAAAGACTCTATTTAAAGGAGATGAGAGGCTGAAATAATGCAAGTAGATTAGTATCCCTAATCTCCTTCTTCCCTTGCTCCTCCCAGCCTCCAAGCGCGCACACCGCCTCCCTCTTGTCGTGCAGCGCCCTCTCCCTCCACCACGGCTCACGGGTGCAAGCTCGGGCCTAAACCTCCCGCCTCCCACTCATACCCTATACGTTCCTTACCCGAGGCACATCACAACTTGGTATCAAATTCAGGCATTGCCCTTTCCTCCATGGCGGGCGGCGGCGATGCTGTGTCTGAATAGGTTGCAGCGATCCTGACGCAAATGAAGAAACTCGACACCACTGAAGACAAGCTACAAAACTTGGAGATGGCACAACACACACAACATCAAGCCATCACCTGTCTCGAGAGCAGCCATGCGGTCACCACCATTCCCGGCGGCCCTCTCAGGGCTCCATGGGAGCCACCGCTGGCTGCTTCTACCGAACGCGCCCCTCCTTGATACTACAAGCTGGATTTTCCGACCTTCAATGGCAAAAGCAATCCACTTCCATGGGTCAACAGGTGCGAGCAATTCTTTCGCATGCATCGAATCTTGGAGGAAGAAAAAGTATGGCATGCCGCCTACCACCCCATTGACGGTGCCCATCAATGGTACTATCGGTTGGAATGCGATGGCGGGACACCAAATTGGAGGAGCTTCACCGAGCTCATCAACCTCTGCTTTGGCCCACCCCTACGCAACAACCCCTTGGGGGAACTGGTGTCATGCCAGCACACAAGTATAGGTGCCGACTACCAGGATCGGTTCCTGACATTGCTCAATCGCGTCGGTGACATCTCCGAACTACAGCAGATCCAATTGTTCACTATAGGGCTCAGCGACCCATTGCACATAGACGCCAAGATCCAATGCTCAAATAACTTGGAGGTTGGTCATGATCTTGGCTCGCGCCTACGAATTGCATCAGCAAGTACCAGTTCCCCGCCTCGCACCGTGGATCTCCCTCACGCCTACTGCTCCCCGACAGGCCTCCTCGGGGACAACCGCCTCCTGCGTACCCTCGACTTCACTGTCGGTTACTCAGCCGACTGCACGCCCAGTCGCCCCCACGACACCAACCAGCGACCAGTATATCCACCTTCTTACAGTGTCCGAGATGGAGGAACGAAAGCATCAGGGCCTCTGCTACAACTATGACAAGAAATTCTCGCATTTCCACACATGCAAGAGCCTTTTCCTCACGGAGAATGACTACATTGTTGATGACACTGAACCGCCCGAGGATGTGGAGCCCCAGATTTCCTTACTTGCCCTTGCCGGGGTACATACTTGCGGTACGATGCAGATCGCGCTTCGCCTCGGTAACTCGGTCCTCATCGCTTTAGTGGACTTCGGCTCTGTAACATCCCAACTTTTTAGCTTTTGAAAATCTTTTATTTATTTGCTAATTGAAAATCTCATCATCAGCATTTTATTTGAATTTGTATTAAAAGCTTAATATGGACTTTAAGGACAAAATGATTTAATGTGCTTAATTCCAACATCAACAATGGCCAAACTTATTTTATTTGGAGTCTATATGCTTGGATATATTTTCCAGATTTTTCTGGAATTTTTTCCAAAGTCATTTGCTATTTTCTTTTTGCTATTTGTATTTTCTGGATTTTCTAAAAAAGAAAAATCAAGTTTAAATCTTCGGAACAGTGAGCCCAACACTGTTCCCGTGCGCCAGCCCATCTCCCCGCTCGCCTGCGCCCTCGTCCGTTGGATGCGCGACGCATGCCCCTCGTTTCGATCGGACGCCCGTGCTCAACCCCGCCTTCCTCTGTTGGATGATCGCAGCGTGGCCTCGCCCGCTGATGTCGTTCGCTCGCTCGCCCGCGCCTCGCTGCCGCTGCCAGGTGAGACCGCCATAGGGTCATCGTCTCCGCGCCTTTCTTCTTCCTCGCACCCGCGCTTCGCCCGCCATTGCCGAAGCTTCAAGCTTCGTCCGACAAACGCGTATCCGTTGCGGATTCTTTGCGCCGACGTTACCAAAACAAATCCCGAGTTATCCTGTACCTATTTCTGTTGGAATCAAACCCGAATACGGCAAATATCCCCGAGAATCAAGGATTTCAAAATCCCGGCCATTTCGGACTCGAATTGGGGGTTTCCAATTTCGGTGTTCCCCGGGCCTATAAATACCTCCTTAGCACCGCCCAGACCTCCGCAACCCAGAGCCGCCACCCTCGTCACCCCGATCGCTCTAGCGCCGCCGCATTTCAAGTTTTAGGGTTTTCGGCCGAGCTTCTTCTCGGCAAATTGCGTCGCCGTCGTTGCCGCCCTTGCCTCGCCGACTCCACCACCGTGCTCAGCAAGTCCTAGGCTACCTCGGGCGCACCTGCTCATCGCCGGAGCATCACCGGAGCATCACCGGAGCACTCGTCCGACAACACCCGAAGCTCCACCTCCGCTTCTTCCTCGCCGCCGGTCGCCACCGTCGTTACCAGCCTCTGGTAAGGGCACCAATAGGTACGCATTAGCGCCAGCAATCCACTGGTACCCTCCACCGCCGGCGAGTCACCGCCGTTCATCGGCGACCATCGATCTCAGTGCGCCGCTCCCTCGGCCGTGCCTCTTCAGCCGCCAGCTCGACCTCCCACGCCTGCGTGTCATTGACGAGTGCACTGCGTGTACGCCACATGTGTGACGCGTGGCCCAGTCCACCGAGTCATATCTCCCTTGGCTCGGTGAACCCAGTTGATGAGGACATCCTGACTAATTATGAGGATGTTTATGAAGCAAGAGCTACATTTCTCAAGCAACAGATGCAATTCTTTCTTAGCAGATTTCTTTGTGTTTTCTGTGAGAATTGGACACTACGTAAAAGCAATACTTTGTGCATTCTCAGGTTCGACAAGCTTAAAGTCTTTAGAACCGAGAGGGAGGCTGGAGCCAAAGCAATAGAGGAGCACAAGAAGGAGGGTAACCATGTTGTTGCCTACTGATGAAGAACAAGAAGGTCAAAGCGGTTGGGAAGGAGAAGGTCAAGCAGCCTATGCGGCTGATCAAGGAGGAAAGAAGCCTGTGTGATGGGAGAGCAAAAGGGGACTTAAAACTCAAGTTTTGGATAAGATTTTCAAGCTCAATTCAGATCTCCCATAACCCCAACCGAAATCAAATTCGGAGTCAACCTGAGATCAAATTCGGATTCGAATCAGCATCAAATTCAGATTCGGAATCAGCAGAACAGTCCAAAGTAAAACGGTCATAACTTTCTCATACGAAGTCCGATTTGGGTGTTTTTGGCTTGTTGGAAAGCTAACTTCAAGCCCGATCCAACGGATCCTCCCTCACTCCGAAATTCCTCCTGAGTCAAAAGATATGACCGAAACAATATGACGGTTGTAAAATTAGAGTTTCCTTTTTGTTTTAGATTGAGTCGGAATTGGAGTAGGAGTCCTAATTCCGAATTAGAGTAGGAGTAGGGCCTCTTGGCCAGCCATGAGGAGGACAAGGGCACTATATATTAAGGGTTAGACCCCCATTGTAACCTCAGACCAGTTTATGCATAAGAATAGAAACATAGCTATTGCTTGTTCTTTCGAAACCAGAGTTCATGCGGGGACTTTGAGAGAGGACTAGGCGATCCATTGGTTCATTATGGAATTCAAGGTCAAGCCGTCGTTCCATTGGGAATTGGGGACTTGGCGATCGTCGTTCGTGGTCTCGCGACGATCAACTATCCGGTGTGTTTTGGGCGTATTCCAAAGAGTTGAGGGTTCGTGCATTGGCGCGAGTGTTCAGCTAGCGATATCGTCTACTTCGCATCAGTTATCCACGGTTCCTCACCGAGAAGATCGGGCATCCCCCGTATCACCAGTTCACCGTGAGCCTAGTCACTGACATATGGGGCCCACATGTCAGATTTCTTTTAAAATCTAATTCTTTTTTCGGAAATTCTCGGCTGACGCAAGCATTGCACAATAATTCAATTTCTTTAATAAAAACAATTCGGGAAATTCAATAAAATCAAAATTAGGGTTTTACTTAATTTTCAAACTTCCAAAGCCCATATCTTTTGCATCCGAACTCCGATTGAGCCCATTCAAATTTGTAAATTCATATAAAATCAAGATCTATTTAATGGTAAATTTTATTTGATTTTTAAAGTTGGTTTTGCCTCTATTATTTATTTATTTTTGTTTCTTTTGTCTCGTTTGCGAGTAGACGTCCATACTTAGGGAAATTTTGCACAAGAAGGAGTACCTCAAGACCAAGAACAGTACTTTGAGCTATTCCAAGGCAAGTTATACCTTTGATCATCTTGAAACCAATTTTCAAAATACTTTGTTTCAATGTATTGCATTATAATTCAAGTATTTATTTAAATGCTTTTTGGGATAGTTATTAATCCAATTTGTTATATCCACATTGTCTATTGTATGACATGATATTTTGTCACCCTAGATTGGTTCATTATTAGTTGGTATTATCGTAGCACCAACGTGGGTTGGTTAGATACGATTAGACTGCTTAGCCATGCCACGAGTCATCATTTCATGTGAGTTGCAATTATAAACTTGACTAAGTGATTATAGAACTGTGTGTGTTGTGTGCTATTACTCGTTGATGGCATGTGTTGCACTTAATCAATAGGGTGGGAAAAGATTTAGACTGAGGCAAGTGGTGGATCTGTGTGAATGGTGGAGCTGTGTGCTTTATAAACTTTGTGATTTGGGTTAAAAATGGAAGTCTTGCCTTGGTCAATTAAGGACTTAACTTTGTGCGCCATTGAACTAGGCCTTACTGTACGACCACATGCCTAGTATGGGCTGTGTCTAACTTAGTAAGTTATGGAGTCTTGACATTGACAACTCAGGTTGTATTTAAGCTGTGTGATGGGCTGGAGGTGTGATATATCACATCGCGGGACGGTTCGCTGCATCCCTGTCCAACGATGTGTGTCGTAACCAAACGCTGTGTGTATCGGTTGGTCGGTAGGAAAAGCACATCGGGAGTGTCATTGTTTGAGATGAAGTCTCTGAAAGGTTTTGTTATGACCAGTGTTAGCAACACTGATTGTATCGTGTGGGTAAAGTGTACAACCTCTACAGAGTGTTTAAATCAATCTATTCGAATAGCCGCGTCCTCGGATATGGACATGCTCGGGAATTTCACACGAGGGGTAGATTTTCATAAAACCATTGGTAAGGGTCAGCTGTTTGAGATAACTTGTACAGCTGTGTGAATAACTTGATTAGACTGTGTGTCCTTTGTGAAATCAATTGTTAAATTAATATTCTTTAATTGTTTTCAATTATGTTCTCAATCTATTATTTGTATTCAATTGCAAATATAGCATTTCTGCAAAATAACCACAGAAGCCATTCCTTTGGAATAAGCCATCATGTATAATTGCATTCTGTGGTATGACTTGCGAGTACGGTGTGTACTCACTCTTGCTAAACAAATCAACAGAAGTGGAGGAGTCGTCACCCGCTTTTGAAGAGGAATTCTATGAAGGTTGATCGTTAGGGTCTTGATCCCAGTCAGTTGCCTGTGGTAAATTGATGGGAGCCCACTGGAGTTTACGTTGTTTTTGCTGCAGTTTATTTCATTATTGTCAGCCTTGCATGGCTTAATAATTGTAAAACTCGACCTTAAGGTCATAACAGTTATTTGTTATTCAAATTACTCGTTTATTTAATATTTCGTTGTATGGAGTTGATATTTCATCAATGTTGACACTGTGTGCACTAGCGTGATCCTGGACTAGTGCAGAATACACAGAGGGTCCAGATTTGTATATTTGGGTCCCGACAGGCTCGACACACAATTTCATATTGACCGACACCGCCTGTTGCTCTGGCCTGTATTTCTTGGACCGTGACAACCCCTGGGTGGCCGTGGCAAATGACGAACGGGTCGCTTGCTCAGGCATCTATCCCAACGTTGTGATCTCCATCGATAAGAAGACTTCGTCATCGACCTCTATGAAATTCCATTGGGGGGATACAACGCGGTTCTCGGCACTCAATGGCTAGCCATGTTGGCCAAACTCCATGCCTGCAACGGCTGTGCCCTCTTGGATGATCTGATCCGCGAGACCAATGATGTCTTCACTGAGCCGACCGGACTGCTGCCCAAGCGTACACATGACCACTGTATCCACCTCCTTCTAGGTATGGTGCCTGTGGTCGTTCGCCCAACTCGGTCATCCAAAAGGACGAGATTGAATGCCAATGCAAACTCATGGAGAACCAGGGCCTCATTCGTCGCAGCATGTTCGCGTTCTCTAAGGCTAAAACCGATTTCTAATGCGAAAGCAAAAGTCAATTCGGTTTTGCATAATTAAAACCTAATATTCTAGTTTCCCTCAAGTGCACCAACACCATAAGTTTAAGTAAGGTTTGCAAAGCTAGTTTGACATGCAATTAATTTAATTTTAGGAATGTAAATTGCACAAAGTAAATCATAAGAGAGCAAACCACAGTGGCACAAGTATGTTTTACTGTGGTGTTGGAGACTTGCCGGTCTCCCCTAATCCATGTTGAGGTAAGCCCAAACGAATTAGATCGGCTTCATGAATTAAGCCAACACCTCCGAGGTAAGCCCACATGAATTAGACTGGCTCACAACTTGAACCAACACCTCGATCCACTCGGGGTTGCTCTTCCTCCACTCTGAAGATGGCGAGCACCAAACCGCTCACAACACGCCGGGCCTTCTCACAAGCTTCTTGAGAAGATCACCGGACCATGACGCCTCCACGCCATCTAGGTGTCAGCAAACACCAAGAGTAATAAGCTAGGCCTCTTGCTTGACTCTCACCATGTGCAACATATGCACAATTGGATGTTCAATCCAATTCTAGTTGCAACACATGCAACTAGAACTTCTCCCTTTGCTCACAAGGTGCAACACATGCACAATTGAGAGGAGAAGCTAACACTAGCTCAAGATAGTGAAATGGGATACCAAAAAAAAGTTACCCCCAACTGGCCAAAGTGGGTATTTACAGCCCACATACAAAAAGTTACACCCCAACCGACCAAGGTAAGGGAAACCCGGTCAGTTTGCAGGCATAGGGCCGATCAGTCTGGGCTATAATGCAATGGCTATAAAACCAGTCGTTATGGCCAATTCCCGATCAGTCCTCCCTCACAGGGTCCGGTATGACCAGACTTCCGGTCAGTCCGGGCCTGAATTTCACACAGGCGACACTAGAAAAACTGGTAATAGCTTTTGACTCCGATGTTGGAATTGAGTAATCTTGGGCTCCATAGAAAGCTTATTCAGAGGGATAGACAACCAATCTGTTTGATTGTTCTTAAACACATTTGATCAAATCAAAAAGTATGACTCCAAAGAGCCAACACATAGCCTAAGTTCAAGAAAAGAGCAATGAGCAATCTTAGACAATGCCAAGGAATGATGCTTGAACTTCAATAATTTGCAAAACACATTTGTAAACTTTAGTATCATGCCACAAGGAGTAGGTGCATAGACTTCAACCATTTGCAAAACACAATTGCAAATTATAGTCCTATGCTACTGGAAAAAGCAGACCTCGCCGGTCAGTCCGGGGTTCCGGTCTGACCGGTGAACACACCGCGGTCACTCCGAAAAACAAAATTCAGTAGCAAGTCACAAAAACTACCATTTTAGGAAAAAAAACTGATCGCATCAATGACCTGGAGACCCGGTCAGTCCGGACCTCCAATTGCGGTCAGTTTGGATAACCAAAAGAGATAAAAGAGGCTCTCTAAAAAGACCAGACCGCTTCAAAGGTTCGGACTTCCGGTCAATCTGGCTCACCTACTGCGGTCAGTCCGGTCCAGGATACAAAAGATGATTTTGCAAATTGCTCCAACTCAATTTTGCAAAACATATTTGCAAAAGATACAAGATGCAAACAACGTATGAAAGAATGATTCTCAACAAGTTGCAAAACACATTTGCCAACTTTTAGAATCATGCCACAAGGAATCTGGTACATGGACTTAAACCATTTGTAAACTAAAGTCACATGCTACAAAAATTATGCATAAGCTTTGTAATACTCCAGAAATGGTTCGGTAAAAAGAAAGAGGTCGGAGAGAGTAAAAGAAATTGTTTTCGTCGGAAAATTCCAATCTTCGGGGTAAACGTTATTGCCGGACAACCCGGGCCGCAGTCATGACCTGTGGCCCATGAGGGCGGCCGCCCATGTAGGGGCCGCCAAAGGGGGCATCACTTCCCCCCCCAAACCCTAGAGCCTCCACCTCCTCCCCCTTGAGCCGGCCCCATCTCCCGCTCCACCCGGCGCCTCCCCTCCTCCTAGGCGCCTCCTCCTCCATTGGTGGCTGCCATTGGTGATCCCCCGGAGTTGCACACCCGGTCTTCCATGCGTACACCTTCGGTTCTTCCTTCGCTGGGCGTTTGCAATCCACTCGGGTTCGTGGAGTTGGGGCCGGCCAAAGAAGGAGAGGAGAAGTCTTCGGGAAGTTGATCCTCATCATTTTTCGGTTATACAAGGGTAACGAGAGACCCCATCGCTGTTTGATTGCGTTTGAGTTGTCGATTCAATGATTTTAGTAGTAACGTCTAATCTCTATCAGTAGATTGATTCGGTCCAGAATGTTGTAACTCGGTTTTGGGCGTCCTAGAGGCAGAATTGGATGTCTTAGCCTTCTGAAGAATTGTTCCTGGTTTCATTAGCTTTATTTTGGCACCTGGATCATGAATTTTCACCCAGTAGATTAAAAGTTATGACTGTTTTACCACGTACTGCTCTGTCTGTCAGAAATTCTGGGTATAGTCGGTTGCACCTAGGATTTGGTCTAGTTAGAGTCCGAATCAGGTCGGCCACCCAACTAGGTTTATGAAGATAATTTCACCATGTTTCCAGGCTGATAAAGATAACTTTATTTGGATCAGTGGTTTAAAAGTTAGAGCCTTTTCTTTAGGGCTGTTCTGATTTCTGGGCAGACTACAGTTATAGTTTTTCATTGGATGGTTAGACCTCTGTTTTGGCCGAATTAGAGTTTACCATCAACTAGAGTTTCGTAGCTAGTTAAGTTAAGAAAAGATGAGCACTAGTTTCAGGTCTTTTGGACTTACGGTTTTTTATTGGTGAATTTTCTAGTAAAACTGCCAGATTAGGGATATTTGGAATGTTTGGGTAAATTGATCAAATTGAACTTTTGTTTGGTTGGTTTGGCTAGAGATTGTGGGAGGACACGTGTAGCATTACCATACTCGTTTATCCTCATTTCGATTACTTTATATTGTAGGCGGTGAAGCGGTGAGTGGAGGGGTATCTCAATTACCTCCCAACCCGTTGCAGCGCGGCAGGCAAGTAACTTGTATACTATGATTGATGCAATATGTGATGTGTGAATGAATGATTATATTTGTTCGTACTTGTAGATGAATGCCATGTGTTTCTTTTCATTTATGAGTACTATTCAATATTGCCATGGGATCACATCATGACATGCATGTATTACATTTGTAAGACCCATCAATTCCAGTATGGGCACTTGAAAATCCCATCAACTCCAGAATGGGTACGTGAGTCCACCATTCCAATGTGGGCCACGTTACGCGAGTCCACCATTCCAATGTGGGCCACGTTGGACGGTCGTATGAAACGTTCTTCATACGATTACTTTAAGTGAACACCGACGGGTGATTCACTCGCTATACCGGTATATGCAGCAATATGTCCATTTCCTTCAATGCATCATTCCACTTCATCCATTCATAAATTCGTTTCCAGTAAATGTTCAAATGATAATTGTGATATATTGCTCATGGAATGTTTGATTGTTACATACAGTTACTTGCTGAGTCTTTGGCTCATTCTTGCTTTATTGTCTTATTTAGGTAAATGACAAGGAAGAATGATCTTGTGGAGGGTAGTTCATCACGATGCACTCACTACTATAAACCAAATATTTTGAGGACTTTTACTGTCGTTAATTATGACTTGTGTTGAATTGTAATAAGCCAGTTTGGTCATAACTACCTTATCTCTCAGAATTGTTTAATTCCATTCCATTGATTAAACTTGATGATGAATTCTTGTTTCCGTATAATCTTACTACTTGATTAACCTTGTCATGTGTTTTGATGTTATTCTTCTAAAGAGTAGTGGTTTTAGGTGACATCTTGACTTCCTTATAGTCAGGGTGTTACAGTTGGTATCAGAGCGGGCTTCAGGTCTGTGGTAACAATATTAAAATAACACACTGTGCACAATAGGAAGGGTTGGGTAAACCATTGTTTTTCTGCAATTGCTTGGTTATGTTCCAATTATTTTGTTATCAGTTCGTTGAGCTAAGTATTTGGTTTTCTTTCTGTTGTGTTGTTCATAGATGGCAAGAGGTAGAGGCCGTGGTCGTGGTCGTCCACCGACCCGTAGTCGTGGTCGTGGCGCGTCCGGCAGCCTACATCGCTTAAATCTCAAGGGTTGGTGGTCTCGCTCTCGAGGAGATTGCCTCACCGCGCCTCGGTCGGCCGAGCCACCGCCGCACTCACCGATCTCATTCGTAACCTATTAAGGAGAATCAACAACTCCGCCAACAATTGCAAAGGCCATTCCTGCGGCTGCTGCGCTGTGGCGGAACTCGTTATCGCTATCGCTCCACCCGAGGCTAGGATGAGCCTCCGTGAGTGGATGTCGCTTCGTCTGGACACTTTTGACGGAGCAGGCACACCGGTTCAGGCTGCGGACTGGTTGAGGTACATGGAGCGTCGGTTTGGAGCCTTAGAGCTGTCATCCGCGCAGAAGGCGCGATTTGTGGCCTTTCAGCTGAAGGGCCAGGCCGACATCTGGTGGGAAGGGGTCCCGCCTTCCAGACTCCAAATAGCAGGTTCTTATTTGGGAGGTATTTGTAGAGAGGTTCAGGACATAGTTTTATCCTGACTCCTTCATCGAGAAGATGGAGCAATCACTTCTGACCTTTGTGCAAGGAAAGATGTCAGTTTCTGAGTATGAGGCCGGATTTAACAATCTGGTGCGTTTTGTTCCAGCCGTGGCAAGTGATGATAAAGAGAAGGCTAAGAGGTTCCGGCGGGGCCTCAATCAGGAGTATCACCAGATTCTGGGAGCAACAGGTCTACGCGAGTTTAGCTCGGTGGTTGAGAAGGCTAGAGGGATGGAGTTGGAAAGAGCTCCTTCGTCGCAAGGGCATGTTGCTAGTGGTTCTGTTGCTACTGGTGGATCTGGCAGTGGCCAGAAGCGGAGTTTCGGTGGAGGTGGTGGGTCTTTTCAGCGACCCGCTGCTAAGAGGTTTCAAAAGAACCAAAACTCCCGTCCGGTTCAGTAGTGGTAGTCTTCCTCTTCGGCGCCACGTTCTTCATCTTTCGCCCCACAGTTGCGTCCTGTCCCAGGTCAGGGCATGAAGTGTTTTCGGTGTGGTGACAGGTACTTTACTTGTGGATTCGCATGATGCCTTTGTACTGTTTGATTCGGGGGCTACTTACTCGGTCGTGTCTTTGGAGTTTGTTAGAAAAGTGGGTTTGAGTTTTCACTTATTTCAGTCGGTGGTAGTCGGCTCCCAGAGGACTTATTTCTAGCTCTGCCGTCATTCCGGTTGTTCTATACCGATAGATGATGAGGTTTTCATCTGCGAATCTTATGGTTATTCAATTGGCACCATTCGATGTTATTCGGTATGGACCGTTATTCCAATACCGTGCCAAGATTTGTTGTTTCTGGAAGACGGTGACCTTGCTAGCTCCTTCCGGTGAAGAACTGGTATTCCAGGGCAGCGCACCGTCTGATTCAGTATTTGTACTGGCTAACCTATTCCCTAGCCACCGTGCATCGACCATCGGATTACTTTGTTCCCTCAATGAAAAGACCGATTCTTCGCGGCGTATTGAGGAGATTCCAGTTGTGAAGGAGTTTTTCGATGTCTTTCCTATAGAACTTCCCGGAATGCCTCCGGTGAGGAAAGTGGAGTTCCGGATTGATCTTATTCCGGGAACTCGGCCTTTGTCCAAGTCTTCTTACCGTTTGGCTCGGCCATTTCAGGAAGAATTGAAGAAACAATTGGACGACCTACTGTCCAAAGGTATGATTCAACGAAGCGTATCGCCATGGGGAGCACCTGTTCTTTTTACTAAGAAGAAAGATGGTAGCTGGCGTACGTGCATAGATTATCGGGCGCTTAATCAGGCAACTGTGAAGAACAAATATCCTTTGCCTCGCATTGAGGACCTTTTCGACCAGTTGAAAGGAGCTAGGATATTTTCCAAGATTGATCTCCAGTCGGGTTATAATCAGATTCGAGTTCGTGAACAGGATATTGAGAAAACGGCTTTCTCTACGAGGTATGGTCATTATGAGTATAAAGTTATATCTTTTGGACTAACGAATGCTCCTGCAGTTTTCATGGAAGCCATGAACAGTATGCTGCATCAATACCTTGATGATTTCGTTGTGGTATTCATAGATGATATCTTGATTTATTCCAAGACAGAGGAGGATCACACCCACCATTTGCGGTTGGTGCTTGAAACTTTAAGAGAGAATCAATTCTATGCCAAGCTGAAGAAGTGTGAGTTCTGGATTTCTGAAGTTGGGTTTTTGGGTCACGTTCTTAATCAGAAGGGTATTTTAGTTGATCCTAGCAAGATTTCGACAGTGGTAGAGTGGAGGAGACCAACCAATGTTAAAGAAGTAAGGAGTTTTCTGGGTTTAGCTGGCTATTACCGGCGGTTTGTGGAGGGTTTTTCAACCATTGCTAAACCAATGTCCCAGTTGACACAGAAAGGTGTTAGGTTCCAGTGGTCTGATGCTTGTGAGCGCAGTTTTTGTACTTTGAAAGATAGATTAGTGACTGCTCCAATTCTTACTCTTCCTGAGCCTGGGAAGAGATTCACTATCTATTCAGATGCGTCCATAGTTGGACTTGGTTGTGTACTCATGCAGGATGGTAAAGTGATTGCCTATGCATCGAGACAGCTGAAGAAGCATGAACAGAATTATCCCACCCATGATCTAGAGCTTGCTGCAGTGATTCATGCTTTGAAGATCTGGCGTCATTATTTGTACGGCGAATCTTGTGATGTGTTCACCGACCACAAGAGCACGAAATACATCTTTACCTGTATGACTTGAACTTGAGACAGAGGAGATGGCTAGAGTTTATCAAGGACTATGATCTTACTATTCAAGCACCATCCCAAGGCTAATGTGGTAGTCGATGCCTTGAGTCGCAAGGCGACACCTCCTATCCTCGCTTGTCTTATTGCGACTTTGAGTGTATGGATATTTCCTTCGCTTATGGGTACCGCATGCATCGAGACTCGCTTGATTTTAGAGTCACCTTCCGGATCGGGTGCGAGTAGCACAAAGAAGAAGATCGATGCTCCAACGAGGAGGAAGCGTTGTCTTTGAGGGCAAGCAAGGTCACTTGAGTGTGGATAAGTTTGATTCTTTGCGATTTAAAGGACGCCTTTGTGTGCCACAGGAGTCTCAGGTTAAATTGGAGATTTTGAAAGAGGCTCATTGTACTCCTTATACCATACATCCTGGTGAGACCAAGATGTACAAAGATTTAAAGAAAAGTTTCTGGTGGAAACGGATGAAGATTGATATCGCACAGTATGTGGCTTCATGTGGGGTGTGCCAGCGGGTCAAGGCTGAGCACAAGCGACCAGCAGGACTGTTGCAACCCTTGGAGGTACCAGTTTGGCCATGGGACGATATATCTATGGATTTTGTGGTTGGTTTACCTCGCACGCAGCGAGGAAAGGATGCTATTTGGGTAATTGTGGACCGGTTCAGTAAGTCTGCACATTTCATTCCTATTCGTACAACCAATTCGGCAAGCGATTTGGCTCCTCTTTATGTACGAGAAATTGTGCGTTTGCACGGAGTGCCAAAGACCATTGTTTCTGACCGAGATGCCAAGTTCGTTTCCAAATTCTGGGAAAGTTTGCAGAGTGCATTGGGCACACAACTCCGTCTTAGCACAGCCTTTCATCCCCAAACAGATGGACAGTCTGAGCGCACCATTCAGACATTAGAAGACATGCTCAGGTGTTGTGTTTTATCCTGGAAAGGGAATTGGGAAGAGCATTTAGCCTTGGCAGAGTTTGCTTATAACAATAGTTATCATTCCAGTATTCGAGCTGCACCATACGAGGTTCTTTATGGGCGTAAGTGCAGGTCCCCGTTGTGCTGGGATGAGGTTGGAGAGCGGGCAGTCTTGGGTCCCGACTGGGTTCAGCAGACAGTGGCTAGAGTGGCAGAGGTTAGGCAGAATTTGTTGGCTGCCCAGAGCCGACAGAAGAGCTACGCTGATGTCAGAAGACGATATTTGGAATTCGAGGTGGGAAATGAAGTTCTGTTGAGAGTATCGCCATCTAAAGGCGTAGTGCGTTTCGGCACTAAAGGGAAGCTTAGTCCAAGGTATGTTGGACCCTTCCCAATCGTGGCACGAATTGGAAAGCTAGCTTACCGTTTGGACCTTCCTGATTCTATGAGTGGGGTTCACAACGTGTTTCATGTTTCGATGCTGAGAAAGTTTCTGAGAGACCCAGATCATGTCATTCCTTTGGAGCCTTTGATTGTTAAGCAAGACCTTACCTTCGAGTCCCGGCCAGTGAAGATATTAGAAGAATCAGAACGGGTTCTGAGGAACAAGACCCTGAAGTATGTCAAAGTTCTTTGGTCTCATCAGACTGAGAGAGAGGCCACTTGGGAGTTGAAGTCCCGCATGCGAGAACATTACCCTGACCTGTTCGATTAAGGTAAATTGTTTAAGTTGTAATTTCCGGTATTTATTTCTTTCTGTTGGATCGTTGAATAGATTCGAGGTCGAATCCTGTTAAGGGGGGTGGACTGTAATAATCCGGAAATGGTTCGGTAAAAAGAAAGAGGTCGGAGAGAGTAAAAGAAATTGTTTTCGTCGGAAAATTCCAATCTTCGGGGTAAACGTTATTGCCAGACAACCTGGGCCGCAGTTCGCGACCCAGGTGGCCCATGAGGGGGCCGGCCGGCCCATGTAGGGGCCGGCCAAAAGGGGGGGGGGCATCACTTCCCCCCCAAACCCTAGAGCCTCCACCTCCTCCCCCTTGAGCCGCCCCCATCTCCCCCTCCACCCGGCGCCTCCCCTCCTCCTAGGCGCCTCCTCCTCCATTGGTGGCTGCCATTGGTGATCCCCCGGAGTTGCACACCCGGTCTTCCACGCGTACACCTTCGGTTCTTCCTCCGCCGGGCGTTTGCAATCCACTCGGGTTCGTGGAGTTGGGGCCGGCCAAAGAAGGAGAGGAGAAGTCTTCGGGAAGTTGATCCTCATCATTTTTCGGTTATACAAGGGTAATGAGAGACCCCATCGCTGTTTGATTGCGTTTGAGTTGTCGATTCAATGATTTTAGTAGTATCGTCTAATCTCTGTCAGTAGATTGATTCGGTCCAGAACGTTGTAACTCGGTTTTAGGCATCTTAGAGTCAGAATTGGATGTCTTCGCCTTATGAAGAATTGTTCCTGGTTTCATTAGCTTTCTTTTGGCACCTGGATCACGAATTTTCACCCAGTAGATTAAAAGTTATGACTGTTTTACCACGTACTGCTCTGTCTGTCAGAAATTCTGGGTATAGTCGGTTGCACCTAGGATTTGATCTAGTTAGATTCAGAATCAGGTCGGCCACCCAACTAGGTTTATGCAGATAATTTCACCATGTTTCCAGGCTGATAAAGATCACTTTATTTGGATCAGTGGTGTAAAAGTTAGAGCCTTTTCTTTAGGGATGTTCTGATTTCTGGGCAGACTGCAGTTATAATTTTTCATTGGATGGTTAGACCTCTGTTTTGGCCGAATTAGAGTTTACCATCAACTAGAGTTTCGTATCTAGTTAAGTTAAGAAAAGATGAGCACTGGTTTCAGGTCTTTTGGACTTACGGTTTTTTATTGGTGAATTTTCTAGTAAAACTGCCAGATTAGGGATATTTGGAATGTTTGGGTAAATTGATCAAATTGAACTTTTGTTTGGTTGGTTTGGCTAGAGATTGTGGGAGGACACGTGTAGCATTGCCATACTCGTTTTTCCTCATTTTGATTACTTTATATTGTAGGCGGTGAAGCGGTGAGTGGAGGGGTATCTCAATTACCTCCCAACCCGTTGCAGCGCGGCAGGCAAGTAACTTGTATACTATGATTGATGCAATATGTGATGTGTGAATGAATGATTATATTTGTTCGTACTTGTAGATGAATGCCATGTGTTTCTTTTCATTTATGAGTACTATTTAATATTGCCATGGGATCACATCATGACATGCATGTATTACATTTGTAAGACCCATCAATTCCAGTATGGGCACTTGAAAATCCCATCAACTCCAGAATGGGTACGTGAGTCCACCATTCCAATGTGGGCCACGTTGGACGGTCGTATGAAACGTTCTTCATACGATTACTTTAAGTGAACACCGACGGGTGATTCACTCGCTATACCGTATATGCAAAGAATATGTCCATTTCCTTCAATGCATCATTCCACTTCATCCATTCATAAATTCGTTTCCAGTAAATGTTCAAATGATAATTGTGATATATTGCTCATGGAATGTTTGATTGTTACATACAGTTACTTGCTGAGTCTTTGGCTCATTCTTGCTTTATTGTCTTATTTAGGTAAATGACAAGGAAGAATGATCTTGTGGAGGGTAGTTCATCACGATGCACTCACTACCATAAACCAAACATTTTGAGGACTTTTACTGTCGTTAATTATGACTTGTGTTGAATTGTAATAAGCCAGTTTGGTCATAACTACCTTATCTCTCAGAATTGTTTATTTCCATTCCATTTATTAAACTTGATGATGAATTCTTGTTTCCGTATAATCTTACTACTTGATTAACCTTGTCATGTGTTTTGATGTTATTCTTCTAAAGAGTAGTGGTTTTAGGTGACATCTTGACTTCCTTATAGTCAGGGTGTTACAGTTGGTATCAGAGCGGGCTTCAGGTCTGTGGTAACAATATTAAAATGACACACTGTGCACAATAGGAAGGGTTGGGTAAACCATTGTTTTTCCGCAATTGCTTGGTTATGTTCCAATTATTTTGTTATCAGTTCGTTGAGCTAAGTATTTGGTTTTCTTTCTGTTGTGTTGTTCATAGATGGCAAGAGGTAGAGGCCGTGGTCTTGGTCGTCCACCGACCCGTAGTCGTGGTCGTGGCCGCGGTCCGGCAGCTACATCGTCTTCGTCTGAAGGGTTGGCTGGTGCTGCTACTGAGGAGATTGCCTCAGCTGCGCCTCCGGTCGCTGAGCCACCGGCCGCACCAGCTGATCTCATTCAGAACCTATTAAGGGAGAATCAACAACTCCGCCAACAATTGCAGGCGGCCATTCCTGCGGCCTGCTTTGTGGCGGAACTCGTTGTCGCTTCGCTCCACCCGAGGCTAGGATGAGCCTCAGTGAGTGGATGTCGCCGTCTGGACACTTTGACGGAGCAGTACACCGGTTCAGTGCGCGGATGGTTGAGGTACATGGAGCGTCAGTTTGGAGCCTTAGAGCTGTCATCCGCGCAGAAGGCGCGATTTGTGGCCTTTCAGCTAAAGGGCCAGGCCGACATCTGGTGGGAAGGGGTCCTGTCTTCCAGGACTCAAATAGCGGTTCTCATTATTTGGGAGGTATTTGTAGAGAGGTTCAGGACATAGTTTTATCCTGACTCCTTCATCGAGAAGATGGAGCAATCACTTCTGACCTTTGTGCAAGGAAAGATGTCAGTTTCTGAGTATGAGGCCGGATTTAACAATCTGGTGCGTTTTGTTCCAGCCGTGGCAAGTGATGATAAAGAGAAGGCTAAGAGGTTCCGGCGGGGCCTCAATCGAGAGTATCGCCCGATTACGGGAGCAACAGTTCACGTGACTTTAGCTCGGTGGTTGAGCAGGCTAGAGGGATGGAGTTGGAAAGAGCTCCTTCGTCGCAAGGGCATGTTGCTAGTGGTTCTGTTGCTACTGGTGGATCTGGCAGTGGCCAGAAGCGGAGTTTCGGTGGAGGTGGTCGGTCTTTTCAGCGACCCGCTGCTAAGAGGTTTCAAAAGAACCAAAACTCCCGTCCGGTTCAGCAGTGGTAGTCTTCCTCTTCGGCGCCACGTTCTTCATCTTTCGCTTCATCCATTCATAAATTCGTTTCCAGTAAATGTTCAAATGATAATTGTGATATATTGCTCATGGAAAATTTGATTGTTACATACAGTTACTTGCTGAGTCTTTGGCTCATTCTTGCTTTATTGTCTTATTTAGGTAAATGACAAGGAAGAATGATCTTGTGGAGGGTAGTTCATCACGATGCACTCACTACCATAAACCAAACATTTTGAGGACTTTTACTGTCGTTAATTATGACTTGTGTTGAATTGTAATAAGCCAGTTTGGTCATAACTACCTTATCTCTCAGAATTGTTTATTTCCATTCCATTGATTAAACTTGATGATGAATTCTTGTTTCCGTATAATCTTACTACTTGATTAACCTTGTCATGTGTTTTGATGTTATTCTTCTAAAGAGTAGTGGTTTTAGGTGACATCTTGACTTCCTTATAGTCAGGGTGTTACAAGCTTGAACTATTTGCAAAACACATTTGCAAACAATACCATCATGCCTAAAAGAGCTAGAGCAAACGGGATTGAGCAATCAACACATGATGAGATTTAAGCTACTAGACAAGACCCCTCTTAATAGTACGGTAACCCATACTAGCAATCTGGTCTTCTAACCAAACACTGAGACCGGTAAAAGACTAGGAATACAACCTTATCCTATGCTAGTCATACCTTTGCCTTGAACATCCATCTTTGATTGATCACTTGATGAGGAACATCTTCGCTCCAAATCCGGGTTCTTGATTTGATAATCATCAACACATGATGGTTTCCTTTACTCTAAGTTCTTGACTTGAATATCGTCAACACATGATGATCTTCTTCACTTCGGGATCTTGTCTTGATGTTCATAAGCACATGATGATATCCTTCATCCTGAATCTTAACTTGATGACAATTAACTCACAATGCCACCAAAAGTCTTCATCATCATGGGACTCAACCTCTTTCACCAACTCATGGAAAATGTTAGTCCGCATGACGATTGTCATTAATTACCAAAATACTCTATTAACTCATAATGGCGGGTCTAGATTCTTCAATCTCCCCTTTTTGGTGATTGATGACAATCCAATTGCAAATAATTGAAATTGAATTAACATGAGTATATTTCAACTACAAAAGCTTTATATACTCAAGAATACATTCTAAAGTAGAGATCATTAATATAAGTGGATGGAAGAACAATGACCAATACTAATGAAACCACAAAATATAGAGTGAACTCTCCCTAAATGTGTGCATACAAGAATGTGTAACAAAAATATATGCACATATTCAAGTTAGACTTTTGGCGGAGTTTAACCTATATTTTGGATTCGAGGAATACAACAAGATATAAGAATATGACATCGAATGCATACCTCTATGATTTTCACCTTTTCATCCAAATGAGACTGAATAATATTATAGTCAACAAATATGTTAGTCTCACATATAGATTTATCATTAATCACCAAAAATAAATTAATGGAGCTTGAGATTATAACCTCCCATTTTTGATGATTAATGACAAATCCATCATCAATAACAACTTTTGATATAAATTAACATATGATAGCGAATTTAAGCTATTTGAACTATATCCATGCATGTCACTAAGCAATTAAAGCTTCAGGCATTACAATTAAAGCTTGAAGCATTATGCATATAAGAATGGCAAGCTTATGCACACGATGCATACAGGCGGCTATATGTATGTCCTGCTCGAGACATGCATGAAATAAGGTGAAATAACAAGAGAATATATCAATCTTCCAAATGTAGAAAATTTATCATAGCTCAGAAATTCTCCTCCTTTTGGCATTAATCACCAAAAATGCATACTAAAGCTAAGCCAAAAAGGAGTCTTTGCAAAATAATGAGCTCGGCAATGAATTCATCTTATTTTGATCATAAAGAGTATGAAATAGATACATATGACCTATTTGGGGGTTTGGTTTCAATAAATTTTAAGGAAACCATAATACGTTATAAACTCCCCCTTTATGGCCGAAAAGAGCAAAACAACCTGCAATGAGGCCATATTTTGAGTTTACTAAAGGAAATGATAGTTGAAACACATTCGAATAAGCTCACTCTGGAAATCTATCGAAGAAACATTTTTCATGAAAATACCATACTCATTTTCTAAACGAGCAAAGAGACATGTGTATTTGACATCATGTTGAGCTTAACAGATATAGGCAAAACTCCTTAAGGCACTGGGAAATATGGGGAAACAAGCTCCAAAAAATATGAGATAAATCATGGAGCTAGTCCTTACAAATACACACAAGTTTAATTTTGGGAGGTACAACCAAATATCAACCATTTTTAAGGTATGAAAATAACATAGTTTCAGGTTTTCAGATTTTGACATTCCATTTGAGCTTTGAAAGATAGCTAAAAAACTAGTTAAAAGAGTTCCAATAAATCTGATAAAATTTGGCATAGAATATCAACTATAGTGGATCAAACATTATGATTATGTCTTCCTCAAATCATGAACCTATTTGGAGATACAAAAATCACTAACAACACAAAATTATGCAAAAGTATGAATTTTCAGTATTTGATCAAAGTGAGAAAAAGTCAAATCTTTTTCAAATAAAGTATAAATGCTTTGTAATTTTGCATAAATAAACTTTATACTCCTCAGAATCTTTTCCAAAAAGAATTTTCAGAAAACGAGTCTCCATTCAAAAGATATGTCAAATTTCACATTGAAGGCATTATTTTCGTTCCACGAGTAGAAAAGTCAAAATATTTTCACATAAGTCCAAATAGTTTTAGATTTTCCAGAAAATATCCTTACGATCAGATTGGTTGGAAAGATTAGATTGAGGTCTTTCCGATCTCGTTAGATTAGATTGAGATCCTTTCGATCTCTTTATTTGTAAAGACTGTATTTAAAAGAGATGAGAGGCTGAAATAAAGTAAGCAGATTAGTATCCCTAATCTCCTTCCCCCTTGCTCCTCCCTGCATCCGGCACGCACCGCCTCCCTCTTGTCATGCACCGCCCCTCTCCCTCCATCACGGCTCACGGGCGCAAGCCCGAGCCTAAACCCCCACTCACACCCTATACGTTCCTTACGTGAGGCACATCACAACTTGGTATCAGATTCAGGCATTGCCCTTTCCTCCATGGTGGGCGACGACGATGTTGTGTCTGCATAGGTTGTAGATATCCCGGCGCGGATGAAGAAACTCGAGAGGATGTCAGCCTCATCCAACTGTGTTCATATAACTGCGACACAAATGACTCACCTACATATGGATTCAATCAATTATGTGCGTGTAAAACTCAATCCAACTGAACTCATGATCCAGCTCAGAATGAGCCAGAGCTTGGCCAAACTAGCCTGGTTTTGCCCATTTCAGATGATGCTCTCAAGTTACACAAAGAATCAGACCGTAGTTCCAGATCATATTAAGCTCCAACTGAGCCATAGATTGGAGACAATCCACTATGTGGAACTTTGTGTAGTTCATATCCATTAACTTCAAACTTACATATATATTATAGCAACAACTTTGAGCACAGATGGCCAATATTTAACAAAATTTTGTAAGCTAACAATATACCACATTTTTGCCGGTTCATCCCCCTGGCCGAGCAAGCACACAGAGCCTCACCCTATTTCAAACAAAAGCACAGCAGAGTAAAACATCTAAAGGGGTAAAAATGCGACATAAACCCTCGGGTGCTCGGCAGGGGCGGGGGCGGCACCGAGGTAAACCCTCGGGTTCTCACAGCAGAGAAGGGGGGAAGCGTGGGGAAACTCACCGGGTGCTCGGCAGGGGCGGGGGCGGCACCGAGGTAAACCCTTGGGCTCTCACGACAGAGAAGGGAGGCGGCGCTGGGAAACTCACCAGGTGCTCAGCAGGGCCGGGGGCAGCACTGGACGAAGGCAGGGACAAAGGGAGGCGGCACTGGTCGGAGGCAGGGACGAAGGGAGGTGGCGCTAGTCGGAGGCAGGGACGAAGGGAGGCGGCGCTGGTAAACCCTCGGCTCTCACGGCAGAGAAGGGTGGAAAAAGACTAAGGCAAATTGTGCACAACCGTTCGATGATAGTACAGACTTATATAGCTGGATATCACAGATGGTTCTATGATAGAACCGTCTGTGATAAAACATCACAGACGGTTCCATAAAAAAACCGTCGTGATAAAGACTATCACGCACGGTTCTATTATGGAACCGCTCGTGATAACTTAACAGAGAAACCTATTTTAATATCACTGCACGGTTCCATAATCAACCGCTCGTGATATGTTGATATCACGATGGTTCTATTAATGAATCGCTCGTGATATTAAATATCACGCACAGTTACGTTATAGAACCGCTCGTGATATATATCGCGACGGTTCGTTATAGAACCGCTCGTGATGTGAATAGACACACACATATGTAGAACCGCCGATCTTTAGATGGACGGCCCGGTTCGTGTGAACGCTCGACCGCCCAAAAGCACCATCGCTGTGAACCGTCCCATCGCTAGAGCAACGGTCTAGATTCATGTGAAGGTTCGCATCGTCCAACGCGTTATCTGACGTGGACCGTTGGATCTAAATCCAACGGTGAGGTTTGTGAGCAGCGTCGCGCTGCGTTGTCCTGTGGACTTGGGCCGTTGGATCCAAGATCAACGATCCAAGTTCATCCACGCCGATTTAATTTTGGATTTTCCCGAGAAGGATTATTTGTTAACCAAAAATGCAATTAAATTCAAAATGCATAACTTTTTCGTCAGAACTATTTTTGAGTGAATCCAATTTTGTTGGATTCTCTATTAATGAGCTTCTCGTGAAAATTAGTTTTGAACATGTTACTATTTCGAAAAAGTTTACTTATGCATTTTACTTTTGCTCATTTCAAGGCTTTGAAAATTGTAGAAAGTGCATCATAGCTCCAAATGAGATGAATCCAATTGGGTTGTTCATCTCATGAGGTGCTTGATTCACTGTATCATAGCTCCAAATGAGGTGTTTTGCTCATATCTTTTGCATTACAAGTCTGATAAACCGGGGTCTCACACGACCGACCAAGGCAAATTGACCGATTTAGCATCGCCCATAACACGTGACGCTGCTTCCATGTTAACATCAAATTAATTACAATGGAATATATACATGCTTAATTGAAATATAGTCCTTCATGATGATCGACGCGCATATAGCTAGCTTCCTCACTAGGTTCTTCCTCCAGTCTGATGCCGTCTCCGAAAGGAGGAAACTCGTCAAATTGATTGTACTCTTCCTCATCCACGATATTCTCAACTCCGACAATCCTTCTTTTCCCATGAAGAACTACGTGGTGGTTCTTATTTGCTGGGTCCGTTACATAAAAAACTTGAACAACTTACTTAGCGAGTATGAATGGTTCGTCCTTGTATCCGACACGTTTGAGGTCCACAGTAGTGACGCTGCACTTGTCGCCCTTCACGCCTGCGAAGTTTAACCCAGTGACATCGAAATAGGGGGATCTTGAAAAGTACATAGTCAAGCTCCCAAATCTCCTCTACGAACCCATAGTACGAGTTCAACCCGCGTGCCCCCGTGGTATTGAACCCCTCGTGAAATGCACCTATGTGGACACCGCTGTTCTGGACTGTGCTCTTCCTATCCTGAGCTGCCGTATAAAATGTGTACCCATTTATGTCGTATCCTTGCCATGCCACAATTGTAAATTTTGGTCCTTTGGCCAACCATAACAGCGTTTCATCACTTGATGGCCTCCCAGTGAATCACATCTTTAACCATTCGTTGAACCGATGGTTGTGCTCTCTCGTTATCCAAACCTCCGACCGGTTTGGATTCTGTTGGCGTACCATGTCTTTGTGCTCGTCGACGTACGGGGACACTTGGGTCATGTGTTGCAAGACCGTATCTAGATTGGGAGTGAATTCTTTCCTCCCGATGGTCCCGATACCCTCCAGTCTCCCCTCGTGACGAGATAGAGGCACGCCTATCGGTTCCACCTGAGCCATGTAGTCCACGCAGAACTCAATGACCTCTTCGGTTGCATAACCTTCGATGATACTGCCATCCGGCCGAGATCGATTCTGTACGTAGGACTTCAGAATTCCCATGTATCTCTTGAAAGGGTACATATGACGCAGGAACACAGGGCCACATATCTTTATCTCTTTCACAAGGTGAACAATGAGATGGAAAATGATATCAAAAAAAGACGGAGGGAAATACATCTCAAGATGACATAGAGTCATCACCACCTCGGCCTGCAGAGCGTCGAGTCCTTCGGGATCGATGACCTTCTGAGTAATTGAGTTAAAGAAATAACACAGCCTAAAGATTGCCACTCGGACCTTGTTTGGCAAGATACTTCTAATTGCAACAGGAAGCATGTAACATCCCAAATTTCAGAGCTTTAAAAATCTTTTAAATATTGGTAGCAAGAAAATTCACCATTTGGATTTATTGAATATTAATTTAAAAAGCTTAATATGGACTTTAAGGATAAATTGATTTAATGTGCTTAATCCCAACATCAACAATTGTCAAAACTAATTTATTTAGATTCTATATGCTTGGATATATTTTACAGAATTTTCTGGAATTTTTCCAAAGTCATTTGCTATTTTCTAATTGCTATTTGCATTTTCTGGATTTATTTAAAAGAAAACCTATTTTAAATCCTTCGAACGATCGGGCCAAGCCCAAGACTATTCCACCGCTCAATCCCACCGTTGATCGACATCGCCGCGCCGCCGCCTCGCGCCCGCGCTTGCCCGCTGGATTGTCGCCGCGGGCTTCGCTTGCTGATCTCGCTCGTTCGCTCGCCGCGTGCTCGCTCGCGCTGTTGATCGCCATCGCACGCTCGCTCGCCGCGCCTCACCGCCACCAGTGGGACCGCGACCGAAGTCGCCGCCTCCGCTTGCTTCCTTCTTCCGCGCGCCGCGCTTCGCCGCCATTGCCGGAGCTCGAAGCGCGTCGACAAATGCGATTCGTTCTCGATTCTTCGTGCCGACCCCACCAAATCATGTCTCCTGTTATTCCTTATCCGTTCCAAACCAAATCAAACCTCGAATCGGTTTCAATCTCCAAAATCTTTGAATTCAAAAACCGGCCGCTTTGGACCCGATTTGGGGTTTCAAATCTCGGCGCCTCCGAGCCTATAAATACTCCCCTAGCACCGCTGGACCTCCGCAACCCTAAGCCGCCACTCGTCCGCCCGATCGCCTCTAGCGCCGCCGCATTACAAGCTTTGGGGTTTTGGCGAGCTTCTTCTCCGTGGATTGCGCCGCCGTTGCGTCGCCCTTGCTCCACCGACCGCACCATTGTGATCGGCAAGTCTCGGGCTACCTCGGCGCACCTTCTCGTCGCCGAGCATCGCGAGCGCCGTCCGACAAAACCCGAGCTCTCTCCGCCGCTTTTTCCTCGCCGTCGGCCATCTCCGTCAACCCTGTGTGCTCAAACCAAGGCCCATGTGTGCGCATTAACCTCCTCTACACGTTGGTACCACTCACCACGCCGTGAAGAGCCGCATTGCTCACGGTGACCATCGGTCCCGAGCGCCACCGCCGTTATCAGTTGTCGCCGCCAGCGCCGCATCGCCTTCTTGTGGTGTGGCGGCCGCGTGGCGCCAGATCGCGCCAAGACACGCGGCGTGGTGGCGGCCCATCAAGCCAGATCTCCCTCGGTTGGTGCACTCGGTCCACCGTGAACCCGAGACTGACAGTGGGTCCCACATGTCAGAATTCTTTTTAAATATAATTATTTTTCTGGAAATTCTCGGCTGACGCAGGCATTGCGCAATAATCCGATTTTCCTTTATAAAATTAGTTCGGGAAATTCGAGAAAATCCAATTTAGGGTTTAATTGATTTTTCCAATCTTCCAAAGTCCATATCTTTTGCATCCGAAGTCCAATTGAGCCCATTCAAATTTGTAAATTCATATAAAATTCAGATCTATTTAATGGTGAATTTTATTTGATTTTTGGAGTTTGTTTTGCCTCTGTTATTTATTTGTTTTATTTCTTTTGTCTCGTTTGCGAGTAGATGTCGATACTTCGGGGAATTTTGCAGAAGAAGGAGCACCTCAAGACCAAGACCAATATCTAGATCTATTCCAAGGCAAGTTATACCTTTGATCATTTTGAACCCAGTTTTGAAAATACTTTGTTTCCATGTACTGCATTCTATTTCAAGTATTTATTTAAATGCTTTTGGGTGTAGTTATTAATCCAAATTGTTATGCCACCTTGTCTATTGTATGCCATGATCTTTTGTCACCCTAGGTTGATTAATTATTAGTTGGTATTATTGTAGCACCAACGTGGGTTGGTTAGATACGATTAGACTGCTTAGCCATGCCACGAGTCATCATTTCATGTGAGAGTTGCAATTATAAACTTGACTAAGTGATTATGGAACTGTGTGATGAATCTGTGTGTGTGGTGCTATTACTCGTTGATGGCATGTGTTGCACTTAATCAACAGGTGGGAAAAGATTTAGACTAAGGCAAGTGGTGGATTCTGTGTGAATGGTGGATCGTGTGATATAAACTTTGTGATTTGGGTAAAATCGAAGTCTTGCCTTAGTCAATTAAGGACTTAACTTTGTGCGCCATTGAACTGGGCCTTCTTGCACGACCACATGCCTAGTATGGGTGGGCTGACTTAGTAAGTTATGGAGTCTTGACATTGACAACTCAGGTTGTATTTAAGCTATGTGATGGGTGGAGGTGTGATATGTCACATCGCGGACGGTTCACGCATCCCCGTCCAATGGTGTGTGTCGCTCCAAGGGTCGTGTGTACAAATTGACGGCAAGAAAGCACACCAGGAGTGTCATTGTTTGAGATGAAGTCTCTCAAAGGTTTTGTTGTGATCAACTCGATCCGTTGATTTCATCGTGGGGTAAAGTGTACAACCTCTGCAGAGTGATTAAACCAATCTATTCGAATAGCCGCGTCCTGCTATGGACATGCTCGAATTTCACACGAGGGGTAGATTTTCATAAAACAAATGGGAAGGGTCAGCCGTGTGAAATAACTTGTTTAGACTGTGTGTCCTTTGTGAAATCAATTGTTAACTTATTATTGTCTATTTGTTTTGAATTACGCTTTCAATCTATTATTTGTATTCAATTGCAAATGTTGCATTTCGCAAAATAACCACGAAGCCATTCCTTTGGAATAAGCCATCATGTATAAATGCATTCGTGGTATGACTTATGTAGTACGGTGTGTACTCACTCTTGCTAAACAAATCAATGTATGGAGGAGTCGTCACCGCTTTTGAAGAAGAGTTCTACGAAGGTTGAGCGTTAGGGTCTTGATCCCACCATTGCTCGTGGTAAATTGATGGGAGCCACCGGAGTTTATTTCGCTTCACGCAGCTTTATTTCTTTATTGTCACTTTGCATGGCTTAATAAATGTAAACTCGACCGTAAGGTCCCAACAGCTTATTTGTTATATTAAATGTACTCGCTTATTCTTATATTCGTTGTATGGATGTGATATTTCATCAATGTTGATACTGTGCACTAGCGTGATCCTGGACTAGTGCGAGAATACACAGAGGGTCCAGATTTGCATATTTGGGTCCCGACAGAGGTGGTATCAGAGCCATACTGACTGTAGGTCTTGACCCTAGTTAGATTGGCCGTTCTTAGTGAGTCCAAAACTATTTTCTAAAGCAAAATTAACTTACAAGATTAATTGAACTCCTTAACTCATCTCATGTCTCTCTTGACTCAACTATTGCTGAAATTCTTTCTCTCCCCGCTGTTTTAAAGTTGTTTTCATATCCTTGTCCATCTTGACAGATGCCTCGCCTTCTTGAGTTATGGAGAGCGCAAGGGAGGACTTGCCACGAGCTTTGGAAGTTGCTACAAGTACTTGGAGGGTTCGATCGTCCATTGTACCGTGACAGTGCTTGGATTGTGAACGGCCGAGATCGTGGAGTGCTCTGCCATTTGACCGTCTACGCCCGGCAGAACACCAAGGCAAGCAAACCACTGAACATCTCAGCTCGAAGGAGTATTTGGATTGAAGCAATCCAGGAGTCTTCACGCCTTGCCATCCCGAGGATCTCGCAACATCTACTCGAGAGCTTCGTGACACGCTTTTCCGTTATCATCCCCGCACTTCCGACGTGGATCTTGCCGCACGCTTTTCCGCTCTACGGAGGGAGAAGACAACGCCACCGCAGCATCTCGCCTTCATTCACGCCAGAGGAATCTTGGAGTTAGCCGCTACAGAGCTGGAGTGTACCTATGAGACTCTTCAGAGAGCTGAAGAAAGGATCGCCATATTAGAAGAAACTCTTTATGGACGACACGATCACGAAGAAGACACTGAAGAGGAAGACCCAGAGGAAGCTGATGGACCGGCCGAACTGTAAGAGCCAAGCAGAGGCAAGCAGAGCCGAGGAACCAAAGCACTGCACTGTGGACACTGCCTCTGCTGCACCATCCGGGACATCAAGATCAGTTTGCAAGGATGCCAGCTCACTTTCAAGTCTACAGCAGGCGGGAGCACCGTCAAGGCTATGGAGGCTATTTAATTGAGTAGTCTGTTCGCGTTGTTTCAGGCTTAGCCAGTTTTAAGTCTTGAGTCGCCCTTTAGGCGGTAGTTTGGTGTGCTTAAGTTCGTCCTTATTTTTGTGTGCAAGTATGAGCTGCAAAGGCCCTTAGGCATTTGTTGCAAGCCATACTATTATCTTAATCAATATAAGAGTTTCAGTTGAGCTTTCTTAAAATATGTTGTTGGGTTTTACCTACCCCGCTTAGTTCTACAACTTATCTCGTGCTTGCTACCTTATCTAACCCCGGAGATTCAACAGATGGTTCAGACTCGTCAAGCTGCTGCAAGTGGTTCCGATACTCCAAAGGTCGGAAGGACGGAGCGAATCCCTGAGAAGCAATTCCACCACAAGCACCTTCAATGATCTGCAGAATTTTGGAGCATTCATGACACTGCACTCACCGATGTACACCATGATGAATCGATGCAAGCTATGAATAATCGTAACAACAACAATCAAGATCACAATGGAGCCCCAGCTTGCTCATGGTCACAATGGATCATCCAAGTTGGCGGAGTTTATGAGGACCCGCCCACCAACCTTTTCGACATGTCTCACCAAGAGAAGTCGATGATTGGCTTCGTGTTATTGAGAGAAAGTCGCGATCACTCAATGCAACGATCATGAAAAAGTTCAGACGCCTCTCATCGATGGAAGGCATTGTTGCCGAATGGTGGAAAACTTTGTGCAGCGCATGGAACGCCGCAAGATATTACTTGGGAAGAGTTCACAACCGCCGCCAAGATCATGTACCGTAAGGAATCATGGATCTAAAGAAGGATGAATTCCGTGCTCTCAAGCAAGGAGGAATGTCGCTGATCGACACCTCAACAAGTTCTCACAACTTGCTCGATATGTCGCAGAAGACGTCGCCACCGACAAGGCTCGCCGAGTCGCTTTTGAAAGGATTGAACACCGGACTTCAAGTCAACTTGATCGCCCACACCTTTCCCGATTTTCAAGAGTTAATCAACAAGGCTTTGATTCTAGAGGATAAGCGCAAGGAATTGGAAGATCATCGTAGCGCAGAATGGCTCAAAGAAGGAAGTCACCAACCCCACCGAGGGCAAGAATGATTCCACCGCAGCTTAGCCGCTTTCCACCACGAGTCGCTGCACCACCGCACCAACTTCAAAGACTCGCCCAGCTTGCTCGTAACTTCCGCAACCCAAAGACCACCAACCCCAATCCAAGAAGCAACCCACGTATCACAACCAGAGTTTGCTTTACTCGCCGCCGGCCGGGCATTTCGCCAACCGATGTCCGCAGAATGGGATTATCACCCAAGACGCTTCAACCTTGGGAATACACCACCAAGACGCCAAAGACAAGGCAACCATCAAGGAACTTCTGCTACCGGTCAATCCGGAGGAGCACCGCCATCGCTGGTCAAAGGCCGTGTCAACCACGCCACTCTAGAAGGAGCCCAAGAAGCACCGACGTTGTAATCGGGTAAGTTCCTAGTAAATTCAAGACCGTGATCGCCTGCTTGATTCGAGCTTCGATTCGCTTGTTTCGAATTTTGCAACTAAGAACAAATTGGAAGTTATGCATCTTAAGCATACTGTTAGTCCAATACCGGAGCAGAGCTAAGTTCTAAAGTTGGATGTTTAGGAGCTAGGCTACTCATAGCCGGAGTTGAGTTTCTAGCCAACCTAATAGTTCTAGACACTGCACCATAGATGTCATCCTTGGTATGGATTGGTTATCCAAACATAAAGCAAGCTAGATTGTGGCGAAGAGCCAGAATAATTGAGGATACCACAGAAAGAAAGTAGAATTTCTAGCCACCTCAAGACGTGATGGACATTTGGTAGTCAACGATGCAAGACAGCTTTGGAAGATGTACCGTAGTAAAAGATTATCCGACGTATTTCCGAAGAATTACCAGAATGCCACCGACCGTGACATTGAGTTTGTCATCGATCTAGTGCCGTGAACAAAGACCAATTTCCAAGAGACCCTATCGGATGCCAATGATGAACTTGTGGAAATGAAGAAGCGTATAGAAGAACCATCAAGAAAGGTTTTGTAAGACCTAGTTCGCCGCCATGGGGAGCACCGCTTTGTTCGTCAAGAAGAAAGATGGAAGTATGAGAATGTGTATCGATTATCGCTCTTCAACGGTCACCATCAAGAACAAGTACCCATTGCCCGTAATAGATGATTTGTTCGACTGGATGAAAGGAGCCGAGTATTCTCCAAGATCGATCTACGATCGTTACCATCGCTGAAGATTTGTCCTAAGGATGTACCAAAGACCGCTTTCAACCCGTATGGACATTATGAATTTTTAGTCATGTCTTTTGGATTGACTAATGCCCCCGCCTATTTCATGAACATGATGAACAAAGTATTCATGGAATATTTGGATAAGTTCGTGGTAGTATTCATTGATGATATTTTGGTATACTCAAAGTCAAGAAGAACATACAGACATTTGAGATTAATCCTAGAGAAGCTCAGAGGACATCGCTTGTATGCCAAGTTCAGCAAGTGTGACTTTTGGAAGAAGAGAGTTGATTTTCTCTGCCATGTGATGACACCAAGGAGTAGCAATTGACCTTGAAGGTTAAAGTCAGAATGAATTGGGAGCACCAAGACGGTTACTCAAATTCGTAGTTTCTTGGGAATGGCAGGATACTATCGTCGTTTCATTGAAGGGTTCTCAACGATTGCTAAACCTCTTACGCAATTGTTGAAGAAAGAGAAGAAGTTCATTTGGACCCCAGCTTGTGAAGAGAGTTTTCAAGAATTGAAGAAACGTCGACTTCAAATTTCAATGCTAGTTTTGCTGATATTAGTAAGGATTTTGATATCTCACCGTGATGCTTCGCCAAGGATTAGGATGTGTCCTTATGCAAGAAGGAAGAGTTGTCGCTATGCGCCAAGGCAATTAAGGCCTCATGAAGAGAACTATCCTACCCATGATTTGGAATTAGCCGTAGTGCATGCCTTGAAGATTTGGCGCCATTATCTCATCCAGAATCGCTGAAGTCTATACGCATCATAAGAGCTCAAGTACATATTCACTCACCGATTTGAACATGAGATGTAGAAGATGGTTGGAATTAATAAAGGATTATAATCTTGGAATTCATTACCATCCCGTAAGGCTAATGTAGTTGCAGATGCACCGAGTCGCAAGAGCTACCGCAATGCTCGAAGCAAAAGAGATTTTCCTTAACTTCGTGAGGAATTCCGAAGCTACGCTAGAAGTTGTTCCTAAGGATTTGTGGCCAATTTGGAAGTACAACTACTGAGAAACAGATTCGTGAAGCTCAACCTAAGGATTCCGAGTTTGTCGATCTCAAGAAGAAGATGTCGAAGGAAAATTTAAAGACTTCACCATAGATGATCGGGATATACCGTGGATCAATGGACGATCTGTACCGATATGGAGGGATTAAGACAAATGATTCAAGGAAGCCCATGACTCAAAGTATTCAATTCACCTCGAAGCACTAAGATGTATCAGATGTTAAGAATAAGTTTTGGTGGCCAAACTTAAAGCGAGACGCCGCAGAGTTCGCTGCCTTATGCGACGGTGTCGAAAGTAAAGGCCGAACATCGAGACCAACAGGATTGCTACAACCACGAAGATACCGTAATGGAAGTGGAAGAGATCGGTATGGATTTTATTACCGATTACCCAAGACTCAATCATGTTATGATTCGATTTGGGTAATAGTGGATCGTTTGACTAAGGTTGCCCATTTCTTGCCAGTCAAAACCACTTACTCAGGAGACCGCTTGGCAGAGTTGTATATGACAAAAATTGTTAGTCTGCACGGTGTGCCTAAGAAGATAGTGTCAGATAGAGGATCTCAATTCACCTCTCGTTTTTGGCAGAGTCTACATGAAGCCCCGGAACTCATCCAATTTCAAGATCGCTTATCATCCACGCATGATGGACAGATCAAAGAGTCAACCAGATTTTAGAAGATATGTTAAGAGCCTGTGCCTTAGCAAATGCTACCAATTGGGATAAAAGTTTGCCGTATGCAGAATTCTCGTACAACAACAGTTATCAAGCTAGTTTGCAGATGTCACCATTTGAAGCTCAGACGGTCGTGCTCGCAGAACCCCGCTGAATTGGTCGAGACAAATTGAACGTAGTGTTCGGGCCGATATTATCCAGAGGCCAAGAACAAGTTGCTATGATCGAGAGAGGTTAAAGATAGCCCACCTGTGCAAAAGAGTTATGCCGATAATCGCTGCCGTGACCTCGACTTTGAACCAGAGGATTTTGTGTATCTTCGAGTTACTCCGCCGAGGTGTTAAGAGATTCCACACAAAAGGGAAGCTTGCTCCAAGGTATGTGGGTCCATTCAAGATTTTGGAACGTCGTGGAGAAGTTGCGTACAGCTTGGAACTACTACACAAGTTAGCGGGAGTGCATGATGTCTTTCATGTCTCTCACCAAGAAGTGTCTTCGTGTGCGTAAGAGCGCACTCGCTGGAGTCAATTGAATCAAGGAAGATCTCACGCACAAAGAACAACTGTCAGATTTTGGATGTCGCAGAGCGCCGCACTGAAGCAAGACCGCTCGCTTACGCAAAGTTCGATGGAGTAACCACTGTAAGGAGAAGCAACGTGGGAACGTGAAGAAGAGTTGAAACCGAGTTCCTAGCCTTTTCTCTAGCTAGCCTAATCTCGGGGACGAGATTCGCTTAAGGGGGGGGGGGGAGGTTTGTAACATCCCAAATTTCAGAGCTTTAAAAATCTTTTAAATATTGGTAGCAAGAAAATTTACCATTTGGATTTATTGAATATTAATTTAAAAGCTTAATATGGACTTTAAGGATAAATTGATTTAATGTGCTTAATCCCAACATCAACAATTGTCAAAACTAATTTATTTAGATTCTATATGCTTGGATATATTTTATAGAATTTTCTCGAATTTTTCCAAAGTCATTTGCTATTTTCTAATTGCTATTTGCATTTTCTCGATTTATTTAAAAGAAAACCTATTTTAAATCCTTCGAATAAGATCGGGCCAAGCCCAAAGACTATTCCAGCCCGCTCAATCCCACCGTTGATCGACATCGCCGGCCGCCGCCGCCGCGTTTTCCCGCTTGCCCCGTTGATTGTCGCCGTGGCCGCTTCGCCGCTGATCTCGCTCGTTCGCTCGCTCGCGCCGCTCGCGCCGTTGATCGCCATCGCACGCCGCTCGCCGCGCCATCGCCGCCGCCAGTGGGACCGCGACCGAAGTCGCCGCTCCGCTACGCCGCTTCTTCCTCGCGCCGCGCTTCCGCCATTGCCGGAGCTCGAAGCGCGTCCGACAAATGCGTATTCGTTCTCGATTCTTCGTGCCGACCCCACCAAATCATGTCTCCGGTTATTCCTTATCCGCTCCAAACCAAATCAAACCTCGAATCGGTTTCAATCTCCAAAATCTTTGAATTCAAAACCCGGCCGTTTGGACCCGATTTGGGGTTTCAAATCTCGCGTCTCCGAGCCTATAAATACTCCCTAGCACCGCCGACCTCCGCAACCCTAAGCCGCCACTCGCCGCCCGATCTCCTAGCGCCGCCGACATAAGCTTTAGGGTTTTCGGCCGAGCTTCTTCTCCGGTGGATTGCGCCGCCGCCGCCGCCGCCCTTGCTCAACTGACCGCACCATTATGATCGCAAGTCTCGGGCTACCTCGGCGCACCTTCGTCGCCGAGCATCGCTGAGCGCCGTCCGACAAAACCCGAGCTCTCTCCGCCGCTTCTTCCTCGCCACGCCATCTCCACAAACCCTGTGTGCTCAAACCAAGGCCCATGTGTGCGCATTAACCTCCTCTACACGTTGGTACCACTCACCGCCGGCGAAGAGCCGCTGTCACGGTGACCATCGGTCCCGAGCGCCACCGCCGCCGTTATCGCCACGGCGCCGGCGCCGGCTCGGTCTTGGTGTGGCGGCCGTGGCGCCAGATCAGCGCCAAGACACGCTGCGCGTGGGTCTTGGCCCATCAGCGCAGATCTCCCTGGTTCGGCACTCGGTCCACCGTGAACCGAGACCGACAAAGGGTCCCACATGTCGTAATTCTTTTAAATATAATTTTTTCCGAAATTCTACCGACGCAAGCATTGCGCAATAATCCGATTTTCCTTTATAAAATTAATTCGGGAAATTCGAGAAAATCCAATTTAGGGTTTAATTGATTTTTCCAATCTTCCAAAGCCCATATCTTTTGCATCCGAAGTCCAATTGAGCCCATTCAAATTTGTAAATTCATATAAAATTCAGATCTATTTAATGGTGAATTTTATTTGATTTTTGGAGTTTGTTTTGCCTCTATTATTTATTTGTTTTATTTCTTTTGTCTCGCTTATGTAGTAGACGCCGATACTTCGGGAATTTTGCGTAAGAAGGAGCACCTCAAGACCAAGACCAATATCTAGATCTATTCCAAGGCAAGTTATACCTTTGATCATTTTGAACCCAGTTTTCAAAATACTTTGTTTCCATGTACTGCATTCTATTTCAAGTATTTATTTAAATGCTTTTGGGTGTAGTTATTAATCCAAATTGTTATGCCACCTTGTCTATTGTATGCCATGATCTTTTGTCACCCTAGGTTGATTAATTATTAGTTGGTATTATTGTAGCACCAACGGGGTTGGTTAGATACGATTAGACGCTTAGCCATGCCACGAGTCATCATTTCATGTGAGAGTTGCAATTATAAACTTGACTAAGTGATTATGGAACCGTGTGATGAATCTGTGTGTCTGTGTGTGCTATTACTCGTTGATGGCATGTGTTGCACTTAATCAACAGGTGGGAAAAGATTTAGACCGAGGCAAGTGGTGGATTCTGTGAATGGTGGATCTGTGTGATATAAACTTTGTGATTTGGGTAAAATCGAAGTCTTGCCTTAGTCAATTAAGGACTTAACTTTGTGCGCCATTGAACTGGGCTTTCTGCATCACCACATGCCTAGTATGGGCCGGGCCTGACTTAGTAAGTTATGGAGTCTTGACATTGACAACTCAAAGTTGTATTTAAGCTATGTGATGGGTCGGAGGTGTGATATGTCACATCGCGGGACGGTTCATTGCATCCTCGCCCAATGGTGTGTGTCGCTCCAAGGGTCGTGTGTACAAATTGACGGCAGAAGCACACGAGGAGTGTCATTGTTTGAGATGAAGTCTCTCGAAAGGTTTTGTTGTGATCAACTCGATCCGTTGATTTCATCGTGGGGTAAAGTGTACAACCTCTGCAGAGTGATTAAACCAATCTATTCAATAGCCGCGTCCTCTGCTATGGACATGCTCGAATTTCACACGAGGGGTAGATTTTCATAAAACAAATGGGAAGGGTCACCGTGTGAAATAACTTGTTTAGACTGGTGTCCTTTGTGAAATCAATTGTTAACTTATTATTGTCTATTTGTTTTGAATTACGCTTTCAATCTATTATTTGTATTCAATTGCAAATGTTGCATTTCTCGCAAAATAACCACGTAGCCATTCCTTTGGAATAAGCCATCATGTATAAATGCATTCTGTGGTATGACTTATGTAGTACGGTGTGTACTCACTCTTGCTAAACAAATCAATGTATGGAGGAGTCGTCACCGCTTTTGAAGAAGAGTTCTACGAAGGTTGAGCGTTAGGGTCTTGATCCCATCGCTGTTCGTGGTAAATTGATGGGAGCCACCGAGTTTATTTCGCTTCATTGCAGCTTATTTCTTTATTGTCAGCCTTGCATGGCTTAATAAATGTAAAACTCGACCGTAAGGTCCCAACAGTTATTTGTTATATTAAATTTACTCGTTTATTCTTATATTCGTTGTATGGATGTGATATTTCATCAATGTTGATACTGTGTGCACTAGCGTGATCCTGGACTAGTGCAGAATACACAGAGGGTCCAGATTTGCATATTTGGGTCCCGACAGAGGTGGTATCAGAGCCATACTGACTGTAGGTCTTGACCCTAGTTAGATTGGCCGTTCTTAGTGAGTCCAAAACTATTTTCTAAAGCAAAATTAACTTACAAGATTAATTGAACTCCTTAACTCATCTCATGTCTCTCTTGACTCAACTATTGCTGAAATTCTTTCTCTCCCCGCTGTTTTAAAGTTGTTTTCATATCCTTGTCCATCTTGACAGATGCCTCGTCTTCAGAGTTATGGAGAGCGCAAGGGAGGACTTGCCGCCGAGCTTTGGAAGTTGCTACAAGTACTTGGAGGGTTCGATCGTCCATTGTACCGTGGCAGTGCTTGGATTGTGAACGGCCGAGATCGTGGAGTGATCTGCCATTTGACCGTCTACGCCCGGCAGAACACCTGTACTGTTAGCATCGCATGAGTTATAGGATTCTGCCCTCGCTTGGTCGGCCGCCACGCGTCGGACACGCCGGCAGAGCTCGCGGCCGCTCTCGTTGTCGGAATGGTCGACAAGATCGTAGCTCCACCATTAAAACGTTAATCGTTGTCATTAGCACAGATAACAGTGTAGATCCTGGTTTAATGGCTGTCTTAATGCACTTTGTTTCACCGACGTGTGGGTCCCATGAACAGAAATCAAGGCATTTAATTAAACCGGCTTGCACTTGAGTCTATTACATGTGGGCCTAAGGCTATTAGTGCATAGTAATCCTCCTCTGTGGACCATGTGCATTGTGTTGTGGACCGAAGGTCCACGCACTATTCAGTGAACCTAGTCAATGACAGGTGGACGCCACCTGTCAGTAGGAAATTAAATTAGAAAATAAAAATAAGAAAATACACTATTCATTGGACCCCACCTGTCAGTCACCATGGCAGCTCAGGTCTCGGTGCAAAAAGTATTAACCGATTATACAAAACCTGAAATGATTTATTTGTACACTGAAAAATACATCTAACTTCAAAAATGCATAACTAGTTCATTTTAATTCCAAAAACAGTGAAACCAATTTTTTTATTTTTCATTTTAAATGAACTTTATTCTAAAATAGGTTTCAACCTTGTCACTATCTCAAAAAACATATTTTGTGGAGTGAGGTCCAAAATTGAATTATTATTACATTATAAATTGCTATTAACTTTAAAAAGTCATAAATAATTCATAAAAACTCCAAATAAGATGAACCAAGTTATTTTGGCCTTGTAATAATATTATCTATCCATTTTTGTAATCCTTATGTCCGCCACTACTCTAGAAATTTTTGCGAAAACTTTAAATGCTGTGAACAGTAACAGATTCTATTTAAATTGGATTTTTCTGAAAGCTGATTTTCAAACAGCTATAACTTTCACATACAAACTCCAAATGGAATAATTCTTTCACCTAAATTCATCTAAAATCATGATCTGCCCACTGTATAATTTTCATATTTGGGATTATATTGAATATTTGGATATTTTTCGATGTTTTCTTTCTTATTCGATGTTTTCGTTTGTTTGATAGTGTTCGACGATACGAGTGTGATCGAGAGTGATATTCAGCAATACCTGGACCATCCCTAACAAAGGCAAGCAGTTCTTTCGTTGATGCATGTTAAATTCCTATTACTTTCGAAAATGTATCTTTGTTGTTTTTCAACTATTCTATGCAATTGGTTAATTTCAAATACTTGTATGTCAAATGGGTAGTTTAGTTATATCCACTTGCTGCATTGGCCCTTCTTTGAATGTTGATTACCATTTTACCTTGGATAATTAACGATATATGTTATATGGGAATGTTTGCTAATTTGTAGCATGTTGCTTAGCCATGCTAGTAGTTGTAGTCGAAAATGGTTGATGGAGCTAGTCCATCGGTCGATGGATTGAATTGAACCTTGATGAAATTTGAGGATTATTATGGATTGAATTATGTTGAATTTTAGGAACATGTTCAGATCGTTGAATCTGGTTATTGTGGACTTGTTGGGTAGTGGTTTTTGTGTGTTGGACTTGGACGGGTGATAAGGTGATGAAGGGAGGTTATCCCGGATTCGTGTAGCCCCATCTGGGTATTTGAGGACCGGTCTGTGGTGTGATGAACCAAGTCTTACATACAACCACATGCTGGGATAATGACGAAGGCTTGGCTAACTAATTTATTGTGAGTTAGCTATTAGAACACAATTAGGTTGACAACTTTTATTGTTACTGTTTATCTGTTATGTTGTCAATCTAGTGCGGACATGTTAAGTGTTTTCTTACTTGTCCTTAAGGGTCTTTTGTGTATGCCGGTTAGCTGCGCAAAGGACTTACTTACACAACGGGGTTCACATGTGGTTCTAGGCGACCGACAGTCTGCCATGGGATTCTGTTCCTCGGGTGGTTTGATAGTTAGGACATGGCATTGTAACGGCCTTGTTATGATATCTCAGTCACACTCCTACGGAAGAGTGCATAGAGACAGTACGAGGTATTCATATCGTGTGGGGAAAGCTATACACCTTGCAGAGTTAAATAAATATATTCGAATAGTCGTGTCCCCAGTTATGGACATCACTTGTGGGAAAGCATGCACAGTTAGCTTATGGGAACTTTGGTTTGGGTTATGGTTGGAAAAGTTATGTCATTATGTTAATTCGTTCAGATCTGAAATTGTTATCACGAACGGGAAGTTCGCGTGATGATTTTGTTAAAGAATACTTGTGCCACGAACGGGTAGTTTATGTGTTCATTATTTTTGGAGTATCTACTGTTGTTGATCATAAATTGGGATTACCTACTGTTATATAAGTTTTTCAAATGTTTTACAAATGGCAATTTGAATTTATATCGTTTATCTCAATCAAAAACTTTCTTTATGCTAAAAATAAGCCATGTAAACCTATCCTTTGACACTGGAATGCATTTATTATATGTTGTTATTCGTAAGTCTTGCGAGTACATTTTTGTACTCAGCTCCATTGTTCATGTTGCAGGTGAGAAGTCGTTCAAATTAGGTTAAGTACTTCGGGCGCTACGACTTTAACTCCAGTTGGTTGCTTGTGGGTTTTGGGCATGCTAACTCGGTTTTGCTCTTTTATTTCTTTATTTATCATCCGCTGCAATTTATTTGAGTTATGTTTAAATTTGGCCGGTCTGCCCTCTTATGCAAACTTGTACGTGAAGGTTCTATTTAATGATGTTGTAATAGCGATTATATTATTTTGTACATTGTGTATGGATGTGAATGCAATGTTGTGTTAGGATATATGCATGTTAGCCACTGATCCTTTGGAGCTAACATGAGACACATATCCGGGCACTCGGAATCGTATTTGTCTCTCGTTAAGTATTACATTTTCGGCGTAATTAGTTTGCTTGAAATGGATCCGATCTTAGGGGCTCACAGCATTGGTATCAGAGCCATACTGATTATAGGTTAAAGCCGTAGCAATGGACGTTACTAGGATTTTGATTTACAAAGAATATTTTCAAGCTATCAAAAGTTTTGCAAAATGCAAGTAATATAAATTCCTTTCTTTCTTACCAATAATAGCATCTGAATCTCACCTCACTATTCTTTGGATTTGAGAAAAATCATTTTCTTCATTGCTCGTCTCTCTTTTCAATCACTAGAAACGTTAAATAGTCACCGGCGAAGAACATCGGCAGAAGGACGAGAAGATGGTGCCTTGCTGCAATATTAGGATTAAATTAGGATTATTCTTAGAATATATACACCCTAAGGATATTATTAATTAGCTTGTAGATGCTGGATTTTGTGGAGATCATTTGTCCTCTTTGTTCCAAGTAGTTGTGCATCGCCTACGGGCTGGTTGTATGCAACTATGTCGGAAAACTAACCATGTTTCGTTTGTATCTTGTGCTGTCCACCTGGACTATAGCACCCCATTTCATGTTGCATAAATGTGTTTTCATTGTGCATTCATGCTAGGTTAAGTTACCCCCTTTGCTATCAATTGCTTACCTTATGCTTTACCCTAATTCCTTTTTGCCGGTTGCTAACCACTCGTATGGCAACATGATGTCGAGTCGAAAAACCCATTTGACATCGGAAGTAATGGAGGACTCACAGCCTGTGGGTTCTCAAATCCCCGATGATTAACCCCCGAATCCTCAAGGGCATAATCCGGAGCACCTCGACCTGCAATTTCAGCACGTGGGTTGGCCAGAAGAAGTGACTCCACCTCAGCCATCAAAGGCCGAAGTGTTGGCCCAGATGGAACAAAGTTAGCAAGATTAGACTCGGATCTTGCAGCACATTGCTCAGAACACCGCTAGTGTCCAAGGTGCTCAAATGACAGCAGGAGGAGCCGGTCTCTATGGCTCCCGATTTGCTAATTTTCTGAGCACAAAGCCTCCCGTGTTCTCTCGTTCGGAGGATCCTCTTGAGGCTGATGATTGGCTTTGGACCATCGAACGGAAGTTGACCCTAACTGAGTGTGCCAACAACGAGAAGGTCTTCTATGCCTCCAACCAACTAGAAGGGGTAGCTTGTGCATGGTGGGATAATTTTTGCGCCATGCAACCCGCCAGTCACGTTCCCACATGGGACGAGTTTCGGACGGCCTTCTGAGCGGCACATGTTCCCTCAAGCATCGTGTGTATCAAGAGACGTGAATTCCTCGCACTGAAGCAAGACAACAAGTCCGTGATAGTGTATCTCTACGAGTTCAATCATTTGGCTCGTTACGCTCCGGACGATGTCTCCACCAATGCAAGGAAGCAAGACCGATTCTTGAATGGGCTAATGAAGTGATGCAACGCACTCACAGACATGACTTCCACGACTTCCAATAATTGGTTGATAAGGCTATTGTAGTAGAAAATAAAATGCAAGCAGTTGAGGAATTGCGAAAACACAAGAGGGATGCCCAAATTTCAGCAAGCCGCAGTTTTCATGAACCGTGTGCTTGGCAGCCCGATCCTCCTGAATTTCAAGATCCAACACCTCTGAGGGATCATATGCAAAAGTCTCATCTACCTCAGAAAGAAATCCAGCCAGGGTAGCCTGGAAAGAAATTTCGAAGCCAACTCCATCGAAACAAGCAAGTGACTTGTTTCACTTGCGGCAATCAAGGCCATTTTGCGGATTTTTGTCCAGAGAAGCGCCAAGCTATCACCATTCAAGGTCAAGACCTTGAAACGTCCCTTGATCATAGGCCTGATGTCACTGTTCGTTCTTTATCGGTCTCTTTCGGTGCTAACTCGGTTCTTATGTTCATATCAACCAAGTCACGCCGTGCGTTAACGCCGTCTTTTGTTTTGCCAGCAATGTTCAGTAAGAGACCAATCAAGCTATCACATACATTCTTCTCCACGTGCATGACGTCGATGCAGTGGCGAACTTCTAAGTGCTCCCAATATTTTCAAGCTATCAAAAGTTTTAAAAAAATGCAAGTAATATAAATTCCTTTCTTTCTTACCAATCCTAGCATCTGAATCTCACCTGACTATTCTTTGGATTTGAGAAAAATCATTTTCTTCATTGCTCGTCTGTAACATCCCAAATATGGATTTGTGTCTCAAATGTAAGAAAATAAGAAGAAATTAAAACTTTTCTTGCATCTTGAAGCCCTTGGTAATTTTTGTAATTCTTTTAAAAGAATTATGGAAAATCAAAATTAAATCCTCATTTGACTCCAATCAAAAACCTTTGTGGCAAAGGTCTTGTGCCAAACCCCTGCAAAGATTTTTTTTCTGAGTTCCTTGGAGGCTTGAGAACACCTCAGAATTATTCCATGATTTTTAGAAATTATTTGATAATTTTGGGAGGCAAGTCAAAGCTTGGTCAAACTATAATTTTCAACTTCTAGCATTTCTGGAGAAAAATTCAGTGCATGAAAATCTCTGAACATTTTATGGGAGGTTCCCCCTGCTGTCAGCAATCTCCAGTTAAAATTTCATAATTTTTGGAGCTTGTTTGCTACCTCAAATAATTCTCAAAATCGATGTTTAAATTCAAATCCTAACCGGTTTTCACTGCTCTCGGTTCGGATCGGACTCGGGCTCGAGCCACTTGACTTGATTCGATCAACTAAACGCACCGGCTCGGCCGTTCGGGCGCGAGGTTGTGAGCCGTTGGATCGCATCGAACGCCCACGCCGCAGAGACGCTCGATCATCCGAGCGCCGATCCATCCGAACCGCTGATTCCAAATCGAGGGTCCACAATCGCGTGAACGCTCGGACTATCCGAACGCCTCGCGCAACGTGAACCGTAGGATCCAAAACAACGGCCCTTGATCAACCGAACGATGGAATCGTTTTAATCCACCCGTTCTAACTCAGCCGTTCGATTTCAATCCGACGGTCGACACGCCGTCTCCTTCCTCCGGTCACTCGCGGCTCTGCGCCGGCCATGGCGTGCACAGAGAAGAAAAGCAGCGCTTGCCGCCCACTCTTCTCGCCGCTTTAAACGGCTAGCTCACGCATTAAATGCCCGCCGTGCTCCTCCATCAGGCATCCATTCTTCAACCGCTCCCGCCGCCTCGCGCCTAATGGTCGTGTTGACCGAAGGGAGATATCACCGTTGCCCTCTGCCGTCCTCAGCTATTTAAACTCCATTGCTTCGCCCTTGGCTTCCTTTAGCACCTCCGCAACTCCAGCTAGTACTCACCAGCTTGCTTGAGCTGCAGATCCTCGCAATCCCCTCGGCCGCCATTGTTGAGCTTGGAGCTTCGGTGGAGGCGGTGCAGCAGGGGTTTTCTTCTTCAAGTCTTTGCTCCCTCTGCTCCCCCTTTACTCTCTGAATCTTAACCCTCACTCAATTTGGGTAAATTTTCTCAGGGCTCGGCTGAATTTGGATTTCCCCCTTTTCGGCCGAAATCCGCATTCTTCTTCACCCGAGCCGTCTCGACTCTCCTTGGTGCATTCTTTGCGCTCAGGTAACTCCTTTTTAGTCCCTAGTTTCTTGGCACCCGCTCCCTTGGACCGCAGCTGAGCTCTTTGCCGTTTTTCATTTTGGTCATTTTCGGTCCTCTCGGTTCTCTCCGGCTTGTCGACGTTCTGGACCACCGCAGCCAAATCCATTGGTACCATTAGGTGCGTAATGATGTTTGGGACCCATTTTGGGCACTTCCTCGCACCGCCGCGGCCAGAGCCACCGGCGGCGAGCCGATCTTCCCCGTTGTTTTTGCCGGACGAAAACAGGGAGACGATTTGAACGTGAGTCAATTTGGACCGTCGATCCTTAGATCTACAACCCACATTCGCGTGGAAATTTGAGTTCGTCGCGAGTTTCGGTCTGTGGCCCGTTGAATCCAAGATCAACGGTCCCTATTCGAGTCCGTGCGGATCGTTGGATCCCAGATTAGCGGCTCGTGTGCGTGTGGACGTTCGGACCGCCCGCGCGCTCGGATCCACGTGTACCGTTGGATACAGATCCAACGGTTGATGTTTAGGGTTTCGGGGCGAGCGCTGCTGCCACCGAGTGACTTGGACCGTTGGATCCAAGATCAACGCCCAAGTTCGCCACGCCGATTCTCATTTCGATTTTTCCGAAAGGATTTATTTATCAACTGAAAAATGTGATAACTTGTAAAATGCATAACTAATTCATTTTAAATCCTTTTCGGTTGATTCAAATTTTGTTAGTTATGTTTTGGGCTAAACTTAAATCTAAAAATGTTTCCAACCTCAGTATGGCTCCAGAAAATTTTGCTAATGAATAGTAGCATTTTTTATTTATAAAAGCTGAGCAAAAATTGTTTTGGTCATATCTTTTGCATTAAGAATCCAAATCAATTGGTTCTTATTGCTAAATTCCTTATAAATCATGATCTTGCTACTTTAAAATTTTCAGAAATTTTGGAGAAAGTTTACTGTTGGGTCTTTGTGTTTTATTAGTTCTTATCGGTTCTTTTTCGCTTTCTCGTTAGGATCCGAAGAGCACGTTGACAATATAATTGATCCTCAGCAACATCTGGACCCACAGCAAACAGGCAAGTAGTTTGATCATGTTAATCCCATTATTTTTCAAGTCTAATATATTGATTTCAACTTGTATGTATGCATTGCTATTTTGTTGTTAAATTATGGTTAGTATCCTATAGTTGCATAATCTGTAGGAATTGTTTATCCTCTACTACCATGAGCCTAGGTTATTTGTTGTGATTTGAGTTCGATGGATGAGCTCTTGTCACTTAGTAGATTGCGGTTTGAAATTGCTTAGAAATGCTTAGTTTCGGTAGTAATGGGCGATCACCGATTTTAGTCGATTATCTTGATCACACATCTAAATATTATTCCATTATGTCCAGCACTTGTGCTTTGTTACTTTGTAAAGTCAAAAACTGAAAATAAAACTGTTTTAGACTTGGGCACAATGGTATGTAGGTGTGATCTGTTGGTGTGAATGGATTGGTGCCTAGGTCATCAAGGACCGAGTTACTTGTGTCACTAAGCCAAGCGCTTATGCGTGCTAACCACGCGAGAGGGATATGGGACCTCTCTTGACTTAGTACTTTGGCGTGTGTTATCTCCGAGTCGCAGGAGGGGGTTGTGTGAAAAAGGATATGTGTTCTTGTGTTGGGTGTGCGGTGGTGGAGATTCCGGGTAGGCTTTCCACCTCGAGGGGCCTCGTAGTTGTCCAATGCTTTACCTACGACGGGTAGTTGACCGAGGCTTTACGATGACTCCGACACAACGTATGGGTTTCTATCCATACGGGCAGCTCGTAGTTAATACACAATATTGGAAATATCTCATAGGACTTAGCCGTGCTGGCATATCTAAGGAAGTGTGCTTAATAGCTTGGCAAAAAGGCGGTCTGGTGTGTGGGTACATTGGTACACCCCTGCAGGGTATAAAACTATTCGAATAGCCTCGTCCTAGGTTATGGACATGCTTGGTAAGGTCGTGCAAGAACTAGACTACAACCTTTTAAATTAAAATTTGCCATGGTTAGTATGAATGGGTAATTCATGCTATTGTTGTGGTGACTAATGGGTTAGTCACTTCCAGGATTATTGTTGTCATCTATCTATTGTTATATTGTTGTCATTTACGGTTATTTGAACATTAAAAACAGATTTGTGAACTTGCTTTCAAATGTACTACATTATTGCAAATAGAGATTGCTTTGTGCTGAAAATGAAACATACAGCCTCCACTTAAATAAGCTTGCATGTAGCATATGTATAGGTCTGTTACTCTACACGTAAGTCTTGCGGAGTACAATTTTTGTACTCATTTGCTTTACTTAACTATTTGTTGCAGAGGGGAAGGTGAGCCCCAAGGGCCTCACTTTTGTGAGATGTGCTGTGGATTCGACGACTAGCTTGGCGGTCCGGTCGGTTGCCTTGTGGGTTAAAAGCACACTGATTAGCTCTTTTGGTTTATGGCCATCTTATGGCACTTTTGCTTCCGCTGTTCAATTTCTATATGTATATGTCATTTGGCCGGTCGGCCTCTCTTTTGTAATAACTATCCTTTAGTTATGTTAACTTTTGGTTTGTTGCTTGCTTCGGTTCTATGTGAATGAATGGAATTGATGCATGAATTTTGTAAAGAGGTGTGTATACTGCATTTCTGGGAAGTATACATGTCTCGAGTAGACGGGTTATTTTGTTTGTGATGCTGGGGTCAATTGGTGACTAAGCATTACAAGCCCAATAATCCGGGGTCCTCACATCGTCTCTCTTTTCAATCACTAGAAACGTTAAATAGTCACCGGCGAAGAACATTGGCAGAAGGACGAGAAGATGGTGCCTTGCTGCAATATTAGGATTAAATTAGGGTTATTCTTAGAATATATACACCATAAGGATATTATTAATTAGCTTGTAGATGCTGGATTTTGTGGAGATCATTTGTCCTCTTTGTTCCAAGTAGTTGTGCATCGCCTCACGGCAAAGTGTTGTATGCAACTATGTCGGAAAACTAACCATGTTTCGTTTGTATCTTGTGCTGTCCACCTAGACTATAGCACCCCATTTCATGTTGCATAAATGTGTTTTCATTGTGCATTCATGCTAGGTTAAGTTACCCCCTTTGCTATCAATTGTTTACCTTATGCTTTACCCTAATTCCTTTTTGCCGGTTGTTGACCACTCGTATGGCAACATGATGTCGAGTCGAAAAACCCATTTGACATCGGAAGTAATGGAGGACTCACAGCCTGTGGGTTCTCAAATCCCCGATGATTAACCCCCGAATCCTCAAGGGCATAATCCGGAGCACCTCGACCCGCAATTTCAGCACGTGGGTCGGCCAGAAGAAGTGACTCCACCTCAGCCATCAGAGGCCGAAGTGTTGGCCCAGATGGAACAAAGTTAGCAAGATTAGACTCGGATCTTGCAACACATTGCTCAGAACACCGCCAGTGTCCAAGGTGCTCAAATGACAGCAGGAGGAGCCGGTCTCTATGGCTCCCGATTTGCTAATTTTCTGAGCACGAAGCCTCCCGTGTTCTCTAGTTCGGAGGATCCTCTTGAGGCTGATGATTGGCTTTGGACCATCGAACGGAAGTTGACCCTAACTGAGTGTGCCAACAACGAGAAGGTCTTCTATGCCTCCAACCAACTAGAAGGGGTAGCTTGTGCATGGTGGGATAATTTTTGCGCCATGCAACCCGCCAGTCACGTTCCCTCATGGGACGAGTTTCGGACGGCCTTCTGAGCAGCACATGTTCCCTCAAGCATCGTGAGTATCAAGAGACGTGAATTCCTCGCACTGAAGCAAGAAAACAAGTCCGTGATAGTGTATCTCTACGAGTTCAATCATTTGGCTCGTTACGCTCCGGACGATGTCTCCACCAATGCAAGGAAGCAAGACCAGTTCTTGAATGGGCTAACAGAAGTGATGCAGCTGGCACTCGCTGTACATGACTTCCACGACTTCCAATAATTGGTTGATAAGGCTATTGTAGTAGAAAATAAAATGCAAGCAGTTGAGGAATTGCGAAAACACAAGAGGGATGCCCAAATTTCAGCAAGCCGCAGTTTTCATGAACTGTGTGCTTGGCAGCCCGATCCTCCTGAATTTCAAGATCCAACACCTCTGAGGGATCATATGCAAAAGTCTCATCTACCTCAGAAAGAAATCCAGCCAGGGCAGCCTGGAAAGAAATTTCGAAGCCAACTCCATCGAAACAAGCAAGTGACTTGTTTCACTTGCGGCAATCAAGGCCATTTTGCGGATTTTTTGTCCAGAGAAGCGCCAAGCTATCACCATTCAAGGTCAAGACCTTGAAACGTCCCTTGATCATAGGCCTGATGTCACTATTCAGAACACCGGTTGTGCTCATCTGAACTATGTCACCGCCGAGGAGGCGCAGGAAGCACCCGACGTCGTGTTGGGCACTTTTCTAGTCAATTCGACTCTCGCGGCTGTATTGTTTGACTCTGGGGCCTCTCATTCTTTCATGTCTAGAGGCTTTGTTACACTCCACAATATATCCCTCAGCTTGATGCCTGCACCTATGATGATTCAATCGCCCAGCTCAGAAATGAGAAGCATCCACGAATGTCGTGGAGTGGAGGTTGAGATCAAAGGAGTGAAGTTTTCGACCAATCTTATTGTGATAAATTTAGCGGGCCTTGATGTTATTATTGGGATGAACTGGCTGTCCAAGAATCATAGTCAAATTGATTGTGCCCGCAAATTTATCACTCTTACAAGTCCTCTTGGTGTTCAAGTCGAAATAGTTCCAAAATTGGAGCATATGCATCTCTATGCCCCTAGAGTGAAGAATTGTTGGATTTGGGTAAAGTTCCAGTGGTATGTGAGTACTCAGATGTATTTCCCAAGGAACTACCGTGCATGCCACCCTCACGAGAAGTTGAATTCGTGATCAAGCTGCAGCGCGGAACTGCTCCAATATCAAAACGGCCTTATCGAATGCCACCAAATGAGTTGGTTGAATGAAGAAGCAACTCGCGGAACTCCAAGAGAAGGGTTTCAGTAGGCCGAGCTCCTCACCTTAGGGATGCCCTGCTATATTTGTGAAGAAGAAGGACCACAATTTATGGATGTGTGTTGACTACTGTCCGTTGAATGAGGTATCCGCTTCCACAGATTGATGATTTGTTCGACCAGATGACCGGTGCCCATATATTCTCCAAAATTGACTTGAGATTGGGTTATCATCAAGTCAGGATTAGATCAGAAGACATTCCCAAGACGACATTCTCAACACGTTATGGCTTGTACGAGTACACCATTGTGTCCTTCGGTTTGACTAATGCACCGGCCTTGTTCATGAATCTGATGAACTCAGTGTTTATGGAGTATTTGGATAAATTTGTGGTCGTATTTATTGATGACATTCTCATATACTCCAAATCTAAAAGGGAGCATGATGAACACCACCGACTTGTGTTGGACAAGCTCTGGGAACATCGACTCTATGTAAAATTCAGTAAATGTGAGTTTTGGCTAAAAGAAGTCGCCTTTCTAGGCCATGTTCTATCCGAAAGAGGAGTTGCTGTGGATCCAAGCAAAGTACAAGATGTGCTTAATTGGAGACAGCCAAGTTCATATCTGACGTCTGCAGTTTCCTCGGTCTTGCAGGTTATTATTGTCGTTTCATCGATAATTTATCGAAAATAGCAAGACCGATGACCCAATTGTTGAAGAAAGAAAAGAAGTATGAATGGTCATTGGAATGTGAAGGAGCTTTCAGATCATCTAACCTATGCTCCGGTGTTAGTTCTGCTGGATATCCATAAAAACTTCGACATCTACTGTGATGCATCTCACCTTGGTCTTGGTTGTGTTCTTATGCAAGAAGGCCGAGTTGTGGCGTCTGCGTCCAGACAATTGAGGCCTCATGAGGTGAATTGTCCCACTCGTGACCTTGAGCTTGCAACAGCGGTCCATGCTCTGAAGATATGGTGACATTTTTTTTGTCGGCAATCGCTGCGAAGTCTACACTGATCACAAAAGTTTAAAATATATTTTCTCTCAAGCCGATCTGAATCTAAGGTAGAGAAGATGGATTGAATTAATCAAATACTATGATATGGGACTCCATTATCACCCAGGAAAAGCCAATATCGTTGATGATGCATTGAGTCGAGAATCGCAATGCAATTGCATTTCGGTTAGACCTGAAACGGAGTCCCTATGCAACGAATTTTAGCGGCTCAACTTGGAGATGGTTAGCGAGGGTTTTCTTGCTACCTTGGAAGTGAAACCTACCCTAAAGGACCAGATCAAGACGGCCCAGAAAAATGGCAAGGGTATGGAAAGAATTAAGGAGGAAATGAAGGCCGGCAAAGCCAGGTGTTTCTCCGAGGACCACCAAGGTGTTTTGTGGTTCAGAAAGCGGTTGGTTGTGCCAAATGATGCGAAGCTTAAAGAACTAATCTTTCATGAAGCCCATGATTCTCTTTTCTCTATTCATTCAGGAAGCTCAAAAATGTATCAAAACTTGAAGTAAAAATTGTGGTGGACTCGGATGAAGCGGGAGATTGCACGGTTCATTGCAGAGTGTGGCATATGTCAACGGGTGAAAGCTGAGCACCAACAGCCAGTGGGCATGCTTCTACCCCTCCCTGTCCCCGAATGGAAGTGGGATGAAATTGGGATGGATTTCATCACCGGGCTTCCAAAGACTCAGCAAGGGTACGACTCTATATGGGTGATTGTCTACCGTTTGTCGAAAGTTGCTCATTTTATTCCCGTCAAGACCACCTATTCAGGAAATCGATTGGCGGAGTTGTACATCTCAAGAATTGTACATCTCCATGGTGTGCTGAAGAGGATTGTTTCCGATCGAGGTACTCAATTTACCTCGCATTTCTAGAATTGCCTCCATGAAGCAATGGGAACTAGTCGAGACCAAATATGAGCTGGTCGTAGGCTGGTCGAAACCTGGTTGTAAGGAGTTGCGAACTGGTCGAGACCAAATAGGACCTGGTCATAGATCATATTGCATTAAGGTTCGTCCGATATAATTCGTGTGTATTCGGGAATCGTTATGTCCTGCTAGGTGCCGTTGACGACTCGTGATCGGAAAGGAGTTTCTGAGTCACAACCGATTATGCATGAACATATAGGGTCACACACTTAACGGGTTGGAATGAACTAGTACGGATACGATTCGTCAAACGTGTTCGGATAGGATCCGTCAAGGGCACTATTTAAGGAGATGCTTGAGGCTGTTGGGAATAGAGATAGGTAACAGAGGAGGCACACAACAAGAGTTGACATGAGTTGCTCCAAACCCTAGTCGCCATCTTCTTGAGAGAACCTTCCCGTGCGACTTGGTGCTAGCACACCGGCGTACGGTGTTCCTACTCTAGACGTGTAGATACCTTGGAGGCGCTACTGCGGTTGCTATTACGCTCGAGGACGATCCGCGACATTGCAAGGAAAGCGATCGGTTGCTGGAGCAGACGATCAGCGACAGCTACACTTGGCGATCGATTACGTTGAACGATCAACTACGTCTGGCGATCGACTACAACCACTATGCGAGTAAAATCCCACAATAGAGGAAGGAGGAGGAGGGAGCAATCCAGTGGGAGTCCTCCCTGCCATTTGTTGGGATCACAAACAAGCGCACCCGAAACTGGTTCAGAGTGAGGTCATCAACCACGTCTTCGGGCGCCATCTTTTTCATAAACCCGATAGACGAGGAGGTGTCCTAACGTCTGGTAAGATATGTCGAATAACCTAGTTGTAAATAAGTCCATAACTTCATAGAGTCAAAATTAACATGATAGCCTCTTGTAGCAAACATTGAATACCAAATCTTCCTAAGGCTCCTTCAAAGCAGTTAGGGAGAGGGATATGCTATCCATAGCTCTAGGAAACAAGGAGCACGCGGGTCGCACGCAAGGCCTTGGGGTTTACATACCTTGGAGGCAGGGATTCCCGCACGACTCTGAGGAGTATAGGAGTAGGAAGAGATCCAAGGCAGAGTGCGAGGAAAAATTGAAAGAGGAGATTCGTGCACAATTTCGAGGATATATAACATCATTGGAGGAAATATTGGATCAAGTCCTCAACCATTCGCAAGCCGCCCTCGTTATTTTGGAAGCTAGTCCCCCTGAACGTCAGAGTAGCTACTCGTCCACGCCACTTTCTGAACATAGCGATGTGTAATTACCTATCGACGACATCCAGGTAATGTACATCTTTGCAATGCTACATAGATAGATCTGTTAGACACCTTAGCTAATTGTGTATCGCTGGCTCCATTTCCGTTGAGGCTGGGTGGGGGATGGTGCATCCATGCCCGCCAGGGACGCTGGTGCATGGTGCCCAGCTAGGGTCTGGTTTCGTGAAGGTCTAGGTGGACATGGTACATGATGTTTTCAAGGCCATCCTACTGGAGAAGTCCCCAAATGATGAGATCATGATACTAGGGGATGTCGTCCACACATTCGTCCAGTGGCCCAAGAGGGACATCGCACCTAGTCCCTTCCATGCCAGCATCTACCCAGCGTGAACAACTAGCCTCTCCACACGACCATCTATAGCCTGCGGCCTCTCCGACCCTCGCTTTGATGTCCCCGCTGGAAAAGCTCCCAAATGATGAGATCATGACACTAGGGGATGCCATCCACACATTCGTCTAGTCGTTGAAGAGGGACATCATCCTGGACCCTTCCATGCCGACATCTACACAGCATGAACAGTTGGCCTCTCCACATGGCCATCTACAGTCTGCGGCCTCTCGGACCCTCCCTTTGATGTCCCCAAGTGCACCTGATTCACGTCAGTAGGCCACCATCTCGGCTCCCATGGAAACCACACCGAGCATTTACGTACAGTGTGCCTATTCGTCTCCCGTGAAGAATACATACCAGCATGTCAGCAAGACCAAATTGAAAAAAATCAAGGCGCCTCAAAAGCAATGGACATACTCTATTGGAAAGCAGTTGGTCCTGGATATGCTCGTAGCGGACCTTGGAATGGCTGTCGCTTCTTTGCATGCGTGGTACATGGATAAGACCAACGATATGAGGAAAAAATACCCTTCGAGTTTAACCATCAAGTACACGGTGGGGAATTTCCTCCACGAGCCCGACTTCTTCATGATGGGCTTCGACGACTTGTTCGATCTCTTCAACCTCGAAATACTCGATGCCTCACTTTTAAGATACTAGACATTATAAGTATGTAGAATTATGGTCTACATTCATATAATACTGATAATACCATAACTCCTTGCTTATGTATAGACACATGACACTAGAAGCCAAACGAAGAAAAGAACTGGTCGGTTTTCTCGACCCACACTTGTTCTCTGAGTAATGCATCCTACATCGAGGATTACATAGCAACGGGACTACTTGCTCACAATGACAAGGAGTACATACTTGCACCATACATCTAGGGGTAAGTGCTAGTTTTAAAGACTATGGTGGCAAACATATGTAGGTGGCACTGGATTCTAATTGTCATTGTACCAAAAAGGAACAAGGTAATATACCTTGATTCCATAATCAAGAGCCAGCACGACTTCACAGTTGTGCAACAATTAATCAATAGGTAAACTTATTTCATCCATAAATAATTTTATGTACCCTTCGTTTGCAATGGCTGAGGCTAACCTTTTTGAATCACATAGGTCATTCGGCTTGTACATTGCTGAAGGAGGGAGACACGTGGAAGGGAACACTGCACTACGACATGTGGCACAATTTTTGGTACCTGCTAGTACACAATAATCCTTCATCATACTTTATAATGATGCCTCTATAGCTGAACATACATATGTATGTAATTCTATTTTTCTAGTGCCACCAGCAGCTATAGAGCAACGTATATGGATTCTATATTTGCCATCATATGCAAGAAATTATGGGTGATATGCATAATGATCCCTTGTCAATCTTCGAATAATTTTTTCCTACTTATCAATTATATATATATATATATATATATATATATAAAAGTGCTTACGACTTTACTCTTCATAGCGATAGGGAATCAAGATCCCTTTAAGTACAGTTCAATTACAAGAACTCTCCGAAATTCGAGGACGGCTCGCCACCTTCTTAATGTCGGTCGTCATTCACACAAAATGAGAGTTTCACACGGGCTGAATAAAATTTTTAGTGACAGACAATGTTTTCTTATTGTATCTGTGTAATCATGTTGTAAAAACATTATGACAATTCATCTATAATAAATCAACAAATTTGTTTATCTATGATATATATGTGTATTGGTGATATTTCTATGTATTTGCGTATTTTCTTGTATATGTTATCTGCATATTATTTTTAGAGGGTATGGCTAGCATTTCCTGAGGTTAGCCGAAAAACAGAAAAAATATTTAGGTATAGAACAAACTATCACAGATGGTTTTGTGGTATAAACCGTCTGTGATAGTAAGCCTTCATAGATGGCTACCACGAATAACCTTTTGTGATATGTCTCCAATCATAGACGGTTGGTACATATAACCATCTTTGATAGTAAGCCTTCACAAATGGTTTTTGGTAGAAACTGTCAATGATAGTAAGCCTTCATAGACGATTTTTGGTAGAAGTCGTCTGTGATAGTAGGACTTCACATATGGCTTCGATCCAAAACTATCTGTACTGTGACTTATCACAAACAGCTTCTACCCAAAACCGTCTGTGTTGTTCCTTATCACAGACGGCTCACAAACTGTCTGTCCTGTTATCACAGACATATAAATTTAGACGGATCAAAAGCCGTCTACGAAGATGGTTTAGAACCGTCTATGATGACCTTTGTGTAGTAGTGTATATGACAAAAGTCCATAGATGAGTGACTATACAAAGGACATATAAAGTGACGACTTAAGTCGGTAAGGCATGCCAGAGAGACGATGTAATTTCTGTGAAATACATCCAGTCTGAAAGAAACTTGGCATATCCTTTCACCAAAGGAATGCTGCGAAAGGCCATCTTTCCAATGTCAAAGGGAATGGGGCTCATACCCTTGTAAAGGCCCACATTGGTGGTAACCTGTCCTAATAGATCGGAGATCCTGTGAACTAGGCTCTAGGACAACAAATTGTGTGGGATTTGAGAGCACATCTAAGAGTCCCGTTAGCTGGAGTGCTCTTTTGGAATGGGAGGTTGAACTATAACTTTTAATGAATTCGATACCTGTATGGCATCGGGAATCGTCCTACGGGATTGTAACAACCCATATTTCTTTTTCCAGTTGAAAATAAAATTTAATTATTTTCTAGAATTTTTTGAATTTTAAAAGCTTTCTCCTAATTATTTTAAAAGTCAAAATAAATTATTTGCAAAATTTAATTACCAATTATGAGTTGAAAATATTTTATTTAAGTCCAAACTGACTCAAAGAATTTTTGTGAATTTTTTTTTCAAGATTTTTGTACTTTATTAACTATTTTCTAAAGACTAAATAAATTAACTTAATTATTTTAATCACTAATCTTTTGAACATCCGGAAACAATGGTCGGGCCAAATCCTTCCCTGGCCCACGGCCGTTTCTTCTGCGCCAGCTGCGCCGTCGACCGACCTCCCTCTCTCTCTCTCTCTCTCTCTCCCCCACCCCGACCCCACCTGTCATCTTCGACCTCTCCTTTGTCTTCCTCTATCCGAGCTAGAGCGCCGCCAGTCCCGGTCGTTAAGCGCATTGATGCATCTATTTCCACTCGAGATCGTGCCAAATAATAACCACGATCACCTTTCAGTGCCACACTCAATCGACCATTTCTGCATCTTTACTCGCTTTACTCATCACCGCCGCATCGGCCATTAACGCTTGCGCACGTTCTCGACGTTCCGGCTACTCCTTGCCCTATAGAAGGGGGCACGGCCTTCGCATTTCGCCCCTCACTCCACTCCCTTCAATCATGACCACGTTGCCCGTTTCCATTAGCCGGAATCGAAGCCGAAGCTTCATCGCCGCCTACGCTAGCACCGCCGTCTGTTGATCTCTGGTGCCGTCGTCTACACGAGGAGCTTCGCCGCGTCGTGTTCTACCTCAGGCACACTTCTTCTTCGCCATACGACCATTGAAGCACCGTCGCCACCAGGACCCATACGCCGCCACTGCCAAACCTTCTCGCCGTTGGGCACTCTGTTGTCCTTCGCCGCCGTAAGGTATCGCATAAGGTTCTGCGTCATCTCCTGTTCTTTTTGTGAACCTTCGCGTAGCGCCGACGAGCTTGTAGTCGAGCGCCACCGCTGCTGCCCAAGGTAGTCGTAGCTTCCGTCAAATAGATAGTCGTAGCTTCCGTCGAATAGATAGTCGCAGCTTTCTTCGACTAGATAGTCGTAGCTTCCGCCGAACAGATAGTCGTATCATCCTTCGACTAGCTAGTCGTAGCTTTCCTTTGACTAGATAGTCGTAGCCTTGTTTTGACCAGTGCAGTCGTAATCTCCTCCGACCAGCGTACTCGGAAGTGAACAGTACTCGGAAGTGAACAATACTCGTAAGATAAACAGTACTCGAAAGGTGAACAGTGCTTAGAAGATGCATTGTACTCGGACGATGAACAGTACTCAGAAGATGAACAGTACTCAGAAGATGCACCGTACTCGATGATGAATAGTACTTAGATATGAACAGTACTCGGAAAGATGAACAATACTCTAGAGATGCACCGTACTCTAACGATGAACAGTACTCGGAGGTGAACAGTACTAGTTTGATGAACAGCACTTGGATGTGAACATTACTTGAAAGGTAAACAGTGCTCGAAAGTTGCACCGTACTCGGAGGTGAACAGTACTAAGAAGATGCACCATACTCGGATGATGAATAGTACTTGGAATATGAACAGTACTCTAATGTGAATTGTACTCAGAATTCTATCATTTCTTGTGATATCCAAACTTCCGGATATTCGTTCTCCTTCATACGAACTCCAAATCCATCGATTCTTGTTCCTAAATCCATATAAATTCAATATCTGCTCGAAGACACTTCTGGAGTTCAGGAACTCTGCTGCTGACTGATAGCTTAGGTTGACAAACTAACTCTTCTTATGAACTTTAGAATCTTGAATTGATCGACACACATCTTGTTACCTCTGTCACAACTTTTTAACACAGAACTTCAACAGGTATCCTTAAGATAAACATGACTACGAGGGTGATAATCTGCATACACAATATAGCTTTTCTGCTTGAACTGAGCTACTTACAATCCCTTTAGGACCAAAGACAGTTGGCATTCTGCTTCATGATTAATGCAAAATCCACATACTTTGTGATCTGATCTGCTTCTAGCTAAGCGATGACTCACATGATCAACCACTGTGAACTTCAAATGGTGGCAACCCCAAATCGCTAACATCCGTGTTGTAGGGGAACTCAAAGACACAACACCTACTTGTTCGACTTGGTACTATGAGTTTAAGCACAAACTCACTCTTTCAATCTGCCCACTAATTCAGGGTGATACACAATCTCAATCAATGAGCATCCAAGGTCGATACACACTCTGTCACTAACACGAGGTACACTGGGATCGTTGGTCTGACACTGACTCCTTCTGGCATATCATGCACACTGACAATCTCTGTTGATCTGATACTAGACCAATTCTAGCGAATACCATTTCTGTCGTATACAACTTCTGTCGTATACTGCTCTGCTAGATAGCCTCCAAACTAGGTGATATTGACAGGTTTGAAGCGGCAAATTTCTATCAAATGCTCAACAATCACTTTTCAAGATATTACATCTCGATTGGGTCTTGGGAAAACCCATGCTCAAATTCTTAAAGATAGGGGTACACTGTCTGGCCTTTGACATACTAGTCGACTTTCGAATATACCAAACAAATGGTAACACATTGTGTGACCTTTTGCCTTATATTGGATCATCACAATTCAACTTTGAGATCCTTGTACACCTTGATACTTTCAGGAGAAATGGAATGCTTGCACTAGGATGTTGGTTTGAGCATCAACTACTTCAATTTCTTCTCATCAGATACACATATATAGTCATTGATTCGTGGATCACCTGGTTCACCTTCGGCAGGTTCTCGTGCTTTACCTTACTTCATATGAGGACTGATTCTGAGGTTCTGGGGATTAGCTTTTGAATAAACTGATATTCTCGCACATCCTTGTGCTAACAATTTACTTAATGATCAACATTGGTGCTTGCCAAGCTCACAATTTGATTTAACACTACCTTTATCTGAGAAAGTCATCTGCTCAACTGTATCATTTTTGCAAACTCATTGGCAACTTTTGCCGTATATCATCCATGATGTAAATCCTTCTAGAGTTGGCTGATCCTGGGTACCAAGTAAAAGACAAACTTGACTTCTGATCTAGTTGCATGCTGTATAGGTCACTTGCAATGACAACCACGCATAATCTGGTATTTTTAATCTAGGCTTTCTTGATAACATCATCGTTCAAACGTCTCTTTTTAACTGCTTCTTTGGACAAACGGGTCCTACTATTTTACCACTTGTTGTGGGTGTTACGATCTTAACTAACACACTTCTGGCATCTAGAGTGAGTGGCTGGTTCTTCTGAGGATGCTGGCTGATGTGGTGGTCTTCTTTGCGATAACTGTAACATAAACGTGTCGAACCTTGCGACTTTTCTGACAGGCTACGGCAGAACGACTATCTTCGCAGGGCATCTCTTGGCATAGTGGTCTTGCTTACCACACTCAAAAACACTCCAGTGACGATACTGGCTGGCTTCTATCTTGATGCTGGTTACCAAAGTCAACATTCTGCTTTTGTTATTTTCAGCTGACATATTTTGCACTGACAATGGTTTGCCTTCTTTGCTAATGCCCTGCTTCGACTTGAAATTTTCCCGCTGACATTGTATTGCGAAAGTCAACACTGAATACATGGGGCAATCGACTTGACAATGATCATCGCCTTCACATAAGAAACATCTGATATTTCTCATTGGGCATTCTCCAACGGAATGATTTCCATCGCAACTAGGCCAATTGATATTGTGTTCATCGGCACTATAGCCTATTTCTCCACAACGGGTACATGCAAAATCTTCTAACTTATCTGGATGGTGGCACTTCAACAGACAATGGCTAGCTTGGATGTAGGACATCGAAATAGCAAGTTCCTCTTGATCACTCTTACTTGATGTTGGATACTGCGGACAAAAAGATGGGGCAAACTCTGACCAAATGATGGTCTACTTGTCTGGATGGGCGGCGCGAAAGTTTTTGCACCAATCTAATACAACTCCTTCCAATTGGTGAGTAGCATAGAAAACTCTGTCGTTATCATTGCATTGCACAACAATTAACTTCTTTTCTATGGTGCGAATCCAAGATTCTGCATCCTTGAGCTCGACTGATCCTTCAAAGATAGGTGGTCTTGTCATCATGAACTTCAGAAACTTGAACTGAGGGTGTGTCGTTGGGATGGCAACGGGTTGTGCATCCTTTCAAAAGTTACTGCTGTCCGACGGTTGCATCATCGCTGACATGAGCTGATTCTGGGTGACAGGAGACTGGTTCATGCTCTTATGTTTCACTGCTGGCACTGGTGATAGCTGTTGGTTGGCGTCTACTTTGGTATCGAGATCGTGATGGAACAATGCTTGCTTGATTATTATGATTCAACAAATTGGCCAAGGTAGCGACGGTCTGATTCTATTGGGTCATCATGTTGTTCATGTTCTGCATCATCGCGTTCATGAGTTGAGTCTGAGCTGCTAAAATTGTGTCATGATTGGATCTGCTACTCCTGGTATTGACAACTATCCACTGGGATTGACAAGATCCGAAATGACACGCACTATTTAAAGACTATCGACCGTGTTGGCTTCACTAGGGTTCTTCATTTGTTTGGTGACGACTGTGGCTAATAGATGAGAGGAAGAGCACATGGTAAGGGTAGACAATCTACTAAGGGAGCAGTTTAACCCGAGGACACCAAGGAACACACAAATAGCCTGAAAGCTATTAAGAAGCATAAAACTCACACCAAACTACACACGTAAGAAGAAATACAAAAATCTAATCGTCTAGTCGATTAAACTCTAATTTAATTAGGCTACTTGGCTCAACACATGGGAGGAACAAACACCGATTTATCCTATATGGTCGGGTCCAAGAAAACTTGAACTGTTATGGTCTTCATCAACGTTGATCGCTTGTGATTCTTGTAGGCTAATCTTGGAGAAAGACAGGCGACGACAACTTCTTCTTGGTCTTCAATTCTTGCATTTAACTTGTCTTGAACACTTGGAGTAATGTCGACATCGCCATTGTTGGTTGCATGGTCTTCAAGAGTTACTCAAAACAGCTCTTGGGCATCCATCGAGACATTTGGCACCGATAACGACAACTATGGAAGTTATGAGGAAAGAAGGTCTAATTTAATACTCAAAATGGTGAGGAAGAATATAGATGAGAAATGAATAGAGTGGAAGAGAATAGAAGCTAGACAAGATGAGAATAGCACATCATTAAGGTTTTTCATTTGTGAAATAAGTTTTGAAGTTTCCTTAAACACGGCCATTCTAACTAAGGTCACGACCTACAGTCAATATGGCTCGATACCACTACATCGGGACCCAAATATGCAAATCTGACCCTTTCAGATAATCGCACTAGTCCAGATCACGCTTAGTGCACACAAGGGCAACATCGATGAAATATCAATTCCATATACAAAGATGACTAATAAATAGACAAATAACAATAATTATCAGAGTAAAGACCTTAAGGTCAAAGCTTACAATTAATGTCTTAGAAGACAAATAGCTCAATAAAGCTGCAGCGGAACGTAACGGAATAACTTCAGTGAAGCCCATCCATATGCCCACAGGCAATCGACTGGGGTAGCGCGACCTAGTTCTCCACGGTCCTTGAGGTAGACCTTGTGGACTGACGATTCTTCCACTTCTGTTGATTGTTTATAGCAAGTATGAGTACACACCGTACTCGCAAGTCATACCACAGAATGCAATTTATAGATGATGGCTTATTCCAAAGGAATGGCTTCTGTGGTTATTTTGCAGAAATGCAACATTTGCAATTGAATAAAAATAATAGATTGAAAGCATAATTCAAAACAAATAGGCAATAATAAGTTAACAATTGATTTCACAAAGGACACACAGTCTAATCAAGTTATTCACACAAATGCACAAGTTATCTCACACAATGACCCTTTCCAATTGTTTTATGAAAATCTACCCTCGTGTGAAATTCCGAGCATGTCCATATCCGAGGACGCGGCTATTCAATAGATTGATTAAACACTCTGCAGAGGTCAGTACACTTTACCCACACGATACAATCGGTGGGGCGACGACCATAACAAAACCTTTCGTAAACTTCATCTCAAACAATGACACTCCCGATGTGCTTTCCTCGCCGCCTAATTTGTACACATAGCCCTTGGAACGACACACACCGTTGGATGTGGATGCAATAACCGTCCCGCGATGTGACCCAAACACATGTACACACCTCCACCCATCACATAGCTTAAATACAACCTGAGTTGTCAATGTCAAGACTCCATAACTTACTAAGTCGTGCCCACCCCATACTAGGCATGTGGTCGCACAAGAAGGCCCAGCTTCAATGGCGCACAAAGTTAAGTCCTTAATTGACTAAGGCAAGACTTCCAATTTTAACCCAAATCACAAAGTTTATAGCACACACCCACCGCTCACACAGATCCACCACTTGCCTCGCCTAAATCTTTTCCCACCTCGTTGATTAAGTGCAACACATGCCATCAACGAGTAACAAAGACACAAAGACACACAGCTTCATCACACGCTTCATAATCACGTAGTCAAGTTTATAATTGCGACTCGGATGAAATGATGACTCGTGGCATGGCTAAGCGCCTAATCGTATCTAACCAACCCACGCTGGTGCTACGATAATACCAACTAATAATGAACCAACCTAGGGTGATAAAAGATCATGGCATACAATAGACAAGGTGGATATAACAAATTGGATTAATAACTATCCCAAAAGCATTTAAATAAATACTTGAAATAGAATGCAATACATTGAAACAAAGTATTTTGAAAACGGGTTCAATATGATCAAAGGTATAACTTGCCTTGCTATAGCAATGATGGTCTTTATTTATCTTTAATCTTCTACTTCCTTGATCTTTAGCTCCTTCAGACGATTCTCGTACTTCAACGCCTAACGATAAAGAAAATGCAAAACAAACTAAATTCAAAAGACAAATCAAATAAACTCCAAATTGAAATTGAAAGGTACCGAAGATAGATAATGACTTTAGATGAATGTAGGAATTTGAATGGGTTCAAGCGAATTCGGATGAATAAGATATGACTTTGGAATGATGAAAATAAAAAGAGAGACAAGCTGACAATTGGAATATTATCAGAATATCCCATTCCGAAAATATTAGAGAATGATTGAGTGTATGACATGTGGGACCGACTGATATTAATGGATTTCTAGAATTAAAAATAATTCCAAAAATAAGGTAGAGAGAACGACATGTGGGACCAATAAGATAAAAGGATTTTCAAGAATTAAATTAATTCTCGAAAATAAGATTAGGGTTGATATGTGGGCCACTGGTCTATGGACCAGGTCCACGGAGATACGCTAGTCGACGGTGGACCAAGCTCATGGAGGAGGGTTGACCAAAGGTTGACTGACATGCGGGACCCGCACGTAAGTGAGATAAATAATTATAATTTTTATTAGGAAGGATGACATGTGGGGTCAACAAGTAAGTGAGAGGAGATATATACATATAGACATCCATGTACATACATACATACGCACATATATATACATATGTATATATATACACACACACACATGGGTTTGGATGGTGTGGATGACAAGAGATGGCAAAGCAAAAAGGGAGAGGTAGGCTGGTCCATCATGGAGACACAAAGAAAATACTTGGCTTTATGTATCAGAGGAAGGAAAAGAAATACCGACACAATACACACGCACTGCACTGCACCACACATGAATAGCACAGAGTGCACGGCCGCCACTACGCTCAAGGCATGAAGACATTGACATGGTAGAGAGATGGCAAAACAAGGTAGGAGAGAAGATTGACAAAGTAAAGATTAGAGAATGCGATCCACCGTGACGAAATCACGATCGGATAAAGATGCATGAACCAAATGTACTGTATACACATACACACAAAATATATGCACTGTCAACGGCGACCAACAGAACCGAAAAGAGAGCAATCAATAGCTAACAGAGAATCAATAGTGCTTGTTAATCAACACATGTACGAAGGCAATGATCTGGACTCGACATGTATTAGTGCATGATGGTTTGGCGATGGGGCTTCAAACAAACATGGCAACAAGGATTTGGGCCAAGATGATAGTAGAGAGTTGTTTTGACTGCTCACCTCGGAGAAAGAAAAGAAAACAAGGAATCCGATCCAGAGAAGAAACAGAAACAACAGAGGCACGTAATGAAGTTTCGCCGACGACGCAACAGGAAGCCATGAACGAAACAAAGTTACGATTGATTTTAGTGGACGTTGGGGCGGCGGACGGCGGTGATGTAGCGGCGTGAATGGGCAAACGGAAAGGAAACGACGAGCCGGACGCGATGGTGCGGTCGAATTTGAGAAATACTCACCGAGGAAGTAGAATACGCGAAGAATACGGTTGGGATACGACGGACGGCGAACTCCGCGAACTTCGGCGAAGGGCTGCACCATGACGAGAAACACGATGACGCGAACCCAACGCCACGACGGTTCGGCCGGCGGACGTCGGACGGAGGAGAAACTCGCAATGGAAGATTTTCAGATGAACTCCGTTTTCCGCGAACTGCGATGAATACAGATCGATTCGGAGGAAAGCAAATCAGGGGATTGGAAGAGGACGTCGAGACGAACGCGTGGGCGCAGACGGCTCACATTTATATGCACCGAGCAAAAAGATATTGAGATTTGAAGTTTGAATCAAAACCGAACGAGTTCGCTCGGCTCGACTTCGTTGCTGGACGCGCGCATGAAAATCGGATGAACAGTACCGCATGGTACTGTTCACGTGGGGAGGAGAGAGAAAACAAAACTGATTTTCGGATTTTAATTAAAATGCAACAAATCGATAAGATAGAATAAATAGCAAACAAATCCAGAAAAATCCCCGAAAATAACAGAAAATTCCTGGAAACACCAGGAAGCCAAATAAAATAGATTATGATTAAATTGATGTTTATGTTAGTCAAATTAAATATTTTTAATTTAGAAAAATTCCAATTAAGCTTTATTAATTCAAATAAAATTGGTGAAATTTTTCAGGGTCCTAAACTACTCAAAAGATTTTTGAAAAGCTAAATTTTGGGACGTTACAGATATGCTGAGCAAAGCCATTCCAAGTTAGAATTTGGTTTTGATTTCAAAATATCTTAATAAATGATTTTGGATAGTTTATCCAATTGAGAATTAGGCGGTTAACCTTGTGATAGGAGGGTATCCATCACCATATTTCATATGGAGGTTATCCTAATATAAAACTTGAGAATTTATAAAATGAATTTTAGTTATAGAATAAATGCTTTGGAACTTAGTACAAATATTTAAAGAAAATATTGCTTTATGCAAATTCAACCAACAAGCCTTCTTTTGATATATCCCTGCATGCATTATAATCTGTTATTAAGTATAACTTATGGAGCACGGTTGTTTGTGCTCACCCTTGCTTAATGGAAATAAATTTTCAGAGGAGAAGGACTTCGCTACTAGTGTGAATCTCGACGACTAGGCCGCTACCCCAGTCGATTGCCTGTGGCAGATCAGCTGAACTCTACTACATCTTCTTCGTCTTCCACTATGTTCTTTATTGCTGGCTTGTAAGCCTAATTTGTAATAAACTCTGATTATTAATTAATAAATGTGTGATATTATTTTGCTATCACTTTTGTTTGACTGTGTACACTAGCTATTCCTAGACTAGTGCATGGAACACAGAGAATCTGGGATTCTTCGTTCCCGGGCTCGACAAGGATTCTTTGAAGAATTCACCAAAATGAGTATGATTGTGAGGTCGCAATCAAAGAAGGATTAGAGTATACTTTTGAAGGACCGAAAATGGCAACAGAGGGGGAGGGGGTGAATGGTGCCTTAAAAACTCTCTATTAAAATTCACATCGAATCACCATATTCAATAATAGCCGTGGTCGAGAGCTGAGAAAACCACCCGTGGTCGAACAATGATCCAGAAAAGCTTATGCCTTGGTCGATCACCAACTCATGGTCGAATCACTGATGACAGAGAGAGCACGACAAATAAGCTATGGTCTAAACGAAAAACGGAGTACTCAAAAAAAATCAATCAAAACATCTCAAGCAAGGCAAAACTTCAGAATGATACTGATAAATGTATGATTGATCATAGAGGTTCATACGACCACTCCACTGAAGATACACGAGCATCCATGCTCTTACCTGCAGACAACTCACACAAATTAGACAGTAAAAGCTCAGAGCCGCCACTAACATCCTCTACTCGCCACCCTTCTTCTCGAAACCTAACATCTCTTGTTATAGCCTCACTATCGGGTTTCAAACACCGACAACCCATTAACAGAGCAACAAGAGCTTTCCCAGAGGCACAAAGCTGCTTTACCCGCACTATCCGACAACGGCTCCACCGCTTGCCCATTAGCACCAACAACTCCATTGCTTTCCCGGAGGGACACCTTCCTTTGCAACTTTAGGTATTTGTCCAAAATACTCCTCAACCTGCCTTCCCGAAGCTTCTTCCTCTTGCCTTGTCACAACTCTATTTATCACCTTGCAAGACTTGTCTTCAGGTTTCAAATGCTCGACCTCAACATCTCCTATGTCTAGTCCCGACCTCTCCAAACCTCACCAAGACTTGTCTCCAAGATCCCGCAACCAAATCAAACACAAAGCATCACATAGCACGGCACAATACAAAGAACTGCACTTCGCAAACAGAGCTCAAATAAGATTAGACGCAACAAGACCGGTCGAAATGATGAACTATCAAATGCACAAGGTCTATGATCGCAATACAAAACCATACGACCGGTTCCCAAATCGAACGACCGATTCTCGAGGACATACGACCAAAGCTTTCTCCGTGGTCGGACTCCATTCGCACCACATACGCAAGTCGAAAACCTTCCGACCTCGGATCACATAGCAACGTGGTCGACACGCACTTTGACTAGCGTGGTCGAAACAGACTTCGACTACCGTGGTCGAAAGACATTCTACACCGTGGTCGAATGCACTTCACTACCGTGGTCGAACAGACTTCGACTAGCGTGGCGGAATGCACTTCAACTAGCGTGGTCGGAACAGACTTTCGACTACGACCAACGTGGTCGAATACTTCCCTGGTGACCTCCGACCACGACAAACATGGTCGTAATAGACTTCGACTACGGCGTGGTCGAAACAGACTTCGACTACGGCCAACGTGGTCGAATACTTCCCTAGCTACGACTACGCAGAGAAAGCCCAAAAACAAACTCAAGTACTCATCACAAACTTTTCAATAATATGTCAAATCGATCACCACATGGGAGCACCTCTCACATGGTCTCTCAATCTCCCCCTTGATGAGTATATTGACAAACACGACAAAGCAAAAAGGATGAGTTTGTGATGATGATAAAACATTGTCTCAACAGGGAACAAAAGAGCTCAAGACCATGTTTGACAAAAGAGAAACGACTGGAGCTTGAAATGAAAGAGCAAATTTTTCTGCAAAGGCAAAGCTCCACAGGACTTTTTTTTCAAAACTTCTCCCCCTTTTTGGCAATAAACACATCAAGATGTACGAAAGAGAGGGAATGACGATATGAAATTCATTTTAAGCATTAGGAGCCATGACGAGTGTCCAAAATGACTATTAGAGAATTACACCAAGCCATAACACATAAGAATGCTATCAAGATCATGACAATTGATGTAGAGAATAGCTAAGACAGGAAATTCATAATCAGGGACAAGGTCCAATGCTTTTAGCAAGTCAAATAAACCAAGATTATAGTCTAGCTAAAGGTATCCAAGGATGATACAAGCCATGTCAAATACTCTAAGTGGAACCAAGAAGCATAATATTGAACAGTTTAGAGTGCTACCAGTTAAAGAAAGACTCATTTGATCGAGTACCGGTCCGCTCAAGAAAAGCAATTTTAACACAAGTTTCTTTTTCTGGAAACATAATTATGGCTTTATCTTAGTGAAGCAAGTTCTGGACTAGGTGCCATCCACAACTGCCTCCTAAGCTTCAACCATTTTTCAAATCTTAACCATGTGCTAGATCCCAAGCCTTATGCGACCACTCCAAGCAACAGACTTAAGTAAGTGATCTTAGGTCATCCAAGGCTCCCCCTGAGTTCATGCCTAGTGCAATGGCAAGCAGTCTCATGAGAAAGATTTGGTGAGATCAGTTTTTTCGCACAAAAGAGATCATTTTTGCTTTTGAAGTTTTTAGACTAACGATTAAAGATAAGTCAAGTTTCTTAACGAACTGACAAAGCTAACTCTGAAACTCAATAAAGATTCAAGACTCAACTCAGCCTACTTGACATGGCGAGTATCATAAAAGGATAACTTCAACAGACTAGTCTCAAGAGTTATTATGACAAGATTTTAATTCAAGTTTAGCATTTTTTTAATCACCTTAGCATGGCAAAGACTAAAGTCCACATAAAAAGTCATGATAAATCTAGCAGTTTAGCATGAATCATGGCAAGATGTAAGACAGTGAAAACAGATCATAAGGGATAATAGACAAGGCTCCATATGATTATATTGTAATGCAGGGTGAAATGCACGAAAATCCAGAACCTCTTCAGAATGAATTGCATCTTTTAATTCAGGTTGAGTTATGACAAAAATATGAACTTGAAGAAACAAAATGAACTCCCCCTGAACCAAAGGAACAAAGTCGAGAAACTGATAAGAGAAACAGAAAAGGCAGTCCTTAGAGCATAGATTTGATATAGAGAATACTAAAACTCAGACAGATTCTTATCTACCCCATATGATTCCAGGACTATTAGCTGGTCGACTAACATAGTAAGGAGCAAACACTGACCCTGTCTACCCAAGGGTGGCCCGACCCTTGCTAGAACCTATAAGAAGTGAGTAAGCTCTACTTAGAGAGAGGAGGAACAACTAATAAGCAACATCCTAGAAGCACAAGATAAGAATTAACAGTCAAAGCAACTTGGCAAGAGAACCACTCTAACCTATGCCGGAAGGACTTAGACCCAAAGCACTTAAATGAAATGCAACTGTAAAGGAGTCAAGATAAATAAAATATAATACTGTATAAAGCCCAAACTCCCCTCACACAATCAGTAGGACAAATTACCCCAAGCTCTCCTCAGAAATAAAACCGAGAGCTATCCAAAGGCTTCGTGAAGATATCACCAACCGGTGTTCACTCTCTACAAACCGAGCACAATGTCACCCTTCTCCACATGGTCTCAAGAAAGTGATATCTCGATATCAATATGCTTGGTCCGAGAATGTTGCAATGGTTTCCGGCAATGCAAATTGCGCACGTGTTATCACAAAAGAGAGGAACACGGTCGATCACTAACCCAAAGTCTGCGCAGGTCGAGACCATCCAAAGCACTTGGCTACAAAGAATCGGCCGCAAAGAACGCACTCGGCCTCTGCAGTGGATCAGGTAACACCGGATCGCTTCCTTGAAGACCAGAGACAAGAGAAGTGCCAATGAATTGGCAAGTGCGAGGTGCTCTTCCTATCTATCCTACACCGGTGAAATCAGACGGAGAAGGCTCTAAGAGATAGACAAGAGGAGGAAGAGTACCGTATACCATAGTCAATGGTAGCTCAAGATACCGAAGATGCGCTTTCTTCGCTCGACGGTGAGATACGCGAGGAGAAGCTCGAAACCCAGCACAAAGACATACGGAGAATTGTATGTCCGGTCTCGAGGCTCGGAGGTACAAGAGAGATCCAATCATGCTCTTGAACTCCTTTTGATCAACAGGTTCGCCGTCTTCATTTGGATCAAGAGCAGCTGTAGATGCCATCGGAGTTGATACCGGCTTTCCATCATTCATGTCGGCGCTCAGAGGTCTCGAGTGTACTTGCCTTGGTGAAGAAAAGTACCTTCCCGAGTCTGTTTGATTTGAAAGCCAAGGAAGAAGCTCAACTCGCCCATCATGCTCATCTCAAATTCCGAGCTCATAACATCGGAAAACAGGGAAACGAGAGTGTGAGGAGCCGCTTAAAGATGATGTCGCCCACATAGATCGGGCCGAGCAAGAGATCGATGCCAAGACGGCGATGAACAAGGTCTTATCTATTTTACCCATTTCAAAACCATGACTCAAAGAGATAGGACTTAAGCTTTTCATACCAAGCTCGGGCCTCGCTGAGTCCATACAAAGCTTTGGAAAGCCTGTAGACATGGTTAGGGTATTTGGGGTTCTCGAAATCTGAGGTCGTCGACATAGACTTCTTCCTCAATAAGGCCATTGAGGAAGGCACTCTTGACATCCATCTGTAAAGCTTGAAACCCTTAGAAGTCGCAAAGGCAAGCAGAGATTCTAATGGCTTCAAGTCTAGCTACAGGGCAAAGGTCTCTTCAAATCTAGACCTCAACTTAGGAGTACCCCGAGCTACCAACCTAGCCTTGTTTCAATGACTAACCCATCTTCACTTTGCTTGTTCTTGAACACCCATTTGGTCCCAATGATATTGTGACCTTGAGGGGCTCAACAAGGGACCGACCTTGTTTCTTTCAAAGTTTTCCAACTCCTCATGCATGGCGTTTATCCAAGACTCGCCGATAGAGCATGACAAACGCCTTTAGACTCGAATGAGGCGATTTAAAGCGTAATGGAGATGAAAGAGACAAGCCGCCTTTGGAACGTGTGATACGCTCAAAGAGGTCTCCAATGATCTGCTCAAGGATGGTCCTTTGAATGAGTCTAGGAGGTCCAGATGAGATGAAGAAGTGGCCTCTACCTCATTAGCGTATGAGATAGGAACAGAGCTACTAGCTTCGTAAGAGCGTAAGGTAAGGGCCACTACTACGTAAAAGGTCATCATGCACGGTTCGTAATACTATCATCACAGACGGTTTTGAACCGCCTCGAAATGTTATGTCTCGAGATAACAAAGGGTTATCATAGACGGTTGAAAAACCGCTCAGGATAACTCTTATCACTGCATTTCAGTGCCGAATGCTCAGGATTCTTAGTATCACATGCACGGTTCCACCGAACCGCTCGCGATTATAGTAGTATCACGAGGCGGTTCGTTGTTGGAACCGCTCGTGATATTATATAATCACTGCACGGCCCCAAACCACGAACCGCCTGCGTGATTCTTAGTATCACAGACGGTTGTCGTTGGAACCGCTCGTGATAAGAATATCGCTGCACGGTTTCAACTACAAACCGCTCAGGTTATTGAGTTCAAGATCGCGCATTTCGCTCGCTGTTAGAACCGCTCGTGATAAGTCCTTTAACCTAATTGAATTTTTTCGTATTTTCAGCTAGCCTCGTGAATTGCTAGCCATGCCCTCTCAAAACTAGCAAGTAGAAACATGTCACGATAATTGCCGACAACTCAAAGTGATCATTTAACTCAAAATCAATTACAAAAGAATGTTTCAAGTATATATTGTCGCTAGAGTTACAAATTGAATTACAACCACCAAAGTGAATTACAATATTGAATCAATCTGCTTTGAGGTCGTTCATCGGTGTCGACGGCGTGAAACTCTCCGTTGGTGTTAACTATGTTCCGCCTTGATGAAGCCACGTAGCTCCCTCGAATGTGCGTGACTCGTCCATCTCGAGTGCATTTAACTCTATGTTCAAGCCACTCGCCGCTAGCAGTGAGTAAAGTAGTAAGCATATATATTTAAATTTATAATTAGGAGATAATTATTACGAGATTGACAAACACGGGATCGTTAGTCCTAGAAGCAATCAATAGTCGCATATGATGGCATACGAGAATGCGATAGGTGATCTCGCTTTTGTCGGGCAAGCATCGCAAAAATAGAATTACATATATATGTACAATACCGAGACGCAATATTACGGAGTATGATATATGATTATTGTGTTGTAGCTGCATCGAAATCGCATCCCGTGAGTCGGTGTGGCGGTCGTTCCTTTGTATAAACCTCCCTGCAACATAGCCGATGAACGCCTCTACATGATTCAAAAAGTTATCCTTGTCCATTTAAAACGAAGGAAGACTACAATAGAGTTATGTGCGGAGGAAGACTACATACCGCCGAGTATTTCTTTAAGAATGGTGAAGTCGTGATTTTGTTGAGTAGAGAATCAAGGTACAATACCATGTTCCTCTTTGGCACAAGAATCGGAAGAATCCAAAGGAACCTACTGTATGTCGCTATAGTCATAAACCTATGTTGAAACGTAATTTGTATAGCAAATATTGAAGCACTTACTCGGGTTGTAGGGTACCATTATGTACTCCTCGCCGCTTCGAGCAAGCAATCCCATTTTTATGTAATTCTCGGCGTAGGATGCGCCTTGGTTGATTGTTTGCTCGAGACCACGTAGTGGTCGAGGAAACCCACCGGTTCTTTGATTCGACGGGCACATTTCATAATGTATCCGCATATGTTTATGAGTTATGATATTTATCGGTACACGTGAGTGTAGAAATTGATTGCACACACTTACAAAGGTCCAAAGATCGTAGAAGTGAGGCGCCGAGGGCGCTAGGTTGTATAAGTCAAATAAGTCTTTGAAGCCCACGACAAGTGGCTGTGCTCGTTGCTCCTCCCGATCCGACGGTGATTCCAAAGCGACTTCGCTCCGGGGGGACCGTAATAGAGAATAGGAGCACGCCACTTTTTCACAAATTATGAACTCAATACAATTTAACTCCAGAGCTATTAGGAAGCTATGAAGATCAATATACCAAGACAAATGAAGACTAGTATTGAATCCAATTAAACCCCTAAGCAATATAACAAAATCAACTAAGATTACTAAGACTCACAAAGACAAAGGTCGACCGTTATACTCAACCGGTCGGACCGATTGTCGGCGGTCCGACCGGCGCTAGTCAAGGGTCGGACCGCTCCAAAATCGGTCCGACCGGTGATGACGGGCGGTCGACCGGCCGACTCCGTAACCGATCTACAACAAAGAAATCACCGATGACGGTTGCAATTAGGTGAAACTTTTGATTCTCAACTCCAATCTTTATGAAACTTTGCACACACCTTCTATATGCTATTGAGGACCTATTCCAATCGAATATTATGATAATTCTTGAACGATCTTGAGCAATTGTCAATTGATTAATGTAAGGTCTAAAACCGCAAGAACGAAAACTTGATCCTAAAGCTTGTTCGTGAGAGATTGATGATCAAGATGATGCTAGATAGATTCACACATATCACAGCAAGCTAATTCACGGAAAGAATCAATCACAAACTCGTGGATCAAAGAAAGCCCTAAAATCACCAAATTGAAAGCAAGAACGAAAAGAGACTTATCTCAAGCAAACCTTGCATAGATTGATTTCGTGATTGAAGCCGGATTACATCCACACCATCATGGATCAAGAAACAATCAAGGATCACGAAATTCACCACAAACCATCAAGAGCCCTAGCCTCCACCTCAACTCCCTAAAGACAATTAGGGTTTTGAAACATAAAAGGCGAGAGAGAGAGGTGCAGCCACCATCTCCTCCTATTTATAGTGGAGGCCTAAAACTCTTAGGGTTTGACTTAATTGGGCTCCGCTAAGGCCCACTAACAAACGGGTCACACACGCACGCTTCGCAAGCGCCGCTTTTAACCTTTGACCTAAACCGCTTCACCATGCGCCATGGATTCGCCAATAGGTCACCCTTGTCCATCTTGTGTCACGCTTGAGTCGTTGACTCACCCGCATCGCCGATCGCTCGACCTCAACTCTTCAAGTCTAGTCCCGATTCTCCTCGCCGCTGACCGTCGCTGACCACCAAGCTACCCGCACAACCACGCATAAGAAAACACGATTCGGGAACAAGTTCTTCACAACTTGACCCATGTTAGTCAAAACATGCATCATGCAAATCATATGCCATGAAACCAATGACTTTGACCTAACAAAACAACATCGCCACGGTTGGCCGACGCTCAGAAGTTACGGCCCGACCGCCCAGTGAGCTTGGCCGATCGCCCATGGCTTGGCCGGACCGCTCCCTCGTGAGCGGCCGGACCGCCTTTAGACTTAGCCAAATTCAAGCTCCCAAAATCCAAACCTTCGAAACTTTAAACCAATAGAACTTTTCACCGAGGCTCCAAAATCATGAGACCAAGTGCATTGGGATCCCTTACTTGTCTACAACACCTATTTTTGGCCCAAATGATTTGAACACTTTTGGTCATCGCCGTCCGATCGCTTCAGATGGCTTGGTCCGACCGATATGGGACCGGCGGACGGATCACTGCAAGGACCGGTCGGACCGCCTCGAGCAAGAAGCTCAGAATTTTGTCGAAAACGCGAAACGACAAACCGTAAACGCCATTGCCAATTGTCACATCATCCTAAGATCCGAGCATATCCCCATGAAATCCACAATCTCCCCTTGATGAACACATTGGCAATTATCCGTAAAATGTAAGTAAGAGGTTTGAAAACGAGTTTACTCGCAGCTGAGACAAAGGCACAACTTGGTCCATAAGCAAGAAAAAGCAATGAACATGACCAAGCCGCATCGTAATAGTATAGGCATGTGAGACAAGGCAAAAGAAAGCATAAAAACTTTGATTTTAAAAGGGTCAAAATTCTCACATGAGGTCCATATGAAAGAACAATTGTTCAATTGACCTATGATCATTGTGAGTATAAAAGAATGCAATTCAAGTTCGTAATATTCAATAAGACAATAAGAATGCAACTCAAGAACTCCCCTCACTATGATCATCAAATTTCAAATTTTCGCCCCCCTTTGTATAAACTTCTCCCCAATCTTCTCATTAACACATCTTCTCCAAATAAGAGTAGCAAAGAAATATTACACATCTTCTCCCAAAGAAATATCTTTTCATTTAACACATCTTCTCCCTTTGACAATGGATTCATCAAGGAATCACGCCTTCCTCTCATCCAGAATAACAAATAGAGAATAAAGAAAGAAGCGTAAACAAAAGAAGCATAAAGAGGAATATGCATGAAGTGCAATGGAGTGGCTTCAATTTTTGTATTTTTCAATTTTTTATAAGAAGCTTTGGAGATTACCCAAAAGAACAATGTAGTATCTCTAATATTGCACAAACAAAGATATCAAGCCCGATAACGCTTAGCAAGATCATGGTAAGACATATATATCAAAGCTAAGCACAAAGGCTCAAAAGTAAAGCATTAGATTTGATCAATTTAAGCAACGCTCAAATTCAAAGAAGTTCATCAACAGGATCCTAAAGTGAAATTGGCCATGTCAAATGTCAAAGTGAGATCAAAAATCTAACAAAGACCACAAGAAGAGTCAATCAAGTCCCGTATTGAATCATTTTGCTCAATATTTTGTAAACGCCCATTTGTCAACATTTTTCTCATTTGCATTGAATATTGAAGTTGACTAATGATCTAACTTAGTGACAAGATCCCGGACTAGGAGCCATCCACAAACTCATCCTAAGCTTCACCAAAAGTTGATTAAAGGTATATCTTAGTAAAGAAGATCCCGGACTAGGAGCCATCCACAAACTCTTTCTAAGCTTCTACCGGGCGACAAATCTTGAGGTTCATGTCATTTCGACAAGCAATTCCCCATGAGATCGTCTCGTTCATCAAACTATCTCCAAGTTCATGTCATTTGACAAGGCCTCGTAAGAATAGTTTGGCACAATTTAAGCATAAGACAATCTTGATTTTCATTTTTCACAAGAGCAGCTTTTAGAATCTCAAGAACACAAAAGCTCAAGTAATGGTCAATTTTAGATCAAAGAGCTAACAAAGCAATTCGACAGGCCAATGTCACAAGAGGAGCACTAATTACGCAACTCGCTAAAACATCCACAAATTGCAATTTCTTAGTTTGAGTTGTTTAAAAGGTTCTAGCTCATATAGCAAAGACTTAGCTACACATGTAAAAGCATGATAATTCTAGCAAGTCAAAGAACTAGACATGACATTGAGCAAGAATTGAAATACAAAAGCTCTAAAGGGTAATAGGCAAAGCTTCATCAATTTTAAAAGATAAGGTAAAATCTTATATTACAATGCATTTTTTTTGAATTTTTCATACCACTTGTTGTATTTTTCATATGAATGCAATATGACACAATGAGATGCAATTAAAAAACCTAAAATCTAAAAAGTTCAAAAGATCACTAAGTTCGTAAAAAGAACAATAAAAGATCAAAAGAACAAGGAAAGATAAGAAAAGATCAAACTCCCCTCAAACCAACCCATAAGGATAAATTACCCCTAACTCACTTCTTAAGGAGGAAAATCTGTTTGATCTAAAGGCTTGGTAAGAATATCCGCCAATTGAGCTTCTGACTCTACAAAGTGCATCACAATATCACCTTTTTCAACATGATCTTTAAGGAAGTGAAAGCGAATGTCTATGTGCTTAGTCCTAGAATGTTGCAATCGGTTTTTAGCAATATTAATAGCGTATGTTATCACGTAAAAGAGGAACACTAGCAAAGTTTAACCCATAATCTTTCAAAGTGGACGCTATCCACAAAATTTGGCTACAAAGAACTAGCAAGAAGAACATACTCCGCCTCAAAGAAGGATTGTGCAATGTAAGACCGCTTAGAAGACCAAGATACAAGAGACGTGCCTAGAAAGTGACAGTGCTCGAGGTACTCTTCCTATCTAACCGACACCGCAAAATCGAATCAAAACCTCTAATGGACAAAGTCAAGAGCAGAATACCAAATGCCATATAAGAGGGTAGAGTGTAAATACCGAATATGCGCTTAACGGCTTGGCGATGGGAAGTTCTCGAGACGCTCAAATCTTGCACAAAGGCATACCGTGAAGTGAATGTCCGGTCTCGAGGCCACAACATGTAAGGAGCCGATCATGTCATGCAGATCGCGCTGATCCACGACTTCTCCTTCCTCATCCGATCCAAAACAATTGAAGTTGCCATGGAGTGGAAATTGGCTTGCAAATACCCATGTTGAAGCGCTTGAGAAGATCTTTAGTGTACTTCGTCGATGGATGAAAGTTCCTTCCTTGCATTGCTTGATTTGAAGTCCCAAAAGTAATTAAGCTCTCCCATCATACTCATCTCAAATTCCTAGACATAGTGTCGTAAAAGTCGAAACAAGAGCATTAGAGGAACCACCAAAGATAATATCATCCACATAAATTTGAGCAAGCAGAAGTCATTGTCACGCCTAAGAATGAATAGGGTTTTATCCACTTTACCCATCTCAAAATTATTTTTAAGCAAGAAGGTCTTAAGTCTATCATACTGTGCTCTAGGGGCTTGTTTAAGACCATACAATGCTTTAGATAGCTTGAAAACACGATTTGGATATTTAGGATCCTCAAAACCAGGGGTTGCTTAACATACACTTCCTCATCTATGAAACCATTTAAAAGGCACTTTAACATCCATCCGATATAATTTAAAACCTTTGATGCAAAGAAATGCAAGGTAATGCGAATGGCTTCTAGTCTAGCAACAGAGCAAATGTCTCATCAAAATCTAACCCTCAACTTGGTCAAACCCCGAGCTACTAATCTGCCTTATTTCTAACCACGTAACCATCCTCACCTTGTTTATTCTTAAACACCCAACGGGTTCCTATAACATTATGACCACTAGGAGGTTCTACTAGGTTCCAAACTTTGTTTCTTTCAAAATTTCTAACTCCTCATGCATGGCATTTACCCAAATAGAATCGATAAAGCATGTGATATATCGCGGGTTCAAAAGAAGCAACAAAAGCCGAATGAGAGTAGAGATTTGGATCATTATACCGAGCGAGTGACTCGCCATGTAGATTACCTATTATCTGCTCCGAGGATGCCGCCTCAATGCGGCGGAGCGCCCGGTGAGATGTCGCTTTCTTCGACCTCCGCAGTATCACGATGATGATGATGCAACAGAGCCTCAATCAAGGTGAAGTAGACGAGGTGTTCTTGTATCAATATGGGCGCTTCAGCAGCAGCAGATGAGGGAATGACATTAGCTTCGCCCTCATCTTCCTCCACAAAAATACTCTCACACCAGAATCATCTCAGAGTAATTGATCTAGCCTGTGGCTAGTCTCATCAAAAGTGACATTACAAGTCTCCTAATAATGTTAGTCTCAAGATTAAAAACTCGAAACCCCTCGAATGAGCAGATAACCCAAAATACCCCATCAAAAGTTCTTGATTCAAATTTATCTAAGTTGCTCTGTCTTAAGAATAAAACATTTTGATCCAAAACTCAAAATGCTAAATGAGGGTTTTCTACCAAAACGAAGCTCATAAGGAGTCTTGCCTAAAGAAGGTCTCAAAAGACACGATTGGCAATATGGCAAGCAAGAGCAATAGCTTCGCCCAAAATCTCCTAGGTGTGCTATACTCATCTAGCATCGCCCTAGCCATTTCGACTAAGGTCCTATTCTTCCTTTCCACCACGCCATTTTGTTGAGGGACGTGGAGAGGAGAACTGATGCTCAATACCACGCCAAAGACAAAAAGAAGCAAAAGAAGCATTTTTGAACTCCGTACATTATCATCGCTAATCGCTCTCAAAGCACCGTGAAGCTCAAGCCAAACGAAGAACAAGATCATGAAAATAACCAAAAGCTTCATCCTTTGAAGTAAGAAAGAACACCCAAGTATATCTTGAAAGATCATCGACTATGACTAGAATATACCATTTTCCACCAATCGATCGGACTCTAGCAGACCAACAAGATCCATATGAAGCAACCGTCCCGGTCCGTCACCATAACCATAGTCACAGTATGGGTGTGAGGCAAGAACTTGTTTGCTATGCCTACAAGGTGCACATACAAAGATCTTTGACAACTTTGAGCTTAGGCAAACCTCTCATGAGATCAAGGTTGCTAACTCGCCAAATGATCAAAACCAATGTGCCCCAAACGCCGATGCCAAAGCCAAAATCGAAGAAGATGTAAGCAAACATTTAAGAGATCCAAGAAGAGATTCTCAAAAGTCACCCAAAAATTCTACCAACTCTAGAGATTCCAAACACAAGCTCACCAAGAGAATCAAGCACACGACAAGCATTTTTCTTAAAAATGCCTCATAACCATCATCAAGAAGTCGAGAAACAGAAAGGAGATTATACCTAAGCTTGTCCACAAGAGCGACATCCTTTAGAATGAATTTGTTGTTTACCCTAATTGATCCTGCTCCTTCAATTCGCCTTGTGTATCATCTCCAAAGGTGATGAAGTCATCACCGTTGCTCGCGTGAAAGAGGTGAACCATTTTGAGTTTCCGGTCATGTGGCGTGAACATCCGAGTCAACGAACCACGTGTTCTTCCCCTTTCCGCGATAATCCCGAAAATCAAGGAGCAAAGAACGATGTGTCTCAACATCGGGATTAGATAAACAAGATTTAGGAATCCAAAGATCGAGACACACGCCCGCAAGGAGTATACAAACCGTAAGTACTATCCTTGATTTCATTTAACATTCGATTATGAGCAATGTTTAAATTAACATGAGACTTAGATCGTCCATGGGCTATTCGACCGCTTTAGTCAAGGCGGTCGACCGGTGACCAAAACGGTCGATCGGTGATCACTCAAATGTCGACCGCCAAATCGATACACATTAGAATTAGGATGTCTAGAAACATAATGATTTGCATGAGAGAAAATCCTAATCCGTGTTTATTCTTTCAAGTGTTACCATGTCTCATAGAAGCTCTAGGTTGCATGAATGAAATTCTATCAAAATTTTTCCTATCATTTTTCAACCTACGCCAACAGTATTCAATCAAATGTCCACCTTTTTTGCAATAAGTGCAATGGTACTTGGTACCACTAGAAGAGGCACCATTTGAATTAATACAAGGTTGGGCAAAGCCTCGCAGATTTAAAAGATGTTTTTGCAGTTGAGTTTTGAATTCAATTAAACCTTTTCCAAGACTTGAATGACTTTTGGGTTTGAATTGTCTTGAAAAGAATTGAATCCTAAACCTTGCTTCTTATAAGGAGTTTTAGATTTGTCAAGAATCATGTTTAATTGTTTCTTACCTTTAGAAAATTTCTCTAATGTATCATGAAGGTAAGCATTTTCTTTCTCAAGTTAACACAAGCATCACAAGTTTTATCCATAGATTTTTCCTTATACAAAGCAATTTCAAGCTTAAGAGTGGAACATGAAGCACAAGTAGTATTTTCAATATTGTCCTTAAGCTTAGCATATTTGACTCTAGCAGCTTCTAAGATATCTTTGATTTCACGTTCTTTTCTAAGCATGAAGTGCAAGGGCTAGAATCAAATACATCAAAAGCAATCAATTTACTAGATTCTAAACATTTTTCACAAGGAGCACTTTTAATTTCATTTAGTTCAGATTTAGCATTCTCAAGTTGTTGTACACAAATATTATGAGCAGATTGTAACTTGGTAATTTCTGAATGCATAGCATGACAAGATAAACATTCATCAGGTTCAAGAGTCTTAGCAGTTTTAAGCTCTACTTTCAGTTTGCTAATCTTTGACTCTAATTTCTTATTTTTTGTCATAACAAATTCAAGCGCTTCATCTTGACTAAGCAATTGCTCAACTATAGAATCATATTTAGCGTAAAGCTCATCATAAGTAAAAGATACCTCATTATCATCAATGTCCTCCGTGTCACCATGAAGCACATGCCGCTGAAGTCTTTGGCCTTCCTTTCTTTTACCTTGAGGGATCTCCTCCTCCTTGTCCTCCTCACTCCCTGATCCACATCGCCAAGGATTGATCCTCAAAAGCTGCAAGGACCCGTGAGCAGCCTTCACAAGCTTATTTGCCTCATACCTTGATTTGTTGAAAGGAGGCTTCTTCCAAGTCGGCTTTCCTTCCTTATGATTGCTCTTACCTTTCACTTGGGGCAATTTGTCTTGATATGATTGAGCTCACCACATTCATAGCATGTTACCGACCACCTCTCTTTTGTTTCTCACATTATTGTAGGCCCGTGAATTTCTTAGCTAGAAGAGCTAACTCGCTTCAGAATACTTTCAAGCTCCTCTTCATGAATAGCAGATAAACAAGCAAATGAAAATCCGTAAGAAGATTCACAAGAGTCATCAAAACCTTTTGAGAGGATCTGCTACCAAAGCTAAATTATCTTTCTTAGGATGATCAACTCTTTTAATTTCATGAGTCTTGAGTTTACTATAAAGCAATTCTAAAGTAAGACTTGAAAGATCAACATTTTCTTCTATAGCAAGAGCTTTCATCTCCCACTCCTTGGTGTTGATTGCACCAAGAGATGGGTGGCATTTTCAGATTGAGAATATTCAATATCAACAATTTTCATTTGATTAATTACTTTATTAAAGCGATCGAAATGTCATCGATGCTCTCTCCAGACGATCTCGAATTTATTGTACTCACGCTTGTAAACAGCTTACGACCTTTTGATTTGGGACGAACCTCATGATATGTTTCGAGAGTGTTCCAAATTTCATGCGCAGCTTGAAAGATTGCAAATTCTATCATATTCTTGTCTACCAAGTGCACCATATAAAAGATTCTTAGCCTTATTGTTGTTAGCCAAAAGAATTGCGTATGTGTAGCAATTTCAGAATAACCAATGGGCTCTAACAACATCCCAAATAGCTTGTCCTCGCTCTCAAGAAAGACGCGATACGATTCTTCCAATAGGCATAGTCGTGCCCATCAAGATATGCGGTTTAGTAGAAAACTTATCCATCGCTAAAGTTCAAAGGACCGTTAAGATCAAGATTGAACTAACCGGCTCGATACCACTTGTTGGACCGTAAAGGCGACTAGAGGGGGGTGAATAGGAGCACGCCACTTTTTCACAAATTATGAACTCAATACAATTTAACTCCAGAGCTATTAGAAAGCTATGAAGATCAATATACCAAGACAAATGAAGACTAGTATTGAATCCAATTAAACCCCTAAGCAATATAACAAAATCAACTAAGATTACTAAGACTCACAAAGACAAAGGCGTCCGACCGTATACTCAACCGGTCGGACCGATTGTCGGGCGGTCCGACCGGCAAGTTAGTCAAGGGTCGGACCGCCCAAAATCGGTCCGACCGGTGATGACGGGCGGTCCGACCGCCGACTCCGTAACCGATCTACAACAAGAAAATCACCGATGACGGTTGCAATTAGGTGAAACTTTTGATTCTCAACTCCAATCTTTATGAAACTTTGCACACACCTTCTATATGCTATTGAGGACCTATTCCAATCGAATATTATGATAATTTTGGAACGATCTTGAGCAATTGTCAATTGATTAATGTAAGGTCTAAAACCGCAAGAACGAAAACTTGATCCTAAAGCTTGTTCGTGAGAGATTGATGATCAAGATGATGCTAGATAGATTCACACATATCACAGCAAGCTAATTCACGGAAAGAATCAATCACAAACTCGTGGATCAAAGAAAGCCCTAAAATCACCAAATTGAAAGCAAGAACGAAAAGAGACTTATCTCAAGCAAACCTTGCATAGATTGATTTCGTGATTGAAGCCGGATTACATCCACACCATCATGGATCAAGGACAATCAAGGATCACGAAATTCACCACAAACCATCAAGAGCCCTAGCCTCCACCTCAACTCCCTAAAGACAATTAGGTTTTGAAACATAAAAGGCGAGAGAGAGAGGTGCAGCCACCATCTCCTCCTATTTATAGTGGAGGCCTAAAACTCTTAGGGTTTGACTTAATTGGGCTCCCGCTAAGGCCCACTAACAAACGGGTCACACACGCACGCTTCGCAAGCGCCGCCTTTAACCTTTGACCTAAACCGCTTCACCATGCGCCATGGATTCGCCAATAGGTCACCCTTGTCCATCTTGTGTCACGCTTGAGTCGTTGACTCACCCGCATCGCCGATCGCTCGACCTCAACTCTTCAAGTCTAGTCCCGATTCTCCTCGCCGCTGACCGTCGCTGACCACCAAGCTACCCGCACAACCACGCATAAGAAAACACGATTCGGGAACAAGTTCTTCACAACTTGACCCATGTTAGTCAAAACATGCATCATGCAAATCATATGCCATGAAACCAATGACTTTGACCTAACAAAACAACATCGCCACGGTTGGTCGACGCTCAGAAGTTACCGGCCCGACCGCCCCAGTGAGCTTGGCCGATCGCTTCCATGGCCGGCCGGACGCTTCCTCGTGAGCCGGCCGACCGCCTTTAGGACTTAGCCAAATTCAAGCTCCCAAAATCCAAACCTTCGAAACTTTAAACCAATAGAACTTTTCACCGAGGCTCCAAAATCATGAGACCAAGTGCATTGGGATCCCTTACTTGTCTACAACACCTATTTTTGGCCCACTGATTTGAACACTTTTGGTCATCGCCGTCCGATCGCTTCATGGCCGGCCCGACCGATGGCCGGTCCGACCGATATGGGACCGGAAACGACAAACCGTAAACGCCATTGCCAATTGTCAAGGACCTAAGATCCGAGCATATCCCCATGAAATCCACATCGCAAGCAAGAAGCTCAGAAGCTTTGTCGAAATTTCACGCCTTAATGAAACGACAAACCGTAAACGCCATTGCCAATTGTCACATCATCCTAAGATCCTCTCGAGCATATCCCCATGAAAAAGTCCAGCCTTCAAATTTCAATAGGAATCGACCCTACTATCCTCACTTGGAGCTTGTAGGCGCCACCCTACAAAAGCGCATACAATTAGCTAAGGCGCCCTATAGGTCTATCTTTGAGCACTCCGGAGATGTACATTACCTCGATGCCGCCGATCGGTAATTGCACGTCGTCATGTCCGTAATTATGTGTGGACGCCGACGCCATCTCCGATGTCGAGCGTGACTTGCTCCCAAATTAATGTAAGGCGGCTTGCGCCGCATGAGTTGATTTACTTGGTTCCGCAAGTTTGTTATTTGTTCTTGAAATTGTGCAATAATCACATGTTCCAACCGAAGCCGTGGTTGGTCCTTGGATCTCTTCCTACTCCTATACGTGTCGGAGTTGTGTGGGAATCCATCCTCCAAGGTACGTAAACCCCAACTCCTCGCAGTGCGACCCGGTGCTCCTTGTTTCCTGTGGTCAGAGAAGACATCCTTCTCCCCGCCTACTTCAAGGAACCTTGGGAACATGCGAAGTCAATTCTTCCCGCAAGAGAACATCATGTTATTGTAGACACCATGAAGTTATGAACTTATTAACAATTATGGTTCGAAATTTACCAGACGTTGAGACACCGCCTGTCTGCCGCCGGTTTGTCGAGAGATGTTGCCCAAAGACGTGGCCGATGCCCTCGCCTTAACCAGTGATCGAGCGCTTCGTCCGAGATCATAGCAAACGGTCGTGCAAATAGCCTCGCCCTCCGCCGCCATCGCGTGGCTTTACCTGCACTCAGCCGGTGCCGAAGTCTGTGGGGTGAGTGTTTTGTGCTCGATAGCTCTATGCGCGCCGCACTTTGCTCCTCGAAATTTAGCCGCCGCCTTCATTCGCACGGCGCCCCATGTATCCCGCGACAAAAATTGATACGCCGTGAAGGGCGTCCGACCCGTGTTCACGCATCGCGTGACAAGTGTGCTCTTGAAGGTCCTCCACGCGGGGACATCGCCAAAGCAGCGCTGCCATCGCACACGCGCTCGTCCGCTTGTGGAAAGTGACGAGGCAGAAAGTTTAGTCCACAACCGGTCTCTCTGTACATCCGCCGAGACTTCAAAGTTGGGGTGGTGATGGGGACCCGCTCCTTGCAAGTACTTCGCAGACGGTCCGAATCTCGCAATGCTTTCTTGGGACTCACGGGATCCCGACGCCACCGACCTCCGTGATCGCTGCGCGCCCGAGGGCAATTTGATATTCCTCTCGCTTCTCGCTCGCTGCATTCACCTTGATCGGAGATCCAGACGATTTGGCGACGCCGATGACGGCGGGCAAGTAAGACGGTGCTCTCGCCATCTCGCTTACTTGCTATCTATATAAGTTACGACGCAATTATTACATAGTATATAAAATTGAGTTTGTACTTCAAATATTAAAATTAACTCGCTTTTGATCCATAGACCGCAGTACGCACTATCCGTAAGTGAGTCATGCCATGTACTTCAAGTTAGATGATATTAAAGATAGTAGTCAATATTTGAATGTCCACAAAAGCATTCCAGATCTCAGGAACCATAGGACATTTGTGGGCAAGCAATGCAAAAAATTGTTTCATAAAAGGCATTAATCACAATAGCACCGAGTTCTACACACGCCTTGGCATCCATGAAAAAAATCTAGATAATGCAAATCCAAAATAGCACCAAATCCTAACAAATCGCAACCAAAATACTTTATAATATACTACACGCTTGCCTAATTAGCAAATCCAACGTGGATCTACACCATATAAGAGAACGTTGATGATAAATACAATGTTATGCCCAACATTAATGTATGAGATCAACCATAAGGAGCATAATGTACATATGATTGATTATGGAGTGTGTTCTCAGAGAGAGTTGCAAAGGAACTAGCCTTTGCCATCTCAACCCCATTGTCAATAATCTTCATAAATTGAACTAAACAACACAAATTCACAACTTGAGCTCTAAATAATGCTTAACTACTCGCCTAAAGATAGCAAAGCCAATAGACCACTCAATAAAATTATGATTAACCAGAGATCAAGTTTGATCACGAACAATACTCCAATTCTCCAACAGCTTGATCACTTAACAATACTCCAATTCTCCAATTCTTATAATAACAGAAAGAATTATACTTTTATTTAAAAGATAATGTATGTGTTACACACAACCACTACAACCACAAAGATGCAATCAAGAAAATACTACTACCAATGACTTTTTAAGTTTCACCAATGTCATCAGATTTCTAGAAATAGGTGTTACAACACAATCGGTTGGGGGCACATCAAATATTTTAAATGCTACAATCAACACCCATGATCAAGCCGACCAAACTACCAAAGAACTTATTGGCACACCTCGCATCCCGCACTAGAGCTCAAGTATGAAATGATTATCGCTCAATCTCAAGATTTGACCATTATCATCATTGAGCAAACCAAAGAAAGCCCACTGTATAAAATGCAATTTCTTCAGATACCGTAAATAAAATAGATATTGAGAATCAACTAGCACCGCAAATATGTATATGAAAGTACCACCCGAAGGCAAAGCAAAGGCACAATACTCACTGAAGCGGTGGTAATCAAAACCGAGAAGCACCGCCGGGTTCGGGAGGCATTCGAGAATGAAGCCGAGGGACGGGTTAATGCCGCACAAGACAACCGAGAAGCACCGGCCGGGCCGGGGAGGCGTCGGAGAGAGGCGCCTGCCTGGGAGGCGCCGTGGTCGGGGAGGAGGGGCGCCGGGTCGGGGAGGTGTTCGGAGAGGAGGCGGCGCAGAGAGGATTCACACCGATAGGGTTAGATCAAAACCCTATCGGTGTCGTGAATCTTTAGATATCAACACGCATCACGCATTTGCCTCGAGGGAACTGCTAGATGCGTAGAACATCACTGCACGGTTCACTCAAGAACTGCTCAGGATGCGTGAACATCATGCACGGTTCATGAGAAACCGCTCTGCGATGTTTCCACATCGTGCATACTAGAATTTTGCAAATAAGCCCTCTGTGTTTTGTGAAATTACAAAGGGGTCCTCAATTTATATCATTGTGTCCTTGTTTTGACTCATGTGTCCTATTTATGAGTCAAATGTTGTTGTTTTGCATGATATAGACAACATGACTCGTGTAAGAACCATACCAACAGGGGTTCCTATAGTTGAGTCATGGTTGCTTCACTATCTCTAGTGGGAGTTGAAGTTAAAAATCACCTCGTTGTTGTGGACATGCATACCATCCTAAATAAAGATGGTATGCTTTTGCAAAGAAACAAGATGGAATCAATTATTCTTGTATCAAGTGTTTTTCTCATAAGTGGTATCGAAGTTCGCATAAGTGGAATTAAATACTTGACAATTGTCATCAATTTAAAGATCATAAGTCCATAACACATTAACACATGACAATGGAATAAATTAGTTAATTACAATGGAGTAAATTCTTAATTAAAATATAGCCCTTCATGATGATCGACGCGATATAGCTAGCTTCCTCATCGGGTTCTTCCTCGAGCCCGATGCCGCCTCCGAGGTGGCAACTCGTCAAATTGATTGTATTCTTCCTCGCCCACTACATTCTCAACTCCGACAATCCTCCTTTTCCATGAAGAACTACGTGACGCTTCTTATTTGCCGGCCGGTTACATAGAAGACTTGAACAACTTGGTTAGCCAAGATTTAATGGTTCGCTTTGTATCCGACACGCTCGAGGTCCACGTAGTGACGCCGCATTTGTCGACCTTCACCGTGGGAGATGGACCCAACGGCACCAAATAGGGGATCTTGAAAGCACGAGTCGATCTCCCATATCTCCTCTATTTTCCCATAGTACGAGCTCCTCACCCCATCGGCATCGAATGCATCTATGCGGACACCACCGTTTCGTGACCGTGCTCTTCCTATCCCGAGTCAGCCGATAAAATGTGTACCCATTTATGTCGATCTCTTGCCATGTGACAATTGTAAATCGTGGCCCTCTTGCCAACCATAGCAACAGATCATCACTTGATGACCTCCGAGTGATTCGCGCTTTAACCATTCGTTGAACCGACGGTTGTGCTTCTGGTGATCCAAACCTCCGACCGGTCTCGATTCTGGCGCATTCATGTCTTTGTGCTCGCCGATGTACGGGACACTTGGGTCATGTGTTGCAAGACCGTGAAATGGGCTTGAGCGTACGTATCCAGATCGGGAGTGATTGATTTCTTCCTATGGTCCCGATACCATCCAGCTCCCCTCATGACGAGATAGAGGCACACCAATCGGATCCACCGAGCCATGTAGTCGACGCAGAACTCAATGACCTCTTCCGCTTGCATAACCTTCGATGATGTCGCCCTCCGGCCGAGATCGATTCCGTGACGAGGACTTGAGAATTCCCATGTACCTCTCGAACGGGTACATATGACGAGAAACACAGGGCGCATATCTTTATCTCTTTCACAAGGTGAACAATGAGATGGACCATGATATCGAAAAATGACGGAGGAAATACATCTCAAGATGACACGTAGTCGCTACTACCTCTACCGCAGAGCATCTAGTCCTTGGGGATCAATGACCTTCCGAGCAATTGAGTTGAAGAAATAACACGCCTCAAGATTGCCACTCGGACCTTGTTCTACAAGATACTCCTAATTGCAACAGAAGCATTTGTGTCATCAAGACACGACAATCATGCGACTTCATACCAATTAATTTCAAATCTTGCATAGAAACAAGTTTCTTAATGTTAGCGGAGTAACCAGACGGACTTTCACACCGCAAGCTCGCATGCTTCATTTCTCTCGCCTTGGACAGAGTGTAGCAAGTCGGGGAAGGTACGCTCGTCTCAGATCGGTCTCTTTGGTGCTAACTCGGTCCTTATGTTCATATCGACCAAGTCACGCCGCGTTAACACCATCCTTTGTTTTGCCACTAATGTTCAGAAGAGACCAATCAAGCTATCACATACATTCTTCTCTCACGCATAACGCCGATGCACGATGGCGAACTTCTAAGTACTCCCAATAAGGCAAGTCCCAAAAATTGACCGCTTCTTCCGATGTTCTTCTCACGGGTTTTTAATTTACGCCCTTCCCAAGCACAACATCGATATCCTTAACCATATCATAGACCTCTTTCCCACTAAAAGCCCTTGAAGTGAACCGCCTTCCTTATTTCCGTCGAATTGTTTCTTCATCTTGCGGTATGGGTGACTCTCGGAAGGAACCTACGGTGACGATATACACGCTTTCTTGCGAGTTGTTCAAACCATACACTCTCCGTAGCATCTAAGCAAAGGTGATGGGCTTTGGCTCCTTTTGTACTCGGCCCGATAGGTTACCAAGGGCAGGAAAATCATTGATGGTGCGAGAACAACATGGCGTAAAGTGAAGTTCTCTTGTTTGTACGCATCCCATACCGCATTCCCTTCGCTCCACAAAGGTCACAAGATCTTCCAAAGAATGGTGCTAGGTACACATCAATATCATTCCCAGTTGCTTCGCCCTTGATAAGTAGTGTCATCAAAATGTATTTCCGCCTATACACAAAGAAAGGAGGAAGGTTGTACATACATAGATTCACGGGCCAAAAGCTATGCTCGGCTGCTCATGTTACCGAAAGGATTCATTCCGTCCGCACTCAACCCTAACCTTATGTTCCTCGGTTCCTGACCAACTCTTCAAGCTCCGATCAAGTTTCTCCATCGCGTAATCAGCAGGTGTCCGAGCTTCCCATCTTTCTTACGCCCTCCGAAAGTGCCAACGCATCAATCTTGCCTCCTTTCGTTCGCAAATAAACGCTTCAAACGTGGGATCACAGCGATACCACAACATCTTAGCAGAGGTCCTTGCTTCGCTTTAGCAAGATTCTTCCGCTTGTATCGGATGCTCAGACACGGACATGCATGCATGTCTGCATACTCTTTACGAGAGGATACAATCGTTCGGACATGCATGTATTCTTTCTACTTCCATTCCCAACGGACAAAGAACCTTCTTAGCTTGGTAGGTCGTGGCCTGGCAACACGCTTCTCCGGAAGCATGTCGCCTAAGAGACCTAACAACGCCAGAAACTCTTGTCGGACCAACCATTGCTTGCCTTCAATTTCAGCAGTTCAAGCACGGTTGACAACCTTGTGTATTCCGCTGCGCCAGTGGAACAAAGGTTTCCCGAGTCCTCCATTAAGCCCTCGAATTTACAAAACTCTCTCTCACCGTAGTTCCTTCTCATCGTAGCATCCGATCCAGATTGTCATCATGCGATCTATCCTCATCAAAAGCACATTCCATACCCTCGCATATCGTTGACTTCTCGCGATGTCGCCACATCGACTTCCCAGATAATCGCTTCTTCACCGTGATCGCTCCAACATGTATATCCTTTTTGAAACCTCTTCAGATATGAGCTTGATCTGCGCACGGTTGTTAAACATTTTCATATTACCGCAATCAATGCATGGACAAGACATATATTTTATCCCTTCTTCAACATATCCCGCTTTCGCGGCTCTTCTAAAGCAAACACGCCATTAATATACTCTTCACTCACACGGTTCTCAATGTACATCCAGCTTGGTCCATCTACACATTAGTGAGTACTCTATATTAATAAACCGCAAGTACCCTTTATAATGACCAAACACATTAGTGAGTACTCTATAGCAAATATAAGGGTTACAGATCGATCGTTACCCTTCTCTCCAAAGTGGCGCAATGTGGGAGGAGGCACAGCAAAATGAATGGGCCGGGAGGAGGAGGCAGGGGTAATACCAAAATGGGAGAGGAGGAGGTACGGTAACACTCAAAATGGGGAGGACGCAGCAGCAGGAGGGTGGCGGCGGTTCAAATGGATTTAATAGAAATGAGACTGCTTGCGCTGGACGCAGCAGCAGGAGGGTGGCGGCGTTCAAATGGATTTCATAGAAATGGGGACCGCTTGGCAGCCGCTACTTATAATCTCGATATATCACAGACGGTTCGTTAAACCGTCTGTGATGGGGTGTCTAGTATAACATGTTCTGTTATGAAACCGTCTGTGATGACTTGACAGAGAAACCCTCATTTTAATATCACAGACGGTTCCATAACTGAACCGTCTATGATATGTTGATATCACGCACGGTTCATTACTAGAACCGCTCAGGATAAAGACCATCGCTGACGGTTCTGTTATAGAACCGTCTGTGATGTGAACAGACACACACATATGTAGGACGGTGAACGTCGGTGCGCCGTGGGCTCACAAGATGGGCGCCCTCCCGACGATGCTCCGGCGAAGGCGACGTGAGCACCACGTGAGAACGCCGCGAGGCGGTTAGGGTGGTGGAGATGGTGGCGGGGATGCACTGTACACGGCGCAAATGCCCGATGACCGAAGTTTGGACGGTATCGAAAAAACGTCGATTGCGGAGGGGAGAAAGCGAGGGAGGAGGGGAGAATTCAGAGGATGGATGAGGGAGATGAGGGGCACAAGGTGCTCCCTTTTATAGGGGCGGAGGTGGACCGGTGGAGGAGATCAAGGGACGGGTGTCTTTCAAGTGGCATGGCCGTTCCCGGTGATTTAGTGCGCGGATGAGGGGGTAACGGCCGGGAATGGAGGTGTTATGACGCGGGGAGATGAATGCCCACAATTTTGTGAAAAATCATGAAGGGATTCAATGGATTTGAGGAGCTCTAATGGTCATTCATGGCGTCGGTTGTTGTTCTGGGCAAGCACAGGAGGAAGAAAACGTTTCGGTTTGGAGAAGAAGAAAGAAGGAAAGAGGGGATAAAAGAGAAAGACCTCTATCTACCCTACGCTCTCTGTCACTCAACAAGTCGGAAGTCTGTGCGGCAGACTGGTCATGTCGAGTCCGAATGCTATGGAAGAGCGAGCCAATTCGCAACATGTCGATCACGCTGCGTAGCCATCTCAAAGGGAAACCGAGATCTACCCTCAAAGCGACGGAAGTCACGAACAAAGGGAGCATGAGGACGAAAATCAGAATACTCAGAAAAACCAAGTCCTCGATGCTGCCCTAAATCATCAGCAGTAGTAAACCTAGACCTCATGTTAGTCTTAGGTGCACTCATGGTCTGGGGCTGACCCTGAATGCGCCTAAAAGACTCAACATGATCTCTACGCGCGATCTTGGTGCGCCTGAAGCAATGATCAACCAAATATCCATCCTTCCGGATGTAAGGTGCAATGATACTTCGCCTTCTGAGGGGCCAAAGCTGCAGGTGGAATCACCTTGCTGTCAGAGATCCTTTGAACAAAACCCGCTGATTTGAAATTTACTTTCTCAGTCCTGGGCTTAGTTTTGATCACACCTGGTGCTATGGTTCTGAGCACGACAGGTGGATGCTTCCTCATATCCTCATGAAAATCATATCCTAGACCCTGATTAAATCTGCAAATCTTAGATTGGTCTAGAATGAGATTGAGCTTCTTCTTGCCTCCTACAAACCTCTCGAGAGTGTTCATAAGATACTGACACTCCCGAAAGAGAGAGGTGCAAGAAGAGCAGGGGGAAGAAGGAACAAAGAGAAGGTAAGGAGCGTAAGAAGAACCAACAAAGAGGAAAGATTGGCTTGTGCATGCACAAATTGACTTTGGGGGAAACCCCATCGCTAGCGATTGGTTCACGCTAGGCGCCTCTACCAAACCCTTAGACTTCTTCCCAAAGACACACAATACAAGCGGATGATTGTGTTTCTAGAACGTCCCTTAGTTAGCTTCACACATTTTTCATCCAAAGCAACCAAATCACATTTTAGTTTATTACATTGATTGCATGGTGAGCTAACAAGGTCCTTAGAAGCATATTGAGCGCTTTGTTATTGTGATCAATCATTTCTTGAAACCGCTTGGATACGATTCTAGTTCGCCAGCTAACTTAGGACAGCTTAAGCAAGAAACAATGGGCTCTAGTAGCGCAGCCTTGAATTCACAATTTTGTGATCTACCCGCTTTAGGTTCATCTTGAGATTATTACCGCTTTCACAAGTCTCGTGCATCAAGCAACATGGTATAAAGACCTCTAAACGAGTTGTCCTTAACCTCACATGAGGTGCAAGCAAGAGCCTCAACAAAGAGTAAATGAAGGAGGTGCTACCCTACTCATCTCTAATTCAGAAGAAGGCTAATGTTCTCTACTTTAATCATGTCTAGTTCAGAGGACACACTATCATGCAAGGTCCTTAGTTTTTCCATGTCATCAAGCAAAGCACAAGATGTGTCACAATCATCACGGAGGAGCAGATGTAAGCAAAGTAAGCTCCGTGATAGTCTAGCTACTTCCTTCTCCAACTCAAAGACACTTAGCCCTAGACTTAGCATGAAATCTACCTAGCTTAAGAAAAGCATCATTAAGTCGGTCGTAAGTGGGACTAACCTCATCGGAGTCGAGTACACTATTGCCGCTCGATCGCCCCGAGGCCATGAAGCACATGCCGAGAGGTTGCCGCTTTTGGGATCTTGATCGCCCTTTCCATCATCGTTACTCCACCCTCCACCTCAGCCGGTGTCCAGCTCGCCGAGGGCGGTGAGGACGCGATGGAACAGCCTTCTTTGCCTTCCCAAAGTTGCGGAATTTCTTCTTGCCTTGATCAGTGCCGAGGGCTTCGTGTTGTCGTTTTGTCGATGTAGTCGTTCTTGCCCGAACCGCCATAGTCACCTTTGCCCTTCCCACTTAGGGCGCTTGCTCGGATGTGGTTGGGGCCACCACACTCAAGCAAATCACAGACCTCCTCTTTTCCATCCCTCCTCCTCTTGTAAGCATGGGAAAACTTCCGAGCTAGGAGGGCTAATCTGTTCATCCTCAAGCCGCTCTAATCGATCATCGCTATGTCACAGAGAGCAAAGGGAGAACTCCGTATCACCTCGTAAGAAGATCCAGAGGTGGGATCGTGACTAAAGCCATCGATCGTGACTTCGACCTTCGAGAGACAATGTCAATCTCGTGAGTCTTGAGACGCGAGTAAAGCGCATCAAGAGTCGTGGTTGAGAGGTCCGTGCTATCCTTGATGGTAGTCACTTTCATCTCCCAAACACGAAGATCGAGTGCAGAAAGCATCTGTTCGAGCGCTATCCGAGTCGGGGTATGTAAGACCGACCGCCGGAGGTTGCTCAAAATCTTATGGAAGCGCCAAAAACACTCGCCAAGAGATTCACCAAAGAAGCATCTCAAATTTGCTATATTCTCGCTTGAACTGGTCTTGTTGAACTGTCTTAACTGGGTGGTGCCTCATGGTATGCATCGAGGGTCACCTGATGTCGTAAGCGTAAGTCAAATGAGAAATGCGATCAAACTCACTTCGCCAAACCTCGAATGATAATGTTCCTTGCCTTAGCATTGGCCTCAACATTGGGCATGTTTCCACATTGATATTTTCATCGGCAGAACAAAGAATCTAACCTTCACCTTTCTCCAGATGGCATACCCTCGAGCCTCGATGTAAGTTTCCATTCGCTCTTCCGTAGGGGTAATCCAGCCATCAAAGACCGGAGGCTTGGTGGAATACTTGTCCGCTGTTATGGCTCAACAGATCGTTAAGATCTATAAAGAAGAGCTAACCGCTCCGATACCAATTGAAGGACCGAAATGGCAACAGAGGGAGGGTGAATGGTGCCTTAAAACTCTCTATTAAAATTCACATCGAATCACCATATTCAATAATAGCCGTGGTCGAGAGCTGAGAAAACCACCCGTGGTCGAACAATGATCCAGAAAAGCTTATGCCTTGGTCGATCACCAACTCATGGTCGAATCACGATGACAAAGAGAGCACGGCAAATAAGCTATGGTCTAAACGAAAAACGGAGGACTCAAAAAAAAATCAATCAAAACATCTCAAGCAAGGCAAAACTTCAGAATGATACTGATAAATGTATGATTGATCATAGAGGTTCATACGACCACTCCACTCAAGATACACGAGCATCCATGCTCTTACCCGTAGACAACTCACACAAATTAGACAGAAAAGCTCGAGTCGCCACGGAACATCCTCTACTCACACCCTTCTTCCGAAACCTAACATCTCTTGTTATAGCCTCACCATCGGGTTTCAAACATCGACAACCCATTAACAGAGCAACAAAGCTTTCCCGAGGCACAGTGCTTTACCCGCTACTATCCGACAACGGCTCCACCGCTTGCCCATTAGCACCAACAACTCCATTGCTTTCCCGAGAGGGACAGCCTTCCTTTGCGCCTTTAGGTATTTGTCCAAAATACTCCTCAACTATCTTCCCGAAGCTTCTTCCTCTTGCCTTGTCACAACTCGTTACGATCACCTTGCAAGACTTGTCTTCGTGGTTTCAAATGCTCGACCTCAACATCTCCTATGTCTAGTCCCGACCTCTCCAAACCTCACCAAGACTTGTCTCCAAGATCCCGCAACCAAATCAAACACAAAGCATCACATAGCACGGCACAATACAAAGAACCGCACTGCAAACAGAGCTCGAATAAGATTAGACGCAACAAGACCGGTCGAAATGATGAACTATCAAATGCACAAGGTCTATGATCGCAATACAAAACCATACGATCGGTTCCCAACTCGAACGACCGATTCGAGGACATACGATCAAAGCTTTCCTCCGTGGTCGGACTCCATTCGACCACATACACCGGAGTCGAAAACCTTCCGACCTCGTGATCACATAGCAACGTGGTCGACATGCATTTTGACTAGCGTGGTCGAACAGACTTCACTCACCGTGGTCGAACAGCATTTCACTACCGTGGTCGAACAGACTTCGACTAGCGTGGCTCGAATGCATTTCGACTAGCGTGGTCGAACGGACTTCGACTACGACCAACGTGGTCGAATACTTCTCGTGACCTCCGACCACGACAAACATGGTCGTAATTGACCGACGACCACGTGGTCGAAATGCATTTCGACTACGCCAACGTGGTCGAATACTTCCCTAGCTACGACTACGCAGAGAAAGCCCAAAAACAAACTTAAGTACTCATCACAAACTTTTCAATAATATGTCAAATACTGATCACTCACATGGGAGCACCTCTCACATGGTCTCTCAACTTTCTTAAGTACTCAAGTGCTAGATACGGGGACATGACCATAACGTCCCAACCCAAGAGGGAAAATAGCAAGTCACCCAATACAGAATGTAAATTTGAGTGAAAACTATCACACCAAGGCATTGGATCAAGACGAAGTCCTCCTTTGTCTATACAAAGTCATAGTCCTTGGTGCTAGGATTTGGGTTCAAACCCGTAAGACACCCATCGTTGAACAGTTGTATATTAAATAATATTTTGAGCATCTTTTATCAAATTGATAAATTGGTGGGAACTATTGTATTTTGACAGCCATTTGGTAATTTCTCAATTAGAGAGAAGAAGAAATGGAAAAAAGGAAAGGAAAATAGAAGGTGGGGCCCGCCTGTCATTGAGAATGAAGCAAAGGATAAGGTTGGAGACTTTGTCTCCAACCCTAACAATGGCACGCGTCTACGGGTTTTCCCCTCTGTGAGTGGCGGTGGCGTAGACGACTGGGGTAGCCCTAGCGCTTTATGTCCCAACCGCTA